>QANY01009387.1:1906084-2497652 GCA_003255025.1 Datisca glomerata
TATGTAAATCTTTAGCATTTGGTAAATGGTTGTTTCTGATTTTAGGTTGATTTGCTGAAATTCTTGCAAGAATCCAAGTACTGGCAGAGGTCTGGGGGCAGAGACCATGTTTTTCCTATGACCCATCCAAATGCTTTCAGATTTCTTCGAAAGCAGGTGAATGCATCGGTTCAAATTGTTGTAGATTTTGGCCGCTATCTAAAAGAAGTTTCAAACCTGAGAAAAGACGTGGTGGCCCCATACGTACATGTAGTAGATTCTTTTATAAATGATGAAACTTCAGACCCTTTCGAGTCTCGCACGACACTGCTTTTCTTCCGGGGGAGGACATTCAGGAAAGATGTATGTTTACTGGAGAGTTTAGCTTTCCAATCTTAATCCTATAGTTGGAAGCAAAAATTGACCTTACCTGTCTCTACCATGTTACAGGAAGGCATTGTTCGGGTTAAACTGGCAAAAGTATTATCTGGTTATGATGATGTTCACTATGAACGGAGCATTGCTACAGGAGAAAACATTAAAGCAGTAAGTAGTACATTTGTGCTGGAAATTGTTGTATAATCAATAGTTCTACTCCTCTCTAATTGGAGACATGTTGTAAATGAATACAATATTTGCTTACTGGTCCGACAGACAATTGATTACCCTCTTTGAACATCTTGATACAGTTTTGATATATTTTTTTTGTTTCTTTAAAAAAAGAATGAGCTCTTCTTTCTTTTTGTCATTGCATATCAAAGTCTTAGATGTGATCTTATCAGGATTGTTTGTCAATCCTAACTTCCTAAATAACTGTGAAGCTATTCATAATCCAAAACATCTCATTCCTGAACTGTATTATATAGCATTGTTGTTAGTCATTTGATATTAAGTTAGTCCTTGTAGTCAACATCCAAATTCCACGTGTAAGTGATGTGTTAATTATCAACTTAAACTGACGGGTTTTTATTTAGGGGGTATCTGATTATTTTTCTCTTCTCTTTTGGCAGTCTTCTGAAGGGATGCGTTCATCAAAGTTCTGTCTGCATCCAGCCGGTGACACTCCCTCATCTTGCCGCCTGTTCGATGCTATTGTGAGCCATTGTGTCCCAGTTATTGTGAGTGATCAAATTGAGCTCCCATATGAGGATGAAATTGACTACACTCATTTCTCATTATTCTTCTCTTTCAAAGAGGCACTTGAACCTGATTATATGGTTAACAAACTCCGGGAATTTCCAAAGGAGAGATGGCTTGAAATGTGGAAACAACTTAAGAACATCTCCCGTCACTACGAGTTTCAGTACCCCCCAAAAAAGGAAGATGCTGTGAACATGCTATGGAGACAGGTGAGACATAAGCTTCCGGAGGTGAAACTTGCTATGCACAGAGGCCGACGTTTGAAAATTCCAGATTGGTGGCAAACGAGAAGATGATGATACTTGGAGCTGCTTCCTCTTTTACCCTTTTTTTCAGCTGGATGTCTGTATATACATTCTTACTAATCTCACATTCATAGAGAGACCCACGGTATTCCATTCCGCCTACCATTTTTTACAGGTTGTATGATGATTTTTTCTCACCACCTTATCCCTTACTAGTAGTGTCACCATTCTTTGCATTCCCACATTCGGCTGAAGAAGTTGAAGACCACGAGCTTCTTGGTTGGCTGGCTCTTTAAGTTTATAAGGTTGAGTGACTATTCTGATGTAATCCTGCGGGCTTGTACAAGTTGAGAGTTTAGTGAAAGTTGTTTTTCCTCGCTGTACTTTGAATTTTCTTACATTTAAGATTCTATAATTCAAAAAGTGATAAAAAAACAAATTGATGTTCGTTTTAGTATTGCTCTTCGTTTGCCCTTTATCTTTCATTTCACTATCTTAATTTCATTTCCTTCCTAATTCTATGATGAACTACATGGATGTCACATCTGTTGTCGTTATATAAACCATAGAAGACACCTAGTCCACAACATGATAGGTGAAGAGTTTGAAAGGGTATTTTCACTTTTTACCTACTACAAAGTTTGTCTGAAAGAAATTGTTAGAATTGTCGTCACTCAATTTTGGAGAGCACACGTGTCTCGATCTTAGTGGGTTTGTTCAGCACACAAGAGTAGATAAGGAACTCAAAAGCAAGTAGTAATGCTATTTGGGGTAGATTAGATATGGTCAGGTCATTGTGAGATCCTCAAACGCATGGTGTGCGTACATAAGTATCTTTCTGGTTGAAGTTGTCGATAGGGAAGTAATTTGGTTGTGTTTTTTGTATGTTCTTTCTTCATATTCACCTTATGTGTCGTGGGAATATTTGGACTAATGATATAATGGTTAAGTTTTCTTAGGTATAGATCATCTCTTATTGAGATTTCTCAACATGAGGTCATGTTGGAGAGATCTAAGTCATTGAGCACAGAACTCAACGATCGAGATAAGTTCAACACAAATACTAATGTCTATCTTTTTATCTTTAATTTTTTGTCTCCTAACTACGTCAGATCTGTGTCTTTCTCATATGGGGGTATTGAGTCCTATTGTCCTCATATTTCACACTGTAATAATGTATATTGACAAAAATAAATGGAAAAATCAGCTTAAAATCATATATTTATAGAAATCAACAAACAATAAACAAAACTATCAAATTCAGAACACGTTCGAGAACATGTGTTTCAAATTAATTCATATTCAAAACAAATAGATTGAAAATTGTTTCACTAACAAATTATCATAAATAAAAAGTTGGTCGGATTCACCAAAATCAGTTCATTTAAGCTTGAATCTTAAAAAACATGTACAAGCTTAGACAAATTACTCAAATTATGAGGATAATTGAAGTAAATAGAGAAAATATATTTTAGGACCGAAACAGCAAAACTATAAAAAGTCTGAAAAAAGAGAAAAAAACACCGACATCAGAAATTCGAATTTGCTTTTTTGAAAATGAATTTCCGCCTCCGGTAGGTAATTGGTGATTATTGTTTATTTTAAATTAATTATGTTTGAGATATTTTTGTATTAGTTAAATTGTGTCAATTAATTATTTATTGTTTTATTTAATTACATATACATGAATTAGATATATTTGTAAAAGTACTTTGTATGTCTATTTTATTGTTTCATATATTGTCATTTGTCTAATGTTTTCTATGTTGTGTCATTTAGCTTGTTGAGTTCTAAATATAACCTAGTCCTTTAAAAATTCCCTTAAATATGTATAGGGGTTGTTTGCCGAACTCCAACGGTAGATACAACAGTTTGGGTTTTTGAGACCGTTCGATCAGAATTGGACGGTTCAGATCTTTTTCAAACTACCAAGGAAAAATATATAAAAAATTAATTTTTTTACTTTTTAACATTTAATCTGAGTTGTACTGATCTAACTGGATAATGATGATCATAATCCTTTAACCGAATGGGCTATTGTTGCCTCTTTATCAAAGTTTATAAAGAGATCCCCTCTTGTTTCTTTTAAAATAAAAATCTACTTGTTTAATTAAACAAGTAGATTTAAATTGTCATTTAGAAAGCGTAAGGGTATGTATTACACAAATTTAAAAGTACAGGGGTATAAACTACATTTTGGCCTAAAAGAATAATCACCCTATTTACTTTCTGCAAGTGAAACTCAGTTAATTCAGGAGATAAATTCTCAGTCCGATAACTATAAAATTGCAACACCTCAGTTCAAAACCGTGACTTAGGGAGAGCAAGCTTTCAATCTCACGGTAACCATTTGCGCTATAGTGAAACCCTTATTTACTTTTTGTATGTGTGAAAGTCATGTATTCTTTTATAAAATTGTTTAAATATAAGTGATTAAATAATTATTGATAATTTTTCTAGCATTAATTCAAACTAATAAAACGAGTGTTGCAATTTTATGAAAGTTTAGGGGTCTGATAAGTAAATTTTAAAGTTTATGGGTGACAAGCATAAGGATTGCATTTTATTCCTCTAACAAAAAACAGAGAATCAAAGACGGCCGACAATGTTAACAGGGTCTGTGGGTGTTGTGTTAGTATTGCTGGCAGAGAAGGGGACCAGCAAAGGGCATCCACTCTATTTCAATATTTCTCTCCGCATTCGGCATACTTAGAGAGAATCTAATGGTAAAATGTTGGGTTTAAGATTAAACATAACTATGCATGTTATATACATAAATCATCAGCTTTCTATGTTTTTATGAAATTTTTCAAACTTTAATCTTAGATATAAATATAATTTTTATTTTTATGAAAAACAGATATGAAGAATTTGATTGTTCTGTTCCAGAGATAAGCGAATCACAAAGTGATGGATCTGATATTTCAAATTAACATAAGCTATTAAGTTTTTCTTCAGAATTCTCTCTTGAAGAAATAAAGATAACGGTTCAAAGAAAATTGACTTGCTTGTTTAATTTGGGGATCATAACCTTTTTAAATAACTGAACATTTAATAATTATTGATATTATATTTCTAATTTGGTCATTCAACAAATTAAAATATCATTTCTAGTATTTACACATTAATTTCATGATAATTATAACTATAAGCCTTAAAACTTTAATTTCTTAACTAGATCACTTTAACTAAGTTTATCCAAAGATATCACTACATATTTAATTTAACATGTGTGGGCCCCACATGTTGAATTTTTTCAACAACATCCCACTGAGTTGCATATGTAACCTTGTAAATATATTTAACTTTATTAGCTCCCAAAATTTGTTATCTCAAACATAAAGTATATCCGAAACAATCTCATCCATTGACTACATTGACATAGGATCAAAGCGGGTTTCATTACCTTTATTGTAACTAAACCTATTCATGGCCACATATACCAATATAATCAAATGACATAGACCAATCAGGGATGCGTAGCATGAAAAATTACATGCAATGTGGTCTATACATGTCTATTCTAACTGGTCCTACTTTACTTTAGTGAGGTCAACACCAACATAATGTCATATAGTGGAATGCACTAAATAACTTTGTTTTTTATCAGAAAATACCAAATACACAAATTTCTCAAAATAAAACATAAAGCAATAAACAAACTCCCACTAAACCATGATATCTTCAAACAATATAACACCCATATGAGTAGTATGCTTGTGAAAGGCCTTGTGTGGTAATCCCTTATTGAGCGGATCCGCTATCATGAAGTTTGTCCCAATATACTCCATGGACATCTGACTACTATGTACCATTTCTTTTACAACCAGGAACTTAATCTCAATATGTTTTTACTTAGATGAGCTCCTGTTGTTGTTGGAATATAAAGTTACAGATTTATTGTCACAATACAACTTTAGTTGCAATACTCCAAGGATTTGAGGGGTAGTTTTGTAACTTTAGCCCCCACTCACATTATATAAGCACACTCAACCACATCCCCCATTCTCCATGTTCTTCTTCACGTACCCTCCCATGTAACTACTTCTCTCTCTCTCTCTCTTTTAAAGTTTCTCTTTCCATAAAAAACTCTCTCTACTTGCTTCTCCTTTGTTCAATTTCACCTCTTCAGCGTCTTCATTCTCGAAGCCCTTTGTTTCCTCTACATTCTTCTTCGTTTCATTCGCTGATAGCATCTCCATTGTTGGTTTCCTACGCAATTTACATTCTTTTCCGCCACTGCTTGTTGAGTCGTTCTTATATCGTCGTCGTCCATCAATTTTGGTAAGCCCTTGATTTGTCGCCTTCTCTTTTTTAGTTATTTTCTCCCATTTCTTTCTTTGATTCTTCTCCCCCATGCTTTGTTTCTTTTTTTTGTTCTCTCTAATGGCAGCCTTATCATTTTCTTTGAATTTTTGTTGTTCGTCTTCATTGTAATTGTCTTCGGTACACATTACTATTCATCTTTGTTTTCCTTTCTTTCTTTCTTTTTCTTGGTCTCTGTATTATCTATAACTAGGTCTTGCGACCTAGTTGATTTTTGAACTGGTTCAATCAGACCAGATCAAGCCAGTCCATCCAGAACAACTCAAACCGGTTCAGCCCAACTAATCGAATTAGTTCAAACCAACCCGATCAGTTCAGCACAGCAGAACCAAATTGAAATAATTTCAGACTAACTAGACCAAGTTGAACCGGCCTGAACCGTTTTGATCAGATTTCACTCATTTTATTTCCACATGTTTTCAACCTCATTCGCTTGCCTAATTTAATAAATAATTAGGATCATTATCTATATACTTAGTGATCTAGGGATCTATGGATTTCAGGTCAATAGTTGCTGACTTTAATTCGTAGCAATCTAGGTAAGTGAACTTATATAGTAATTTGGTTAATATGTTATAAGTGTAGCATATCTAATTTAAAATTATTTTTATTAGTTTCTTTATGTTGCTCAATCTTATGATCAAGTGTTTATTTATTTTTTCATATCACGATGAAATTATTTAGCGATATTATACGCAGTGCACCCTGACATTACTAAATTCTATCACTATTTAAAGTTACATTATTGGTGGAATGGTATGAAACATGACATCGCTGAGTTTGTTAGTAAGTGTTTGGTATGTTAGCAGATCAAGGCCCAGAGACAACGACCGTCCGGGGTCTTGCAACCATTAAGTATTCCTGAATGGAAGTGCGAGCATGTGACTATGGATTTCATTTCAGGGCTATCGAGGACGGTAAAAGGTTATAACTCCATTTGGGTTGTGGTGGATCATCTTACCAAGTCTGCACATTTCTTGCCTGGCAAGACTACATTTTCAGTGAAAGATTGAGCTCGGTTGTATATCCGAGAGATTGTTCGACTTCATGGGGTTCCATTCTCTATAGTATCGGATCGAGATTCGCAGTTCACGTCAATTTCTTGGCGGAGTCTATAGAAAGCTTTGGGTACTCAATTGAATTTTAGTATAATTTTTCATCCGCAATCTGATGGGCAATCTGAGCACACGATCCAAACGATAGAGGATATGCTTCGAGCTTGTGTCTTGGATTTCTCTAGTAGTTGGGACGCGCAGTTGGCACTCATGGAGTTTACTTACAATAACAGTTACAAAGCGACGATTAGTATGGCTTCGTTTGAGGCACTTTATGGGAAATGTGTCGGTCATCAATTCACTAGGATGAAGTTGGAAAATGAAAGCTTTTGGGCTCTGAATTGATTCAGTCTACGAATGAAACTATTTAGAAAAAATCAGGGATAGAGTGAAGGCCATTCAACGTAGGCAAAAGAGTTACGCATATGTTAGGATGAAGGATCTCAAATGAAATGGGTGATCATGTGTTTCTCAAGGTTGCCCCAATGAAAGGTGTTATGTGTTTTGGTCGCAAGGAGAAGCTAAGTCCTAATTTTATTGGTTCTTTTGAGATTTTGGATTGCATAGGTCCTTTGGCCTAATGTCTAGCTTTACCACCAGCTCTTTCAGGTGTGCACAATGTATTTCACGTCTCAATGCTTTACAAGTACGTGCCGGATCCAACACATGTCATTGATTTTGAACCTCTACAAGTTTGTGATGGTCTCACTTATTAGGAGAACCTCGTCAGAATTCTCGAGAGTAGAAATCAAACTCTTTGTAGAAGAACGATTTAGTTGGTCAAAGTTCTCTAAAGAAATCATCGAAGTGAGGAAGCAACATGGGAATGAGAAGTGGGGAAGCAACATGGGAATGAGAAGTGGAGATACGTGCTAAAGTCATTTCAATAAGGTATATTCCTTTCGAAGATGAAAGTTCTTAAGGAGGAGAGAATGCAATACCCTAAAGATTTAATGGGTTATTTTGCAGTTTTAACCCCTACTCACATGATATAAGCACCACACTCACCACCTCCCTCATTCTCCATTTTCATCTTCACGAACCCTCCCCAGTAACTACTTCTCTCTCTCTCTTACAATTTCTCTTTCCATCAAAAACCCTTCTGCCCGTTTCTCCTTTGTTCAATTTCACCTCTTCATCATCTTCATTCTTGAAACCCTCTGTTTCATATACATTCTTCTTTGTTTCATTCGCTGACAACATCTTCATTGTTGGTCTCCTCCGCAATTTACATTATTTTTCGTCACTGCTTGTTGAGTTATTCTTACATCACCATCGTCCATCAATTCCAGTAAGTCCTTGAATTGTCCCATTCTCCTTTTCGATCATTTACCTGTTTCTGTCTTTGATTCTTCTCTCCCATGCTATATTTTTCTTCGGTTCTCTCTAATGACAGCCTTGATCATTTTCTTCAAATTGTTGTTGTTCGTCTTTGTTGTAATTGTCTTCGGTAAGCATTACTATTCATCTTCATTTTTCTTTCTTTCTTTCTTTCTTTTTCTTGGTCTCTGTTTTGTATGTAACTAGGTCTTGCGACCAGTTGATTTTTGACTCGACATGATCCATGTAAAACACAACCTGAACTGGTTAAGCTGAACCAAACCGGTTCCATTAGGCAAGATCAAACCAGTTCATCTAGACCAACTCAGACTGGTTCAACCCAATTTGACCGAACCGGTTCAACCCAATCTTACTAAACCGGTTCAGCCCAATAGAACCGAACAAACCAATTTCAAACTAACCAGACCAAGTTGAACTGATCTAAACCGTTTTGATCAGATTTCACTCGTTTCATTTCCATCTGTTTCTGACCTTATTCGCTTGCCTAATTTAATAAATAATTAGGATTATTATTTGTCTACTTATTGATCTGAGATCTATGGATTTCAGGTCAATATTTGCTGAGTGGACTTACATAGTAATTCGATTCATATATTATAAGTGTAATTTAAAATTATTTTTATTAATTTCCTTATGTTGCTCAATCTTACGATGAAATTATTTACCGTGTTATGTATGATTACATTTTTAATTATACAAGTAATAATTATATCGTTTATGTTCATGAATAAGTTATATGTTTACTCATATATATGTAATAATGTGAATTATGAATCTTAACCTAAGTAAAGTGTTAAATAAATAAAAGGTAGATTTAGTCATGTCCTTTGGCTATCAAGTTACCAAATTGTTTACATAATGTTATCAACTATAATGTTGGATGTCATCATGTTCATGTCAGCGTCCTTAAGGTTCATATAACCTTAAGCGACACCAACTCAAGTTTAAGGTTCAGATAATCTTAAATGACACTCATTCCGTCATGTTCGTTCACGTTACAAGTTCAAATTTAAGTGTGAAACAATTCTGGTTAGGTTGTTAGTCGGGAAATATGCCTAATCGAATCAATGAAGTAGACGTATCCGCACAAGTATAAGTACAAGTACAAGTTATATGTTAAAATAAAATCAATTATGTTAAATTAAAGTTGTATGAGTTATATGTTTACATTTATGTCATGTGAAGTTTATTAATACGTGGGTTTACTTATTAGTAGTTTTAATACTCACCCTCCATATATAAATATGTTACATGTGATGGTGAGCAGCAAGAGTGAGGGACTGCCATAGTCAACGAAAATATGAGATTTTCGTTAAATATAATTATATGGCTTCAGAAACATATTTTAGTCTATTACAGTTGATTCAGAAATTTATCAATTTTTTATTGTTTTATTTTATAAATTATGTGATTCAATAATTTATTCATTTTTTATTTAGTTTATTGAATAAATTATTTTTATATAATTTTAGGCTTTAACTATTTAATGTTTAAATTAGGATTTTCAATTTGAAGATTTTTCTCAAATTAGGGTTTCAATTGGATTAAAGGATTTTTGGACTATGAAATTACATGCATGTTTAATCCTCGGGAATCAGGACATTACATTAGTGGTCTTTCAATGTTCTCAACAATGCACAGCCCAGTGACGAAGTTTCACAGCCATATTCCATGATTAGATACATCATAACATGCTACAAAATTTGCTGCCATGGTGGAGAAAGCTATTAGTGTCTGTTTAGCACTCCTCCAAGAAATGGCTCCACCTACCAATAAGTAAATGTAACATGAAGTGGATCTTCTGCTGTCTTGGCATCCAATAAAATCAGAGTGGGAACATTCAATGACTTCTAACTAATCCAACATCTTATACATGAGCATGTAATATTTTATTCTCTATAAATATCTCATAACCCGTTTAGCTACTTTCCAATGATCCATCCCAGAGTTACTAAGATATATGCCCAATACACCAACGATGTATGCAATGTCTGGACGCGTACAGACTTGAGCATGTATTAGACTCCGCATAGCAGACGCATAAGGAATCTTATGCATTTTCATAGTTTCAAGGCTAGTTTTTGGGCACTAATTGGGACAAAACTTGTCTCGGTTTATAGTCTTGCATGCCAAACCTTTTAAACACTTTTTCTATACAGCTCTTATGTGATAATCTAAGAATACCCCGAGAAGGATCTCGATGTATCTGGATCCCTAGAACAAAAGAAGTTTTATCAAGACCTTTCATTTTAAAATTCTTAACAAGAAATCTCTTGATCTCGTACAACATGTCGAAATCATTACTAGCAAGTAATATATCTTCAACATACAAAACCAGGAATATTAACTTACTCCCACTGAACTTGTGAGACATACAATCATAAACAATATTTGCCTAAAAATCAAATGAGATTATTATCTGATGAAATTTATGGTACCATTGACGGGAAACTTATTTGAGCTAATAGATGGATTTCTTTAGTTTGCAAATCATATTATTTGGATCTCCGACCTCAAAGTTTTATGGTTGCACCATATAAATTGTTCCATCAATGTCTCCATTAAGAAATGTAGTTTTCACTTCCATCTGGTGTAGCTCAAGATTAAAATATGCAACAAGTGTCATAAATATTCTAAAAGAGTCTTTCATTGAAATATTTAAAGAGAAAGTCTCTTTAAAATCAATGCATTCCTTCTGAGTAAAGCCTTTAGCTACAAGACGGGCATTATCTCTTTCCACATTACCTTTTGACTCCCTTTTGATTCTAAATATTCATTTACAACCGATTGGCTTCTTACCTTCAAGTAAAGGGATAAGATCTTAAACTTGATTGTCTTGCATAGACTTATGCTCTTCATTCATAAGCTCAATCCATTTTTAAGAATTAATATCTTGCATGGCATGGTAAAAGTTGATTGGATCATCTTCCACCAATTCATTATTTTCCTCATTTTCTTGAAGAAATACCACATAATCATCTGAAATAGCACTTTTCATTTCTCTCATAGATCTCCTTAGTGGCATTGCATCTTGACGTTGTTGAGTTTGTTTTTCTACAACATTAACCTCAACTTAAATGGGGAGTTGTTCGACACTGTCTTGTTCTAGTTTTGGATCCACTTCATGATCAATGAAAACCTGCACACTGTCAGAAGTAGTGACTGTAATAGGAATCGAAGATGATTCCTCCTAAAAGACAATGTCCCTTTCTATATCCGCCCCCCCAAACTCAACATCCTAAAAAAATGTTGCAGTTCTCGCCTAAAAAATATTAATTAGCGTGGGATCATAGAACTTATAGCCCCTTGATCGCTCAGAATAACCAATAAAGTAGCTGCTCACTATTTTGAAATCCAGTTTATTTTCATTTGGCCTATAAAGCCTTGATTCAGTTGGACATCCCCAAATGTGAAAATGTTTCAGACTAACATTTTTGCCTGTCCAAAGCTCAATAGATGTTTTAGCAGCTACTTTAGTTGGTATTCTATTAAGGATATAAGCATATCTCTTTAATACTACTCCCTATAGTGATTCTAGTAAGAAAGAATGACTAATCATACTCTTCATCATATTCTTAAGGGTTCTGTTTCGTCTCTCAGCAACACCATTCATGCTAGGTGAACCTGACATGATGTACTGTGAGATTATTCCACATTCCTTAAGGAATCGAGCAAAAGGCCTCGGACGTTGTTCTCTTGAACCATAAGATCTATCATAATATTCACCGTCACGGTCATATCTGATACTTTTAATCCTTTTGTTAAGCTGATTCTCAGCTTCAGACTTAAATATTTTGAATACGTCCAAGGAATTTGATTTAACATGAATAAGAAATAAGTAGTCATATCTTGAGTAGTCGTCTACGAACATTATAAAATATTGTTGATCATTCCAAGAAGCCTTAGGGAATGGCCCACAGATGTCTGTATAAATCAATTCTAAGACGTCTGTTGCTCTACTGACACCTAATTTCTTTTATTTGGTCTGTTTTCCCTTGATGCACTCAACACACACATTAAGGTCTAAAAAATCAAAGGATTTTAAAATGTCATTTGACACAAGCTTTTGAATTCTCGTTTTGGAGATATGACCTAAGCGCTTATGCCAAAGTGTGGTGGAATTTTCTTTATTAATTTTTCTTTTAGTACCTTGTGATTCCACATGCAAGACTTCACTATAAGAGGTATTAACAACATCAAGCAAATATAAGTTATCATAAACATTAAGCAAACCAGTCCCAACAAGGTTTGGATTTATTGATAAACTAAACTAATTGTTTCCAAATTAACAATAATAACCTAATTTATTCAACTTAGAAACAAAACCCAAATTCCGCCTAAACGATGGTACAACACAAGTATCAAATAAATTAAAATAAAATCCAATTTTCAATAACAACTTATAATGCCCAATAGCATCTACCGATTCTCCTTCTCCCACATAGATGTGTCTTTCAGCATCATTTGGATTTTGGTAGCACAAACAACCCTGCATAGAAATACTTATGTGAGTAGAGGCACTGAAATCTGACCACCAAGTGTTCTTAGGTACTGAAACCAAATTTACCTGAGAACAACCCAAAGTAAGAGACATACCTTTCTTTACACGCCATGCGTGATATTTGACACAATCCTTCTTTACATGTCCAAGCTTCCCACAAAAGAAACAATTGTCATTGTCCTTACTTTGTTTCTTTTTTGCTAGATCCTTAGCAACTTCTTTATCCTTCTTTCTCTTTTTGTCTTCGCCCTTAGAAGTGCTAGCCAAATGACCACTTTCTGTCTGGTTATGCTTCATTCTCTCTTCCTCATGCACACCATATGAAATGAGCTCATTGAGAGTCAATTTCTCCTTCTGACAGTTATAACAAATTTGAAACTGGATCAATACCAAATGTACGAGCAAGTCATCTGACTGCTTAAACTTAAGCGCCTTAAGTTTTGAAGCAATGTTAGACATTTCCATAATGTACTCATTTATGTTCCCTTTGCATTTATAGTTCATGCGAATCAAGCGTCGCAAAAGTGTGTTTATTTTCACCTTATCGTTTTTGGCAAAACGCTTTTCAATCTCAACAAGGAACTCTTTAGCATTGGTTAACGCACCCCTGAATGCCTCCGGTATGCCACACTTTATAATCATCAGACTCATGTTGTTTGACCAATCCACCTCTCAAAGTTCTTCCTAGCATTAGAAGAACTTTCATCTGTAAGAGGGGTAGGTCCGTTCGTCCTGAGTGCAAGGTCCAAATCCATGCAACCAAGAACAATCAACATGTTCTATTTCCAATCCTTAAAGTTGGTCCCAGTAAAAAATGGGAATGTTGTTGAGATTGACAGATACTGTAGCCACATTAGCTGAAAACAGAACAAAATAATTATTCAAATATGCTCATATCAAAAGTCAACCATAATATTGAATAAATTTAAATAATTAATTAGTCAATTTTCAAGATACCTAACACAACATTAATATTAAGTTTTTGGACAGTAATATTAACTGTAAGTGGTACTCCTTTTGTAATGATCAAATACTGACAATAATTTATGTCAAATAATAAATCTATCTTTGGATTGATTTATTATTCACATGTACAAACTTTACAATCGTCACGTATTTACCATCACAGATGTGTGTGTAATTAAACCAAATAATAACATTCATTTGAGTCGGCTAATACCCACATGAATTTACACATACACAAACATCAAATACCTTCATGAACAATCTACATAAGAAATGTCACTTTGGTGACATCTTACTTCAATTAGTTCATTCATAAGGTTCAATAACCATAATTAATCCTTAACATATCAAAGTAATTGAATTTAATTGAAACAAAAACACCTTAATTAAATTGAATCAAACAGATTAATTAAAAAAAATTAATCATTGTGCTACAGTACGTAGCCATAAAGGAGGGAGTAAAATTCTAATTTTTCTTTACGGAACCGCAAAACAGAAAAATAACTGTTCTGGTACAATACCAGCAAAGTAGGGGATAATTGCCTTAATCACGTTTGCATATCAATCATTCATCATAAATATCACAAATAAAAAATCCCTAAATTTTTAGATCCATAAAACTGTAATATTAGATTTCTCCAAATCTATAACTTTCAATTTCTCTCAAAGAAATCAATAGTGTGAGGCTTTGATACCACTTGTTGAGTTTGAAATTAAACCTAACTAAAACATGAGATATACAATAAATCATCAGATCTGATATTTCTATAAAATTTTTCAAACCCTAATCTTAGATACAAATACCATTTTAATTTTTATGAGAAACAGAGATGGAGAACTCGACTGCAAAAGACTTACCTAGTTCTATGGATAATTGAATCGTAAAATGATGGATCAGATCTTTCAAACTGACACAAGCCATTGAGTTCTTCTTCAGAATTCTCTTTTGAAGGAGCAGAGAAAATGATTCAAAGAAAATTGACTTGTTTGTATAATTTGGAGAGCATACCTCTTTTAAATAACTTAACAGTTAATAATTATTGATATTTCTAATTTGACATTTCAACAAATTAAAATATCATTTCTGATATCTACACATTAATTCCATGATAATTATACTCATAAGCCTTAGAACTTTAATTTCTTAATTATATCACTTTCATTAAACTTATCTAAAGATGGCACAACACATTTAATTTGAGATGTGTGACCTCACAAGTCAAATTTTTCTAACCTAAAACTAGGGTGTTCAAGGTTCGGTTGGTTATTTGAGAGAAATTCGAATCGAACCGAAACTTTTGATTCGGCTATACATATCAAACCGTGAATTTCATATGAAATTCAAACCGAATCGTTACTTACGGTTCAGTTCGGTTTAAAGGTTCAGCCCCACCTTTTACCCATCCTAATGACTCAGGCTATCTTTCTAAAATAGAGAAGTTATTGCAGGTATTTGTAACTCTAATGCAACAAAAAAAAATCCTACAAATTACTCTAAATTGGAAACAGAGCCAAAAATCCTTAAATCAATAAATCAATTTACTGTCAAATGGAAACAATGAATAGAAACTGAAGAAATTGAAGCAACAAATAGAACATTCATAATACATACCAAAATTGAAAGTAAAATATGCTTAAAACAGAGCAAAAAACCATAATAATCGAAAGAAAATAAGACTAGAAAGCCACATTAAGTTTCTCAAAGAAACCCTTAAACACAGAACTATGCGATGGGTGAAGGTGGGAGACGATTCAGACGAAGAAACCATATTCTCAACTGAGATTGAGAAGATATCACTACCCAACACTTACCTAGCACCACTCCTTCACGATTTTGGTGAGCGTTGATGGCTTGAACACGGGAACACGAAGATAAAAAGAAAATGGACTGAAGGAGATCTCGAAACTCGAAGGAGGTACCTCGCAGGCTGGTCGATGGAGATCTCATTTTTGGAGATCTTGCTAGACGATAGAGATCTCATTTTTGGAGATCTCGCAGGACGATGGAGATCTCATTGGACAGTGTTCTAGAGATCTCGAAACCCTAGTTTTTCATGGTACAGTACTGATGCACTTTTGTAGATAGCATATATCACATCACTTGATGGTAGAAAATACGAGCATCGAAGTCTACAAGTTTTATAGCTCATCCTTGAAGAGTTAGAGATCTATGGTAGAATGGAGATTGAGAAAGAGACGGGTGAGGGAGAAAAAGAGAAAAAGAAAGAGTAGAGAGGGGGGGGGGGGGGGGGGGGGGGGGAGTGGAGTGGTATGGAAAAAAGTTAGGGTTGGGTAAGATTAGGAAGTTTAAGTAAATATATGAATATTATAATTAGTTTAATCGGTTCGATTTGATTTGATTTAAATGAAATTTTGAACCGAATTAAAAATCACAATTATTTTATTCAGACGAACCGAACTAAACCGTAGATATATATAGAACCGACCGAAAGGAGTGAATTAGTATACTTAAAATACCCCAACATAAAGGAGTGAATTAGTATACTTAAAATACCCCAACATAAAGGAGTGAATTAATATACTACGCAACTGGCTTGCTTTCACGATTCAAATCCACTGAGATTTGTACAGTGTCTGAGATGAGCGTCGTCAAGTCTCAGGGAAGCCTCGTGTCAATTCGCGCCGCTCTTTTCTCCCCCTTATCTTCTACCTCCCGCTGCCTTCACTCTGGTACTCTCTCTCTCTCTCTATGTCTGTCTGTTTGTCTCTCTCTCTGATAATTATCGCCTTCACTGTTCTGTAGTTCATAGCTGTTTGTCGTACGATCTCAATCTTTTCTCCAAAATTACAAGCCAAAGGTGCCAACATTGTTTCTTTCCGGATAACAATGAAGATTGTTCTGAATACTCTAAAATTTAAGAGTTATTTCGATCTGTCTTCAGTGGAGGAGAGACACTGATACAGAACTGTAACTCCTTCTCATTCATATCTCAGACACTATCGATTAACAAAGACACTGCCCACTTTTTTCTTTTTCATTTTTCCCGTATGTTTTCTAAGATAAAAAAGATTGCGCACTAATACGGAATTGATGCGTGAAACAGATTCACAATTCTTTTTCAATCTCTAATGGAAAAAGTAAGTAGACAGACAAACTAAACAGCGATTTAATCTAATCATCAACCATCCAAATCAAAGGGGACCTACCTACTTAACTGTTAAAAATATCAACTCCAAATCCATAATACACAACAGATGAAGAATGAAACATGGATAAGGAGTAGGGACCTAAAAACATGGGTGCTCACATGACACATGGACACACAATGTGTCCTCCATGTGGTCCCAGGTTGCCAGGTCAACGGGTCTTGCTCCCCATGCTTTTGCGTTTGTCGGGTCTAATTGTAATGATACTGCACAGTATAATAAATACACAAGCAGTCAAGATTCACTTATTACTCATTATTCCCACCAGAGACCAGACCAAAGCACTCAATGCACCCACCTGACTCATTCATGTCTCTTCAAACTACTTCATGTACATATATATATGTACGAAGAAGTAAATACCTTTGTTTGGAGGTGTTAGCTTTTGTCGAATTCCAGTCACCGTTCACTCTCCCCTCTTAATAGGTCCTTAAAGGGAAAGGGAAGTGGGAAATGGATATCTCATATTTTTCTTTTGATCCTTCAAATTAAAAAAAAAAACAGCTTCGTCTTTATGTGAGTAGGAGTAAATCAGCAATGGGAATTGTTTTTCTTCAAGTTGCTGCTTTGAAATGCTTCAGTGTAGCATATAGCTCAGGTTTCTAGCTGTGCTTCATTCATGTTAAATAATTTTTTTATAAGAAGGGTTCTTATAAATAATTTGGTAGTATGCTCAAGTATAATGTTGTTTGATAAATACATGGTAGTGTGCTTGTTGAGTATTATATTGTTAGCTTAAGTAAGTAGAAGTCAGATGGTTTTGTGCAGATGATGCGACATGTGGGTCACCTGCTAGGATTGGCAAAGGCCTCACTTGTGTTTGCTTTAAGCGGAAGGGAAACTATGAGCGAATATCTATTAACCTCACACCATTACAGGCAAGTTCAATAAGATCAATTATATTTTGGACAAGGAGTAAGAAAATATAATTGTAAAACGCTTATTTTTAGTTTTTAATTCTTCATATTGTTTGGCTGATAGCTCTGTTATGCGGTGCTTCAGTGGTAACACTTTTAAGTTCTTAATTTGACAGAAAATTACAAAATGTCTTGCTCAATTCATTCAAACTCTTTACATTTATGAAACGATAGGCTCAAATTTCAAAACCAGAGCGTGTCGTGTTGTAGCACTCAAGCTTGTTAAAATGCCGTTGGCTTGGCATTCTTAATATGATTCTTTTTGCTAATCTCTTAGGAATAATCTATATTTTCATAATCTTTACAGGAAGAAAGACTGAAAAGATTGAAGTGCAGAATGAAGGTTTACTTTGATGCTTCCAGGCCTGATCACCAGGTTTACTTATATACTATGAGAGATGAAAATAAATCTATTTTCGAAGACTTGTTCAACCTGCCACAGAGTTAGACAGTCAATGAGGAATAGTAACTAAATTAGTATCATTGATCCTTACCATAACAAAAAATGAAACAAGCGGTTTATTGAGTGTTCGATTAGATGTGAAAATAATTCTGTTGGTTTCCGTAGTAATTGAAGTGTGTTCTCCTTCTTTTGAGTGAATTTCTTCTCGTTAGCCTACGCTACTCATTGAGAAATTTTGACGACAGGAAGCTTTGCGAGCTTTATGGTTCTCTGCATATCCTGGACAGGAGCTCCATGGCTTGATATCTGATCAATGGAAAGAAATGGGATGGCAAGGAAGAGATCCATCAACTGATTTCAGGTTTGTTCTTCACTGTTCTGCTACAATTTCTTTATTTTTATCACCTGCTTATTTTCTGCTTATTCCGTTGCTCTATGCCATTAAACATGAACAGAGGAGCTGGATTTATTTCTTTGGAGAATTTGCTGTTCTTTGCCAAGACATTTTCTGTAAGAACTAAAAACCTGATACAATTTCTTTCCAAATCTATGTTTCAAAACATTATGTACTTGTCCTTACGAAATTATGCCAACAGTTTCAGCCTAGCTTCCGCCCGCCATAATGTTCAACTTTCTTTAGTTATGTGTTTATGTTTGTCGTTTCAGACATCATTCCAGCGTCTGTTGAACAAACAGGGAGGAAAGCGTGCTGCTTGGGAATATCCATTTGCTGTTGCTGGTGTAAATATCACATTCATGATCATGCAAATGCTTGACCTTGATGCCTGTAAGTGCCAAACGCACCACCTTTCTTTGTTCCGCCGATGTCGTGTTCATAATTTTTTCAAGAAAAATACGAAGGGTGTGTGAAGTTTGGATTTGAATGGACTACCCGGAAATAAAGAGAACACTAAGTCAAACCAACTGATTTTGTATGTTTATCTTTGTTTTTTGGAGAGTTATACAAGATTAGCTTGTTTATTTGCAGCAAAACCCAGGACCTTTATCAGATCAGTTTTCTTACAGATGTTGTCGGGTAAGTCCCTGAAGTTACACTCTACCAGCTGGTTGTAATTTGTACATGATCACATCACTAGCCTGTATTAGAAAAAAAAAATTTCATCTTCGCTGAAATAAGAAATCTATTGCCTGCTAATTCATAAATCTTATTTCAGAAAATGAGTGGACGTTTGACTTACTCTATTGCGTCGCTTTCGTCGTTATGGATAAGCAATGGCTCGGGAGCAATGCTACATACATGGAGTTCAATGTAAGTAACCATGCTGAATTTTACAGTTTATATGCTTGCTGAAGATCAGCTCAGCTTTAAGCATCTGATCCCTTAAAATCTATGACTAGGAGATTCTTATATATTTAAGGACATGTTTTTCTTTTTAAATTGTTCACTTTGCTCGATAAATGAGGTTCTGTCTTAACTTGTACGTATGATAGGATGTGTTAAAATCAACCCGATCGCAGTTGGAAAGAGAACTTCTAATGGATGATGTATTAAGGATAGAAGATATGCCTTCTTATAGCCTACTACGCTGATGATGATTGCTAACATTTAACGAAGGCAGCGGTATCAGAGTACTTCAATGGTCTGATATTTCTGGGTGACCCTAACTCAAGCTCTCTTTTGGAAGAGCAAACTGCTGACTTTAATAACTAGATACTCGAGTGCTTCAATGGCGGATTTACCAGTTTAGTACTTTTCGTGATTCCTCGAAGGTTATGTGCATCTTTTTGTTTCTGATGGTACGAGTTCTTAAATTAATTCTTTGTAAAGTTAAAAATAGTACGGTTTTGAATAATATAAGCACGCAAATTTGAACTACAAGGGGAAGTCCAGGTGGCAATGCCAGGTTTTGTTATGTTATTCTTGAACGACAAAACATGTTTGGAAAAGTAATTAGATTTCAGGCATCTTGCTGGAATTTGTCCCAATGAAATAAGAGAAGTCGCGGCTTTTTGCAGCAAATAATAGAAACTTGTAATTTAGAAATAAAAATCAGTTAATGAAAAGTCAACTACGCACAAGTACATTCAGATCTCACCCTTTCTCTATGGGATTGGGAAGTACATTGAGATCTCACTCCAACGGCAACCGACTGATTGTTCGATCCATCTGATCCTATTTGATCAGATTTTGACAGTCTAGATTAGACTATTTGATCAGATCTGGACGATTTGGCTTGGCTTGAGCATTCTAATGTCAATTAACATCCAGTCTGTCGCTACAGCATTCACCAGGCACATGGCCTAGTGTATAATAATATTTTAAAATACAGTTGACAAAGACAAACAAATCTAAATGCATAAATTGATATCATTAGGGATAAGCATCCCTAGTACGATTTGAAGTGGCATTGCAGTTGAATATTGCAACTTTGTCTATAGATAAGCCAAGAAAGGGGAGATATTCCACTTCTTGACTTTCAAGCTGATGTTCAGCTCAGCTTGCACAAAGTTAATGAAAATGCAAAAGTAATGCATCTTAAGAAATAATGTACTTACTCTCCCTCCCCATGGCTAAGGCAATTCTTCTCTTGTCATGCTTCTTCCTGAGATTGGCGATCTTAGCTGCAGGTAACTAAATTTTGACTTCAATAAACCCATTCTTGTTTCTTTACTGACTTGAGTTTAATATGCTTTATTAGATTTACTCCAGAATCCAGACTTTGAATCTCCTCCTACCAATTTGACTGCAAACACCACAGACCGTTTCTTACTCCGACCAGGAATTAACTCTATTCCAGGGTGGTCATTTAGTGGCACAGTTTGGTACATAAGTTCAAGTTCCAATCTCTCATTGCCCGGGAATGGCCATGGGGTGCAGCTGGGTCAAAATAGCAAGATCAACCAGACTTTCAGGCCTGATAAGAACTATTATGAATATGTTCTTACATTCACTCTTGCTCCGGGCCACAAAGACTGTGCTAACAACCTTACGGCTGTGAACATTTCATCTCCGGGAATATCCAAATTATACTTCTTTGAAGGCCGTTATGGGAAGGAAATGTGGGAGAGTCATGCCCACTACCTTTTTTCCTGGAATGACGAGGCTCTGAACCTTGAAATCCAAAGTGTGCAGATGGCAGGTGATCCAGATTCAATATGCAGACCTGTGGTGGATACATTTCTCATAAAAGGAATTGGTTCACCAATTGCCTATGACGGTATTTTATTGATCAATTTCTCATTGTTGGGGGCTCAAGCGCCATTTTTTTAATGTAAAAATCATGCTATCTAAAGAAAATCACGTTGGACACAAAATAAATAAAAGAGTACTACAATAAACTCAGATTGTGGAAGCTCTAATTACCTTGCATTGTAGGCAACCATCTGACAAACAGCGGATTTGAGGTGGGACCAGCATTTCTCAAGAACTCTACTGAGGGGATTTTACTAGATGATGAGCCAGATCACTTAAGCTCTGCACTACAACAGTGGTCTGTGATAGGGACAATCAAGTACATAGACTCCAAGCACTACCATGTTCCAGAGGGGAGAGCGGCTGTTGAGCTTATCTCTGGGGGCATTCTAACCACCCCACTCCTCACAAAGGGAACCGTGTATGCCCTGGAGTTCACTCTTGGTGATGCTAAAGACTCGTGTTTCGGAAATCTCACAATATGGGCTCAAGCAGGGCAAACTATTCAGAATTTCACAATGCTAAGCAACGGTAATGGTTCAGCCAAGAAATACTCAATGACGTTTAACGCAATATCAAGTTTAACTCCAATCAGTCTACTTGGCTTCAATGAAAGCCTAAGGAGTGACGGTGTGCTTTGTGGGCCGGTAGTAGATGACGTGATTCTCCGCTATTCATCTGCTATAAGGAAAACATGGGGAATATGGGTTCTATTTTTCTCTGCTATTGCAAGCATACAGATGATTGGATAATTCTGCATACTATGAAATAAAGGAGCAAGTAGTACTTGGAATTTTCTTTTTGAATAACGTAATATGTAACCAAAACGAAGCTTCGACTTTCTAATCCAAATTTGTCTCACAATTTTGAATTCTCGAAGTTCTCACTGAATGGAGAGTGGTAATGATAAAAATGAAGCAGACTCCAACTCTTTGGTTGCCTGTTACTCTATGCTCACGAATCATACAAGGAAAAGAGTGAATTAAGCATATAAGAGAGCGATTTTCAAAAGATGTGATACAAATAAAGAGAACAAACCCTACTTACCGACGCTCGTAAAGATTATGATTCAATTCACCTCAAAACGCCAAGACTATTTGAGTAATCTTTTCGATTATTTGCTTGATCTCAAATAAAGAGGCAGAAAGTAAACTAACAATTTGTTGCTTGCTTACGAGAATGAAAAAGAAAATATACTGGAAAGGAAGCCATTGACGCAGCAAGGGATGAAAGCTGAGGAGGATATGCATGATAAATATTGGGGCAAAAAGGTCAAAAAAATTTGGACCATTTCTCGATTTGTGCGTGTCATCCTTGCGCAGGGGCCATGCTAATCTTCTCTGTATCGTTCCAATTTTATCAGATGTCCCCGAGGGGACGCTGCTTAACTACGACGCAATTCTTTATAAAGCCGCTTCGTTAGTCGTAACTAGGCGATGTGGGTTTTGTTAGCTACGAACTTAACTACGTTTTCTTCTTGCAACTAAACTGAACTAAAACAACAGATTATTTAAAATTGGATGTTAGTGATGGGACATATCACATTATTCAGGCTTCTTATTTTGTTTGAACTAGGGGTTGTGTTGTGGGACCTACATTTCAACTTCAAAATG
The DNA here is from genome assembly GCA_003255025.1 of Datisca glomerata. Taxonomy (NCBI): domain Eukaryota; kingdom Viridiplantae; phylum Streptophyta; class Magnoliopsida; order Cucurbitales; family Datiscaceae; genus Datisca; species Datisca glomerata. Next base: position 1,928,893 of record QANY01009387.1, read on the forward strand.
ATTCTCTCATCCACACTCATTATGGTATGTGTTAGACTAGACATTATGTACATTGGGAGGGGCTGATTATATAAAGCTGATAAAAATCAATTGAATAGTTCACACTGTACGGCGCCAAACGACTGCCACATGAAATATTCTTTGAGTAAAATTAAATAATTTTATAATATTATGAAATAACAATGAATCATGATAAAATTTGAGATCTTTTATATGAATTTTTTTAAAATAAATTAATATTTTTTATTGAAAATCTATAAATAAAACATATTGTAGTAATTATGATATGAGGAACATGAAAAATTCATATAAATAAATTTAAAAAAAGACATTATATATTAACTATCTCTTAATATGTTAGTTATTTTTTAAGAATATGACAAATTGATAGAATAAAATTATTTTTTATACAATTCAGATAGCAATGTATATAATATAATTTAAATATCATATACAAGTTAATATATTGAAATATAACAAAAAAATTTAAATAATTAATATTAATGTAAAATCATATGTTTATTTTAAATTAATTTAACACGTACGAAACAAGTATTTTTCTACTAGTTAATTAAGTGTGTCAGTTGTTCATATGTTAAATTAACTTATAATTATTCTAATAGTATGCCTTTACAATTTAGTGCCTTATATAATCATTTTAGTAGGAAAAAGAACGGGGCACGTAATTACTGTTCTAAAATAATCAAGGTGCTTCGTAAACTTTCATTATTATAAACTTTCAGTGTTCTCTATAGTGAAAATGCGAAACATGCCTCATAATTTCCTAATCTAAAGCTTCATTAAGAGGGTATTTAACAAGAAAGAGACTGCTCACTTGTGCACTATGGAAAAGGTAATGAAAAGCAAAAGCTATTTATCCATTGAATATTATACCATAACCGTACTAATTGCTAAATTATGTGAGAATGATGTCTAATCAATAAGAGTTATTCTCCTCTCAAAAACGTATGCACATATGTAAAGAAAAATACCATCACCCCGTTCGACATACAACTTCAACTAAATTAGAAAAAAACTATATTTTACCCTCTTAAACTAGGATTGAGTTTCTCTGCAAAAGCATTATAGTAGAGGAGAAATTTAATCTGAGTTGTTTAAAGAGATCTAGACGACTGAGTTCACATGTTAAAAAGAAAAAAATATTATTACTTTTTCTCAAATAATTTTTCACGCGATCATGATTGTCTAGATCTGATCGAATAGTTCCTAATTATTGAATTACCCCATCTGTCGTTGACAAACAATGACAGAGAAATCCAATTCCTTAAACTTTCAGGTTATAATCATTTAAATCTTTGAATAAAATATAGTTTTACTCTTGTAATTTGGAGTAGTTTTCATTTTCAACCATACACTTTAAAAAATAATAGATAAGACTTTATAGTTACATTATTGTTCCACATTTACCCTTCCATAGATATTCCTTGTCATAAACAACGGACCGTCACAGAAGTCTTACTTAACAATACGTGACAAATTGCACGACACAACATCACTCTAATTTATTACCCTAAGTGAGACGTCAGTGACTAACCCAACCCCTCCTTCATCGTCTTAGCGCTTCATTTAAAGGGTAGGTCTTCTCAAGTTGAAAATGCCACCATGATTATTAGACAACACATATGCTGAAAATTACTTAATTTGTAGGCTTTTGATATACGTATTTTCTTTTTTCTCATTTATACGTAGGTAGAGATAATCGATGAGAGTTATGTTTTTCATTCTCTCATCTACTCTATTGTTGTAAAATTTGAACGGGACTTTGAGAAATGAATTTAAAACACGAAGGGAAGTGGCACAAAGAAGAAAAACTGTAGACCCAGTTCGAAAACCAAGTGTGTGATCTAATCAAAATAAATAGTCAGAAATAAATGAATGACTTTGGATTTAGTTTTGTGATTTTATCTGCAAATTGTTAATTCTCTGTTGGGTATGTTTATGTTCTAGCGAATTAATAAATAACTCAAATATAGAAGCCAAAATTTGAAAATACGGAGGGAACTGTTGCAGAAGAGAGAGAAATTAGAAAAAGAAAATGGGCTTAGAGATTCACATGGTGAGGGAACAGAATGGAGCTTGTCAAAGCCTCGCCTCTTCTTAATTTCGTCATTCCGGTTTTGGCCAAGAACGGAAGGAACACTGGGGAAATGAAAAGAAATAAGAAGGAAGAAGAACCCATTCTAGATTTTAGGACTGATTCTACACCTTATCAAGCACATGCCTGTGAGATGGAAGACCAAAGTGAGAAGGGAGACAAGCCCCTGCCTGCAGGAAGGAAGATGAACACGAAGAAGGTAAGTTGAAAGTAAAATTGATCTTGTTTTGGTAGAACCCTAGAAGATGAGGCAAAGGTTCAATGGCATGAAAAGAATTAAGGGGTTCTGCAACAATGGTGGTGCGGACTGAAAGGGAAAAATGAAGAAGAAGGAAAACCCTAATCACGCAAAAGGGGTTATGTAACAATGGTGGTCACGGAGTGGGGGGGATTTCTTACGTGGTCATTAGACTTATACGATGGTACGTTAGTTCATGTCAACAGAATATCAATAAAAAGATAAACATCCAATAATAATATAACTGTAGAATTTTATCTATTTTTTTTTAAATGAAAGATTGAAAATGAAAATTAATCTAAATTACAAGGGATCAAACTATATTTTACCCAATATCTTTTGACCTTTTCTTCATAATAATTATGCGTTAATGTTTCAAAATGTTGTAATTTCAACCTTCCGATGATCTAGTTAGTTAAAATTTTTGGGAGTAGCACACATGAGTCTTGCGGGTTTTACTTTTTCCTAAAAAATTTAAATAGTGTTCTCACACCGCACTAGCATAATGTTACACTTAAAAACTAAAAAAGTTATTCTAAATAGATTAATGAAAGAGAGAGTACATGAGGCATTTATACACATAAATAAGAAAGTAAAAAAAATACTAAAATACCTTTAAATACTAAAGAAGTAAAGTGAAGACAAACAATATTGTTCAACACTTACCCTCAAGCTGGCGCATAGATATCCATCATGCCCAGCTTGTGAAGAATTGACTATAGAAGAGTAAGACCGACGAGTTTTGTAAGGGCATAAATAGTTTGTTCAGAGGAATGAATAAACTTTGTAGAGATAGCTCCCGATCAATTTCTCTCGAATGAAGTGAATATCAACCTTGATATGTTTGGTTCTTTCATGAAGAACAGAATCCGATGTTAACATTAAGGTTTACTTATTGTCACAGTATAACGTGGAAGGTAAATAAGGCAAGAAACTGAGTCTCCCTAGAATAGAATGGAGTTAAAGAACCTCACATGTCCCTTAAGCCATTGCCTTGTATTCGGCATCAGCAGAGGACTGAGAAATCACATACTACTTCTTGCTTTTCTAGGAAAGAAGATGATTATCATAAAAAATACAAATACCAGATGTAGATCTCCTATCTATCTTTGATCCAACATGGCCAGCATCAGTAAAGCACGACACATCATATGTATTTTTGGAGGAATAAAAAAGACCAAGGCCCGGACAAGACTTCAAGTACCTCAAAATGTGATAAACTACATCCAAATGTGATGTACGAGGAGCATATATGAACTGGCTCACAAGGCTAACAAAAAAGGCCAGATCGGGACGTGTGTTGGTCAGATAAATAAGTCTCACAACTAATCTTTGATACATACTCGAATCCGTTAAGAGTTCACCCGATTCAGCTGAAAGTTTGACATTCAGATCCATGACTGCAGATACGGGTCTACATCCCAACATCCTAGTATCATCAAGAAGGGTCAAGAACATACTTACGCTGGGAGAGAGAGAGAGAGATACATGCCTTGGAACGAGTAACCTCAATACCCAAAAAAATCTCCAGCCCCCTTATATCCTTGAACTAAGATCTTTCTTGACCTTAGTAATGTCGATACTGTCATCACTAGTCAAGATGAGATCATCCACATACACAGAGAGGATGACACATTACCCTAATGGATTCCTACTAATAAAACAGGTATGGTCAGAGTGACATCTACGAAACCCCAACTCAAGCACAACTACAATAAACCGAGCAAACTAAGCCCGCGAAGACCGTTTCAACCTATACAAGGATTTTCATATACGAAAAACTTTTCCTGAATACTCCCCCTCAGCCTAAAAACCCGGAGGCGGATCCATAAAAATAACTTCATCCAAATCATCATTCAAGAAAGCATTCTTGACATCCATCTAATGCAAGAGCCAAAAGTGAGAAGCACCCAAAGAGATAATAAGATGAACACTAGTAAGCTTTGCAACATGAGAAAAAGTTACATTGAAATCCTTGCCAAGAATTTGAGTAAAACCCTTGGCTACTAGCGTGCCTTGTACCGATTAACAGTTTCATCTGCATTATATTTTAGATTGAATACCTACTGGCATCTAACCATTTTTCCTCTTGAGGCAAAGCAACCTAGTCCCAAGTATGATTATCTTACAAGGGTATCATCTCATCTTACATGGCGGCCTCCCATCGTGGGTCTCATGTTGCTTCCTCAACAGATCGTGGAATCCCAATAGAATCAATGTGACTGACGAAACCATGAAAGGAACTGGACAAAGCATTATATGAAATATCATTCTCAATAGGATGGTCAGTAGAACATGATAACCCGAAGTGCTTAGGGGGAGACGGTCCCGCAAGGGATAATGTCGAGAGGGAGGATGATCAATACATTCATTCATAGACGAGTCCAGCACAAGGAGATGAGAGCAACGACTATACACATTGGTAGGAGGACCTGGCAAAAAAGTGGGAGAAACAACAGGAGCATCAATATTAGGTGGTCAATAATAGGGATAGGACGAGGAAGATCTTCAACGGATGGGAGGACAGTCCTAACATTAATGGAACCATAAAAGAATGGGTATTCTCTCAAAAAGTAAATTCCAAAGAGGAAATAAGCCATCTAGATGAGGGATCGTAAAATCGATACCCTTTGGACTGAGATGAGTAGCTCATAAATGCGTAACGGATAATCATGTCGTCTAACTTTGTTCAAGTAGGACTCATAGTTTCAACAAAGCAAACACAATCAAAGACACGAGGAATAATAGGGAAAAAGGATTTTTTGGGATGAAGAATACCTAAAAGAGCTTGCCCTCTCAAGATTTGACTGAAAATTCTATTATTCAAATATGTTGCAGTGAGAACAAACATGTCTTAAAAAAATTTGAGGAACTGACGTTCCCTTCAGAAGGCATCGAGAAATGCCCATAAGGTGACGATTCTTGCGCTAAGCTACCCCATTTTGGTCAGGAGTATATGGACATGTAAGCTGATAAAGAATCACAAGACTGAAAAGATGAGAGACAAGATCACTCGAAATATACTCCCCCTATTATCAGAACGAACTGATCGAACAACAGTTTGATACTGGATTTTAATCATAGTAATAAATTGTTTAAGCATATGTGAGATATCTAATTTTTTTAAGTAAATAAACCCATGTGCATCTAAAAAATTTATCAATAAATGTGACATAATATCAGTGTCCATATATAGCAATAACAGGAGAGGGACCCCAAATATATGTGAATTAAATAAAAAACAGCAGCAAATCGATTCATTCGAGAAATATAAGGCTCATGACAATGTTTTGAAAGTTTGTAAATTTCACATTTAAACTGAAAGTGTTTAATGCACTAATCAACGAAGGAGATAACGAACAAAGATATTAAAAATTGACATGTCCCAAACGAGCATACTATAAATGTAAGTCTCTAAAAGGAAAGGAAACAAGAAAATAAAAAATAACAGAAAATGCAACACGAATAATAGGATCTGGTGGTTGAAGGGGAGGTGGATCGCCAAAGTAATATAGTCTATCCCGCTCATACCCCTTGCCAAAAATCCTCTTCATACGATGGTCCTACAAAAAACAGTGGTTAGCCAAGAATATGACAGCATAATCTAGCGCTTTGGCTAGGCGACTAACATATAAGGTTTATAGCAAATTTTGGCAAATGAAAAACAATGGTAAGAGTAATTTCATGAGACAACTCTAGAATCCTTTTACCGCTCACAACAGTCTGAGAACCATCAGCCAATTGTGTCGAACCTTTAACAGGTTCCAATGGTGTAGAAAAAATTGATAACTGACCAGTCATATGATCATTTACCCAAGAATCCAAGATCCATGTAGGTGACTTGTTACAAACATGGAGAGCAGTGGAAGTACTTAAAGCAATGGAGGCAGTAGGATTAAAGGCAGGAGCAGTAGAAATAGTAGGAGTCTGCTGAGACATAAGATGAGACACTTGAGCCTGTAAAGCTGCTACTTGAGAGAGGATAAATGGCTCAACCGAACTATCAGAGACATCAGAAGTACTAGCTACCGCTACCGATCTAGTGGGTATATTAATTTTATTTTTGAATTGAGCACGTAACTCCAGATGAAGCTTCCAACAAGTATCATTGATATGATCGTTGTTCCCATAATGATGGCAAAATTTCCTCTCAGGTGGAGGACGAGAACTAGATAAATCACAAGCAGCAAGGACCATTTTATCATTATCACTAGCAGCAGTAGGGATGAGATTCGGGACTGAGATAAGACGCCGATGCTCATCTCCATCAACCATGGCAAAAGTCTCAAGCAAGGATGACACAAGGGAGTTAAGGATTTGGATACGAAGTGCCTCAAATTTTGGCTTGAGCCCCATCAGAAATGCATACGTGTGTTGATGATCTAGCCTCTTTACTCCTACATCATTCATTGTCCCAAATTCACTGACCGGTTCAAATTGAGCCATCTCATTCCGCTGTACATGTAAATATCCAAAATATTAAGGAACATTCATTCCAAGTCTCTCCTGATATGCACCATCAACCTCCTAATACAACTCAAAATTTTGGGTCTTATTCCTCGAATGGGCATACATGGCAGTCAAAACACTCCACAAATCTGCAACCGTCTCATGATATATAAACATATAAAAGATCGAGACTTCATAGATCTAAACACCCATCCCAATATCAAACAGTTATCAATATCCAACTGGGCTTCCTATGCATCATCAATTTTAGGGCGAGAAACACGTCCTTGAAGCCAAAGACTCTTACCCCGTCCACCAAGAAATAACCTCGACGATTGAGACTAAGGAGTGCAATTTTTTCCATTCAAAAAAATGCTAGTAACTCTTCCACCGAACACGGGATAAGCCAAATATGGCTTAGCAATAGTAGTAATAGCAGCATTTGAAGATTCAGACATCACGAATCCAAGAAAGCAACACAAATTGCCAAGAAAATCTGATGGAGATGTGAAGAAATATTGAACACAACCTTCTATATCATGAAAAAATCACCAAACGAGTGACCAAACTGTGGTCTAAGCCACAGTAATATGAAAAACACGGAAATTTCTAGGTCTAGTTAGCACACAGCCTAGGAAAACCCAACTACTTCGAAAAACTGAAGCTGGAAAGAGTGAAAAAATGAGTTTTGGCGGAGCTCCGGCAACCGAAGGTGACAACGGCCTGATGCCGGTGGCAGGGCGACAGTGCTTCCTGGTGATGATCGGAACTATCTAGTGATTGTGGTGGAGATAGGTGGTAGACTAGGGTTAGGGTTTTTAGACTTTGATTCCAACTTGAAAAACTAAAAGAGTTATTCTAAATAGATTAATAAAAGAGAGAGTACATGGGGTATTTCTACACATAAACATGTAAGCTAAAAATACTAAAATACCCTTAAATACTAGAGAAATAGAGTAAAGACAAACAATATTATCCAACAGTTACAACCCCATATGATGTGTATGGGTTAGGCTATGATACAACCATTGTACTGTATAAAGACTGTATTTCGATACATATGTAACTAATTCTGGTACATATGTTCACAAATGTAGTCTCCATACGATACAAGGGATGTAGGATGTATTGTAGAACTATTCTAAAGGTATATAAAAATGTTGAGAGAGAAAAAGAAACAGTAGTGTAGAACTTTCAATTAGATAAGTAGCGCAAAGTATATTAGTATCAATTGGGTACATAACACTCTTGGTATCCAATCCTCCCTCTCAGTACCTAAACTCAGCCTTCATTTGCAAGTCACAAACTCCACTAATCTAATGACAAAGGAAAGGCTAAGCAAGACCCAGAGAAACAAGACTTACAAAGCTGAGAATAAACAAAAGTGAGAATTTCTACGTAGATTGAAAGCCTAATGCTACCAGCAATTTTTGTGTGCCTATATTAGATATCTTCTACTTGACTGTTCCAAGTCAAAGGCTTACCAACTAAGAATAATACAAAAATTCCATTAAAAAATATTACAATTTCAGAAGACAAAAGCTTAATGGCAGAAGATAAATTTCTTGGTTAGGCTTAGGCATGTCTACATCTAATACTTATCAAATCTTTTTTTTCTTGGGTATACATTACTTAGGAATCAAGTTCTTTTGAAGGCTACTTTTGTCTTCTTCTTTTTTTTTGTTGGTATGGGTGGAGTGGCTAGGCTGTTAAAGGCTAATTAGTATAATGCAAGGTAAAGTGAATAGGGCTTTGAATAAGAGACTCTATCTTAATGCAGAATGAAGGAGGTGAGATTTTTTGTTTAATTTTTGAAATTCAAATGAGAGGAGAGGGAAAGAGAAAGGTTGAATGAAGTAAGAACTGAGATGGTATGATTCTTGAAATCAAAGCATACCCACCTCTGTCACCCTTGTCTTTTAAGCAAAAACCTCACCTAAAGCTCCCACCTTCACAAGCACACACATACACACACACTCTCTCTCTCCATCTTTTCCACTAAACCATAATCCTCAGTTGCTCCTCTAGGAACTCATACTCTTGGAGCTTCCGTTGTACCCGAGAAAGATGGCTTCTTTCCAGATGCCAATCGGAATGCGAAGCTCCACACTGCTAGAAACTTCATGTGGATATTTACTGCAAGAATTGCAAGTAAGTGAAACTTTAGGAAATGCAAATGTGTTAATGTTTCTCTCTCGTTGTGTTGTTCTGACTTTTTTCAATAAATGAAACAGATGATTTGGGATGAAGTTGGAGAGGATCAGTTTGAAAGAGAAAAGGTTCTTCTAGATTTAGAACAGGAATGCCTTGAAGTTCATAGGAGAAAAGTTGATGGAGCTAACATATCAAGAACTCTCCTGCATCAAGAGCTAGCAGAGGCTGAAGCTGAATTTACCCATCTTCTCTTGTCGCTCGGTGAAAGGTCTCTTCCCGGACGGGTACTTGAATATTCTTCTGGTCTTAAAGAAAATATAACACAGCACTTTTCTTTTAGAATTGAGTGTAAGAATAACATGAATCAGGCTAATATAAGTTCACACAACTTTTCCTTCACATTTCAAAAATGTCCATAGTTAACGGATTCAATACATGATCATGATTGTTTTCGTCGATCCATATGCTCTAGATAAGTCGGAATTGCATTTATTTGACAAAAAAATATGGAAAAAAGAATTCTCACCGCTATACGGATGCTGATCCAACAAATTTCCAAACAGCCAGAAAAGATGGGAGGAAGCTTGAAAGAGCAGCTGGATTCTATCACCCCAGCTTTGCGGGAGATGAGACTGAGGAAAGAAGATAGGGTGAATCAGTTCCGAGCCGTACAAGGACATATTCAGAAAATTTCTGCAGAAATAGCAGGTCGGTCCGAGTATGATATTGACTCATCATCAACAGTGATAGTGAATGAAAATGATCTCTCTCTGAAAAAACTTGAGGAGTATCAGATTGAATTACAAAGACTCCGCAATGAGAAGGTACCATGACTTGTTTTGTAATCATGGCAGATTATCTTCAAGTTACTGATTTAATATTTCTGTCTATTTCTTCTTTATTTATTTGAAGTCTGAAAGGCTTCATAGAGTTGAAAAATACATAGAGACAATTCACAAACTCTCTGCAACATTGGGAATGGATTCATCCTTGATTATTACCAAGGTCCATCCAAGCTTGAATGATTTCTGTGGAATATCGAAGAACATAAGCGACCACATTTTGGCCAAACTTCACAGCACAGTTGAGTCTCTTGAGGAGGAAAAACAGCAGCGGCTTAAAAACGTAATAACAACCCCCTCCCCTCAAAGAAAAAATCAAATTAAATGTTTCTATCATATGTTTAATAACAGATAAAGCATCAATTTAATGTTTCTATCATATGTTTTTGCAGCTTCATCATCTTGGTAATGCATTGACAAACCTGTGGGATCTAATGGACACGCCCCATGAAGATCGTAGATTATTCCTCCATGTCATTCATTTATTACCAGCCTCACCAACAGAAGTTTCAGATCCAGGAAGCCTAACCGTAAATCTAATCAAGCAGGTTAGCATATAATTTTGGTAAAATTCAAATTACCAGAAACAATTTGGGGTGATAATATCAGATTGTTTCCAGGCCGAGGCTGAAGTCGAGAGACTTGATCAATTAAAAGCAAGCAAGATGAAAGAACTGTTCCTCAAGAAACAGAATGAACTAGAAGAGATATGTAATAAATCCCACATGGAGATTCCTTCAGGATCAGAGATGGAAAATTTAATAAACCTCATAAACTCTGGTACATCTTGGTGATCCATATTTAATATATTATTTTTGTATATCTGCTCTTCGTTTGCTTTAACTTAACGTAGTCAGAAACTGACTATATAATGGACAAAAGGGGAGATCGATCATGCCAATCTCCTCTTGAGCATGGATGAACAGATATCAAGAGCTAGAGAAGAAGCATATAGCAGAAAGATGATTATGGAGAAAGTAGAGAAATGGATGCTAGCACGTGACGAGGAGCGCTGGTTGGAAGAATATAGCATGGTTATTTTTCTTGAATGATTGATTTGCATAATAAGTGACTCCAGTCTTTATCATGAGTAATTTTTAAGTATCTTTTCAGGACCAGAACCGATACTCGGTCAGCAGAGGTGCTCACAAGAACTTGAGACGGGCAGAACGAGCTCGTGTAATTGTCAATAAAATCCCCGGTAAGACGCATGAAATCCACATTTTGTATGGGATTGAGAAACCAAAAAAGCATAACTGCTTTTGTTTCTCTGGAAAATGGTCTAATTGCAGCTCTGGTGGATTTGCTAATGGAAAAGACCAAGAGTTGGGAAGAAGAACGACAGAAAGTGTTTTTTTATGATGAGGTAGCCGTAGCCTATAGAGGAATTGTGACCTTTAGAAGTTATAAGCAAGACACGTATTTAGCTCTATAATGACATTAACTTCCTCTTGATAGATTCTATCGTCATATTGTAAATTAGTAAACCAAAATGGATGGACATGCAGCATAAAAAGTTCCTGGTAAAGAATTTTAAAAGCAGAACAGTGATTTGACGCAGTAATTATGTTCTTTAAAAAAACTTAACACTGTTTGAACTCTTTTTCAAACTTTCTGCACGTGTGCATAGTTTCGTTTTAACCAGTAATGTTATTGATTGCCAAAATATAATTTTTTCGAACCTGCTAGCGGTGTTTTTCGATGGTAAATAAGATCATTTGTCGAAAACATGTCTTATCAAGCATCAATGCCAAAATGCACACTTTTTAGCATGATAGATTTTAAAATTTTTTTGAGAGTTCTCTTAAATACCAAATTTTTAAATGAATTGACATATCTTGGTTTTATAGGTGCCTTTGCTGGCAATGCTGGAAGAGTATAATGCATTAACACAGGAAAAGGACGAGGAGAAGCGAAGGCAAAGGGTTAGTATCCCTCCTTAATTTTTGAGTAATGGTGAACGCTCTTTACTGTCGTGACCAATATACCGACAACACACTATAGGATTGATTCTATGTTCTTGCTTAAAGAATGTTTTTTTCCTGCAGGAAAAGAAGAAGGTGCAAGGCCAAGTACTAGTTGAGCAAGAAAACTATTTGGGATCAAGGCCAAGCACCAGCAGTCGACGTCTTTCAAACGTGAGTTTGAACGGAGGATTTAGCAATGCCATACCTTTAAACACAAGGCTGTCTCTGGGTATGGGACTCCAGCAGTCAGGATCTAACACCATCAATTCAGCAACTCAAGGTATATCATCCCTCATAAAGGAAAGAAAGATGGTTCATGGACAAAAGATGGCTGCTCGACATAGTCTAGCTTCTTATCTGAGAGATGAGACAGCTTCTGTGGTTTCAACATTCTCTGGTCCGTTGTCTCCGTGATTCTGAGCTGCGGGTCTTCATGTATTCAAACATTACATAATATAACAGAGCAGAAGGGACTGAGGAACCTCATTGTATGGAGAACTATAGAATATATGTCCTGCAGAAGAATGAACTCTAACTGGTAATGTAAAAGAAGATAGCAATGTATTTATACTTCGTTTTTGTTACCTTCTCTGTATTATAACAGAAATAATGATGATTGCATATTGCAACTAAATATAAATTCAGTTGTATGATCTTTGCATCTTTTTTCTTTAAAAAGTTGAAAGTTAAGGAGTGAAGACTAGGAGTTGAGTGCAGAGGGTTTGGAACAGAATGTAGTTTTTGTGGGTATAATTATGTTACCCGTCGTTTTAAAGCTTCAAGACGCTATGTTCCCAGATCTGATAAAATCATTTGAAGGGAAAGGATCGATTCCTTCCAGAGAACTGTCTGCCGCTATCCATGATGCATAGCCAGTTGTTCTATTAAACACTCTGTTTGATCAAAGAAAATTAAAATAAAAAAACGCCCCTCTTGATTAACAGACAAGATGCACTTAATCGCTTCAGTCGACATGCCGTTTAATGGGCATATTACGTGTAGTCAATTTGCTCTTATCAACACGCCATTTGCTCAAGCCTAGATCTAATCTATTTGCTTCAATCGCATAAACTTTACGGGCGAAACTACGCGGTCAATATCAACACGCCATTTACGGTCGACATTCCTGTGTAGATGAGGCAACGATAGCCCTGCAGCCAATGTCATGTGTTTTATATTTTGACTATGTTTCAAGTCAGCTAGAGATAGAGAACGATCTTAAATATGGCGATGAACTTCCATATTTCTTCCCACGGAAAATAAAATAGAGAAAATTAGTAACAACCAAGCAATAATTTAAATTCGCTGTCCAATAAACAGGGCCTAAGACTCATTTAGCTGGGGGCCTCTGGGACTGAAGCTTCATTTGCTGGCTTACTAAAGAAATCATCAATTCGACGAGTACCTGCTGGAGCCAGTTTTTCGGAGGTAGTGCGAGGTCGGCTCTGATTCGTTGCCTCTTGGTCTGAGGCCTTCGACGGCAGAGGAAGTGAATCAAGGAGAAAATCGCTCGTGGGCCGGTGCCTTTTGACTGCGATTCTAATGTGCTCAAGTTTCACGGTCTTCTTCTTCTTCTCAACGGCAACTTTTGCGGATTTTTCGGCGAGAAACCTGAGGAAGAGCTCGGTGGAGCATGAAACAAGAAATAGAGCTTCTGAGTTCACTTTATTGATGTCCTTGTCAAGCTTCATGATCTTCTTGACCCTGCCGATCGGGAACTCGGGTTGGATGCTTTCACTGCTCTCTTCTTCAACCATTGCTAAATATCAAACTTTGATCGATGAGGTTAAGATTTCGAAGTGGGATGAATCGGGACGGGCGGGGATGCTGGCTGTGAATAACGATTTACTTGCTTTAACTTTGAATGGTCTATATTGTCCATTGGGTTTGTAAAGCCCTTTGATATGGAAGTAGGGGTGCTTAGGACATTTCATAGAACTTGCATCCCGCCCTGCTTTTTCTTTCCCGCCAAAACATTATGAAACAAAACGAGGGGAAAAAAGAAAATAAAAAATGCCTTTTTCTAAAACAAAGAAAATAGGTGGCAAAACTACAAATTAATCTCACGAACTATCATGTTGTCGTCATTTATAACTCTGAATTATTTTTTACTTTATTTATAATCTTCAATTTTTTATTTGTCGTTAAATCTAACATTTCATCTATTGACAATTAAGTTTTCATTAGTTTAAATTAAAATAACCTAGTTTGAAATATTAAAATTATAAAATTATCTCTTTCAAAATTACGTTGTTTTGGCTTTTTTTTGTTTTTGTTTTCAAACCTCATTTTTGTCTTGCTTTAATTAACCTAAAAATTTAAATTTTAAACCCGATCAAATCAATTTGTATAAACTGGAGATACGTTGATTAAAAAATGAAGAAAGAACAAGAACATCTTTTTTTCAAAATCAAAGTGCCCAGATCCACTATAGTTGGACACTCCCTTGCACCAAATCCACCATAGTTGTAGCGGTTCCCACCCCTACTGGCACCTCTGTTGCCACTAAGAACACCCCAGAATAATATAAAAAATGATTTTGACGTAGAGGATAAACCATTGCCCAAAAATAAATCACCCAAATCTTAGCTAACGAGAAGACGAGCACCGCAAATAAATCTCAAACTCAGAATTATCAAATACCAAAATGGAGAAAAACAATCATGAAACTCATGGAAACAACCAAACCAAAACAGAGGTGAAACTCATAAGAACAACCAAAATTCAGAATAACAATAACAATCAGAGAGCAATGACAATCGCAACATAACGGCGATTGGGTTCTTTCTTTCTCCGTCTTGAGCTGCTCCTTCCTCGTTAAACAGTGCCTCAGTCTTCTTCTCCCGTGAAGAACACGAAGAATGGCTGCTTTGAAACTACAAAAATGGTAAAAGTAAAAAGGGTGTGTGAAAAAATGGAGTTTGAAAACAAAAATAAAAAAGAAACCAAAACGATGTAGATTTTGAAGGGATGATTCTATAAATTTAATATTTTAAAATTAAGTCATTTTAATTTAAATTAACGTAAACTTAACTGTCAATGGATGAAAGGTTAGATTTGATGACAAATGAAAATTTGAATGTCACAAATGAAATAAAAAATAATTCATTTGAAGATTATAAATGACGACAACCTGATAATTGGAGGGACTAAATTATAGTTTTCTGAAAATAATTTAAAGACTTAGTCACTCAAATACTTCTTAACTTTTACTCAAACTAGTTAAATACACGTCTAATGGATATATAAATATATATTAAGATAAAAAATAATAAACATAATACCATACAATACATGAATTTTAGATTTTTATTATAAGTTGTATACCAAAATTTTCAAACATTTTGTTAAAGTCAAAATTCATATAAAAAACTTATCGTTTATTGTTTTTAACCATACTTTATTGGGGATATGATTTTATTGTTCTTAGCCATACTTTATTAGGGATATGAAAATTAATAATGATAAACAATTAAAATAACATAAGAAGTTTTTGGAACAATAAAATGAATGGAATTGAAAAAATATAAAGAAACACCTATGGGGCACTGACGTCTTGTTCAAGATAAATCTGGTTCTGAAATAATTAAACCAAAATGTAATTAATTTGATTAAGTATGATAGATATTAGAAAACAAAGCTGTAAGCAAATACTATAACGATTCACTAAATTAAGTTGTTGGGGGAATCGGTGAGAGATGAAACAAACGTTATAGCTGCAACGGCTCAAATAACGGTTGCGACACTTATAAATTAACATATATCCCGCTATAATAGTCATAATGATATCAGAGGTTCAATACGACTTTAAAAATACGTAAATTATAGTAGATGATAATTTTTATTAAATAATATGTAACAATGACCTTTAATTTATATAGATGTAAAAATGATCCTATTTAAATTTATAAATTTTTTATTTTTATTGAACTTATTATTTTACCTTTAATAACTATCTTTTTTTTCAAAAATAAAAAATAAAAACTACGTCCATCTTTTCCATCCTCCACCATATGCGTAATTTGGTTACGTTTTTCAATTTCCATAAACAGGTAAAAGGTTTCAAGATTTTTCACATTCAACCTTCTATACCAGAATATTTATTAGCAAAGTAATATTGGAGACTCCAAATTGAAGCTAAAAGGGAATCCATAATTAAGTATTGACTCCGATTTTTTTCTCCTATTCTGGAATCAATATCTCCTCAACGATCTTCCCTGATATACTTCAGTTAAACTCTGTATAAAGAGAGGGAATAAACGATTGATGATTGTAAATTATTTGAACTGGCCTTTAATATTTTTTTCCAAGAACGAATTGATTCAGACATTTATCAATTTTTCTTTTCTTTTAGTCTTAGCCGAGTCCTTTGCTAGAAAGGTAGCCCTGGAAATTTTGAACTTCTCTTCAGATATGTGACTCTGTCTCTTTCTCTTTCTCTCTCACTCTCAATTGAAATCATCGACATCAGAACAACAATTTGCTCTCCTCCTGATTTCTCTTCAACTCCAAAATTAAAACAAAGAGAAGAAGCTTTAAATTTTGAGAAGAAACATGATGACTTAAATCAAAGCACAAGAAACTAGGAGAGATTTCGCCCTCAAAATGGCTTTATCCACACCCTTCTTCCCTTTTTATCTTTTCTCCATCTTCTCTTCTCTCTTTTTATTTGTAATATATTAAATTTATTCTTTATTGTATGTTGAGGTAGGTAAATCTCATAAGTATAAAATTTTGAACATATGGATATATTAATTTTATTTTAATATATTAATTTTATCTTTATTATATGTTGAGGTAAGTAAGTTTCACAAATGTAAAATCTAATTATTAATTATTTATGTTTTCTATGTGAATTTTTTCTTCTTGATGTTTGATGTGGGACGTACCATGTCGGTAAGCTCATTCTTAATTTTTTTCAAGTTTATTCTTTTTATTTCAAATTTTTGTGTGTTTATTGTTACTTTATTTCTCTTTGAGGTATTGTTGGTGGACATTAATATGTTTCAAGTTGTGGATGGTTCTATTCATTATATTGTACATTTGCAAGATAAGACTTATACGTGCAAAATGTGAGATTTGGACGAGATATCGTATGACATGCTTGTGGGTGTTTTCTCATAGGTGTGTGAGTCATCACCCTTATGTTTCTAGTTATTATTTTAAGAATGAACTATTTGTAACATACTCTTTTAATATTAATCCCGTCGGAAATAAATTTGAGTGAAATTTACAATCTGAAGTGCAAGAATAGCATGTTTGACCACCCATGGTTAGCGTCAACCTGGAAGGCCTAGAAAGAGGAGAATTCATGCTGCTGGTGAGAAGAATCAAGTGAAACGTGATTTGTGTGGCCATTTTGGTCACAAAAAAGACGTGCAAGAACCCTAAAAATTTAGTTGCTAATTCTTCTTATTGAAAATATTTTTTTTCACAATCTTCTGTATTGTTCTGTGTTCTGAAAATAGGAAAACTATCTTAACATACTCTTACTGTCTCTTTTATTTTGAATAAAAAAGGTGTCTAGTTAAATATATATTTTTTACAGGTCGTAAATATATTTTTAACATGTTAAGTCTCGAGTTGCAGTGTACTATGTGCATATTTGTTACTGCTTTTTGTGATTTTTTCCTTAAAATACATTATACATATAGAGTTTACTTGAAATACATATATATATATATATATATATGTCACTGTCTCTTTTATTTTGAATAAAAATATATTTGGTTAAATATATGTCTACGACTCGTAAATATATTTTTAACGTATTGAGTCTGGAGACGCAATGTACTTTGTGCATATTTTTACTGACTTTTATGTTTTTTTCCTTGAAATACATGTAGATTTTATTAAGTTGTAAATAAATTTGATATTTTTTTCGTGATACTTCAACAATGAACATTTTGTTATTTATAAGTCAGCAATTTGGAAACATGTATAAAATTGAATTGTTATTCCTTCTTATAGATAATGTTTGTTTTGACAATTTCTATATTGTTCTGAAAATAGGAGAACTATCTGCAACATACTCTTACTGTCTCTTTTATTTTGAATAAAAATTGAGTCTGTTCACTATATGTTTACGATTTGTAAACATATATTTGTTGCATACTTGTTACTGCATTTTATATTTTTTCCTTGAAATCGACATAGCTTTTACTAAGCGGTTATTAAATTTGATATTGTTTTTGTGATATTTTATCAATGAATATATGTTAATTATATGTCAAAAAATTAAAAATATATTTTTGACATATGGATTATGGAGTTGAAACATAAAGATACATATAAAGCATGCGGTTAAAACTTTGGAGGAAATCAAGTTGTTAATTTCTAAAACAAGAAAAACATTCGAATACGAGTATCTCAAAATCAAAGCTTTAGCAAGTCGTAACAAAGCCATATATTTAATCTCAATCTCCAACAAACAACAATAAACAACTAACAACTCATAATCATCTAAAATTAAACCATTACATATCCAAATAAAGTATTAACGAGACATATAGTAAGCATCCTAACTAGATATATTAGTTCTCAATCTTCAATAATACATCAATGAAGTATTAGTCATCTACCTCAACTAATTCATATCTGACATCCAAATATCCTTCTAAACATTCAAACATATACATCAAAATATCCAAAGAGTTATGTAAGTTTTTTAAACTTTCCAAATATATATCAAACATCTTTCAATATAGATCTAGGTATTTCATTGTCTCTTGTGAAAGCTTTAACAAATCATATCAAGCCAAATATTAAACCTCAATCTCTAAAAAAATAACAATCAACTACTAACAACTCATAATCATCCAAAATCAAACCACACATATCCAAATAAGGTTGATACCACAAACGGATTTAAATAGAGAACAATGTGTTGCAAATGCGTCTAGTATGTACGTGGGGATCAACATTGCCCAATCACGCAATGTTGCAAATAATATCAACTTACTCAAAATAATTTCATTCACGTGCAAGTTCACCATTCAATACCAACAGAATTACATAATAATGTGTTACTAGTTATAACAATTATTCCTTTTTAATACGATCAAGCAGTGTAAACATATTATTGACAACATGTTAACTATATGTTTTTTAGTTATATAAACATCTAATGCAACTTACACAATTATTGACGAAATAGACATTTAGAATAATGAGAATCAACATTGAGAACCATTATTAAGAAAATTACAGAGCCAATAGTGACAGAATCATCGTTCATAATCATTTAATAGAATCATTTTTATATGCCAGAATGTTAATAATAAATTATGACAACATGCTAATAATAAGTCTACCATTTTTATAATTGTATAAGTATCTCATTTTGTGTTAGTATTGGCTCATGATTTCCTCGAATTCTTCACTTTCAACCTAATAAAACATGGATATTTAGTAATATACATGTAACAATTATACAATTTTAATATTATTAAACATGTATTTTAATTCTACTATTTTTACCTCATTGCTTACGGTAACTTCAGTTGTAATATACATATAACACCCAAATGATTCTTTCTCGGAGTTTAATATTTGAACTGCTGTTTCTTTTGATTTTTTTACCCTTTGCTTTTGAAGAAGTGACATTAATTTGTAATCTCATGCTACATCTTCTTTTCTACGATTGGTGTTACTGCTATAGAATTTCAAAGTTTTTAAGGAATCTTACGTAACATAATTTTTTACAGAATGTAAACTTGAAGTTTACATGTCACGTAAGTATAATTATTAGGTTTACAACTATTTTTATCAAACTACATTGTGGTTAATATTAAATCTTATATACTTACATTGTCATTTGTTCTCCGTCTTTTATAAGATGAAGACAGATCTTCTCTTGTTTTCTTTACTTTTCTTGGAAAATTTTCCTCATAACTTTCTTCTTGGTTACTCTTTTAGTTTTCATTACTGCATATTCCAAATGTCATGCTGTAAACAATAAGCAACAAATTTGTTTAAAACTCAAGGAAAGTCATGAAAAATTGATGTTTACAAGTATAGCTTAAGAGTATTGTCAATATTATTTTTACCATTTGTGTAAACATAATGTTTACATCATATACTTCATTAATAGCCAGTAACAAGTAAACCAAAATAGTTTAAAATAGGTAGACAATGATATGAATATAAAGATCACTAGTTTTAAACAGATTTATTCTAATTGACATGATTATCACTAGTTTCAAACAGTTCTGGAAAAAAATCAATCACCAATTTTAACTTTTAGTCAATCGTATTTATTTGTTTATTAGTTGATAATGATATGAAGAAAAATAATATTACTATAGTTACTATCTAATCTTTCCAATGTAGTGAAAATAATTATAGTTACTATTTACTCATCTCTATTCTTAGGTATGACCATCATTCATCATGGCTGAAAAAAAATTAGGGTAAAAAAACATAACTCATCTTTCTAGAGCATTTTCATCAATTTTGACTCTGTGAATTTAGAAAATTGGAAAGTAATTCCAAATTTTTCATCAAATATGTCTCTATAATTTAAGAAATTAGAAAAGTATACCAGAAAAACATATCCTCAATCTTTACATACCATTTTCATTTTTCTTCACCTATTTGTGTGGCAGGTTGAAGATCAAAATTGACCCACACAACAAAAATCTTAAACTAACACAGAATGCTCATAGATGAATGCAATTTAACTACTAAATAGACAACAATACGCCAAACTTCACAACTAAAGATCCCAGGTACCTAAAAATACAAAGAAGAAACATAATTGATGGAAACTGTAAAGGAAACCCTCCTCATTACTAAATTCACAAAGTCATAACCGAGAGGCGACAATGGAGGGGTGTGAGGTGGTGGTGGAGGGGCGCGAAGCGCTTGACTCGATGTCAGTGGCTATCGGCGGTTATCGGGTTGTAGTTTGCAGGTGGTTTGCCGGTGGAAATCATGTGAGAGAGATGTAAGAGACAATTAGTTATTGTCTTTTGTTATGCAAAGGGTTAGTTTTAATATTTTTTTATTTTAGTTAGTGGGCTATATTAATGGATGGACCATTTTTATAGTTACTATTATTTAGGAATCATTGTATGAGGGCTATCAATGCCAAAAATCCTTAAAAATATCTCCTATCACACATTGACTTATAAATAATAAAATTATTTATAAGTCAATGTGTGATAGGAGATAAAATTATTAAGTAAAATAAAATTATTAAGTACAAAAAATAGTTACAGTGTATGGTAAGAAAAGACAAAAAAACAAAATCAAAACATATATATATATATATAAATCTGGTATATTCGTAAATAAAAAGTTTACATCATGTAACTTTTTTGTACCAAATTACACTGCTTATATTTCCCAACAAAAAAACACAGCATTGCTTGTCTTTAATGCGCAAACTAGGGGAAGAAATCCAAATTCCCTTTGTTTGATGATAGTACACGTCTTCAGCAGGTTTTGGGAAGAAGATGACAGCTTTCCCTCTTGTCTCTTCTTTCAAAGCTTTTGGGTGAGTGGAGATTCGGGGGAATATCGACTCTCCAAATTGGAGTCACGTGCCTGCAGAGTTGTCTGCAATGATTAACTTGTTTAAAATATATAGTTCGGTGACATAATTGATTAACTTGTTTATTTATTGGACTTCTACTTATAATTAACATAAAAAGGGTTAAATCCAAATAATAATAACCCTAAAGTTTCAGTGTTGGTTTATTTATGTCACCGAACTATATATTTTACATCATATACTTTAATGTATACAAATTAATCAATTCAACATCTGGAAACTAACACCGTTAAACTTATCGTTAATAATCTAATCATAAGTTTTTTTTTAAAACCAAGACACTTTTTAAATGCTTTCTCTTATCTTCTTCCTTCCCTCATCTCTCTTGGGAAATTCTCATTGTAGGACACTTGAGATAAAATTTAATGATATTAAGACAATTTGAATTGTTTAAAGTATATTAATACTTTTGTTTCTATTGTTCTGTTAGACCATGGTCTAGCGACCTGATACGTGTTCTGTTAAACCATGTTCTAGCAAGTGTTAATTTTAACATAAAATTGTTAAACGATGATTTGACATAATATTTTTTGCTAGACCATGTCTAACAAAATATTTTGAGCTAAATTTACTTAAAATGAGAGAGAGGTCTTTATATCATTAACTCCCCTCCTCAAAGGTCGGAAGCTGAAAATTCTCTCTCTCTTTTACTGCTTCTCTCTCTCTCTCTCTGCTTTTCTATCTCATTGTTTCTCTCTTTCTTGATTCTCCCACTCACAGTTTATTCGCTCTTTTGTTTTCCTTTTTTTCTTTAAATTGATTATAACTCTCCACTTCTCTCTCACTCTATGTTTTTCTCTTTCTATGTTTCTGCTTCTCTCTCTCACTTTCTGCTTCTCACTCTCTAGGAAAGTCCACGAATTTCAGACTTTCATTTTCACTTCAGTAAAAAAAAGTTATTATATTAATTATAGAATGTCAAACTAGAAAATTTCATCTCACAACTTTCCTCAGCTTTCTTAGCAAAATGAAAAATAACCTCCACCCAAGAAAATCAAAGTGAAAAGAGAACAAAATAATAAGAGTAGAGATTCAGAATTCAAAATCAATTCAATTTGATAGGGGAGAGGAAAGATTCACACACCATTGAAACTTTAATGAGAATATGCAGAAAACACCAGTTTAAATATGGTTCTTTCGATCTTTCCATGCAACAAAATGACGTATTTACAAGAATTTTCAAGAAAAGAGAAAACGGAAGACGAAACAGATGGAAATATGCATAATAAACCTAAAAATATCAGCCGAATGAATAAAGAAATATTTGCTCGAATTTAAGTTTAAAATCTCAATCATTCTAAGAGTTCAATATAGTGAAGAAATGCCAACCTTGAATTTGGAGAATTCTGAGAAACAACAGCGTGACGCTAAGACTCTTGACTCCGCTGAAGGAAAGTGACTTAGGTATTTAAGTAGAAGAGTGATGACCATAAAGCCCTATGCATATAGAGAGTTGTAATCAATTTAAAGAGAAAGAGGAAAAAAAGAGTGATAAAACAAAGAGTGGGAGAATCGAAAGAGAGAAACAGTGAGATAGAAGATGTGAGAGAGAGAAGCAGTGAAAGAGAGAATGGGGAAGAGAGAAAAGAATAGAAAGCATTTAAACAATGTCCATTAGATTATTATTATTAACCGTAAGTTTAACGGTGTTAGCTGTTAAGGGTCGAATTGGCTAATTCTTATACATTAAGAGTATATAATGCTAAATTTATTGTTCAGAGTATTGTTAAAACTTTATGGGTATGATTTGCATTTTACCCTAAAAAAATTCAGCCGCTTAAGTTAAGACATTGCTACTATGTTGCATTATAGTGCAGATGATTCCCAGCTCCTATGAGTTGGCTTCGCCATTCGCTTGGCTCTCAAGCCTTCTTTTCTAAGTTGGATTTCAACTTTATTTATTTACTTGACTCCTAAGCTGTCTCTTCTCCGGCTTGAAAACTCTAAAATGTAAATGGAGATTTTACGATACAAACCACGAAACAGACGATCACGAGAGGAAGAAGATAGCAGCTCCAAAGCTCCAATGGTGATGAATACTAAGGTGTAAGGAAGATGATGAAGCGATGAGGAATATGCACGACGCAGAGAGAAAATCAAGCTTAAAACAGAATTTTAAAGGAAGCCAAAACGAGATAAACCTCCAAATAGAGCCTTAATGAATGTCTAAAATTATCCATTAAAGCCCACATCAAAGTTTCAAAAAACATAAGCAAAACACGGAAAGAGATTAAAATAACGCACATACCAAACCAAAATTTGATAAAATCACACCAGAGCTTCAATGAAATGCTGAATAATCAAATGACATAAAGATAGCGCCAATACGACGAGGAAGATGATCATCAACTTCAGATAGCGCCGATACGACGCAATGAAATACAGTGCTAAAGACGAAAAATGAACCATTATGCTGCCCTAAATATAAAGCATGGTTATATAAGTAATTCGAACAAATAAAATCAAAACTTATCTCATCCAGGGGCCAAATTCGGCCATTTTTGCAAAACAAAATGGTATCTAAATCTGGTGAATTCTGACATTTCCTCGATTGGTTTGGATACCAGTTTTTGGGTCATATTGAGTATTTAAATCTCAAAAGTTAGTTTATAAATGAAAACTTCCTTCTTACTTATAAACTAACCACAATCATTTATTGGTGAATTCATTATAATATATGTAATATATGTGAATTTTTGTATTTTCATATTTTGAATTTTATTCCCTAATTGGTCTCATTCTGATATTTTAAAGTCTCGTCCCTGAATCGGTCCTGATAATTATTGTTATATTCATAATATCTTGTTATATTAATATATATTTATAAATCCTGCGACCATATTTTTGGTACCGAATATTTGAAACGAAAATATATGATACTCGCTTAATACTTGTATCCGAACTTTTTCATACTACGTATTATGACTGAATTTTATCTGAATATTTGACCGTTTAATTTTTTAATTATACATTGTCGAATAATATTTTCATATTTTTACCATTTTTTAATTAACTAACTATGAACACAAGCCCTTTCCACAACCAATGTTGTTGAGGCTTGTTGGCTAACAATCATGAAAAGAATAAAAAAACATGATGGAAACTCTTCTATTTGTGTGATCTCTACACATTTCAAATTTATAATATCTAAATTATATCTAAATGGGGTTATAAGGAGAGCAACATTATTGAACTACTTTGTCTAACCATATTTCTTTTAATCTCAAATTTAACCTCTAAAGTATCCTTCACCATTCTTCCTTCAAATAAATGGAATTAATTTCTCATGTAAATTAGCACATTAAATACATACAACTAATACAACGATACAACATTTACTTATTAAAAAATAAATGGTAAAAACCTCCCTCTCATCATTTGCTTCATTCTCCACCTAATAACACAACTACTTTGTCCAACCATATTTCTTCCAATCTCAAACTTATTCTCTAAAATGTACTTCAATATTATTCTCTTAGCTATTTATTCATTAAATTTAATACACCTTTCCATTATCTTTGTTAGACGATAGGTGTAAAAAGTTTTATTTTTTTAAATGAGAACGCTAGCTATTATGTATCTATTTTTTTTCAATCTTACCTTCTTATCCAGTATGATCAAAAGCAAAAAAGTGAATGTTATCAAAACCTTCTGCTGACTAAAGACAAAGAATACAGTTTTTTTTGTACGATTGGATAAGAAAGGTGCTCAAAATATGGCGATGAAGCGAATAGTCGTGCAAGAATTGTGCAAAGTTGGCGACGTTGAAAAAAGGGGAAACACCGAATGCGAATGCGAATGCGATAATAGAAAAGAAACTCTGTCAAAGAAAATTAAGCTAGAGAAGTAATATGACTTTAGTCAATGATGTAGTGAAATTGTTGTCTTTACGCAACTCATGTTATTTCCATTTTCAATGAAATGTAATAAAATTTGCACTCCTTTTAACAGTTTTCTGCTAACATGATCATCATGTTACCCAACAACTGAATCCAACTTCATCAATAGTTACAATCACATACTACGTGAAGTTGAAAGCATATAGATGTAATGCATATGTCGATGATGAAAATTACATCTATTCACAAGATGTATAGAGCATACAAGGAAATAATGAACCAATCTTTCGCAGCTAGCTTCGTACATTACTAGCCTCCCGAATTCTGCCATAGCATTTCCTGCATTCTTAAGATCTGAACTAAGAAATTGTTAACATTAGATAAATAATGTGAACAATAATTTTACCAGTATTTAGACAGTAAGAATATATTAAAGATGATGAGACACATATCCCCCCTTAATGGTTTAACGTCTATGTTTGAAGTCGAAAATCTCAACAGTGATGTAGCGTGTAATCTCCCCTCTGACTGGAGCTCCTTGTAACCTCAACTGTTGAAGTCGAAGTTCTTAACAATACATATTATTATCTTTCTTGCTAAGTATGACCATCGTCCTGGCATGAGATCTGCAAAATACAAACAAAGAACCCGAAGGCAAGGAGAACTGGGGGATGGTTGCCTCGCCTAAGGGCCTCCGATGCCTAAGTTAGTATCCTGGCATTATGTTGATATAGTTTCCTTAGGGGAAAAATGACATACCTATCTCTTTAGTAGATCGGGTGTATTTGTACCCAAAACCCTGTGGAGAAAGCGTGTCCAGGGAGCATGCAGGGGAAGCTTTCCGGAGCACGATTACTGCAACAACTGTCCTTGATTGGACAAAAGGAATGTGACCTTTGACATAAAACGATGGGCATTAAATGTTGACATGCCCTCGAAGTGACAGACATGGGGGCTATTCTGAGATTGTGATACGACGATTGGACCTATTGGGCGCTCAGGCTTGTAAGAAGGTGCCATCTAGGATGTTATTTTCAGTAGGTAATGATGACTTTGATATTCGAGGTTAACCGAGCTCTTTTCACGAATTCCATTTGTGTTGTCTCGCATATGCTCAGGTATGTGCGACCTCAGCTCCTTTGGGGTTGATTAGCTGAGGTCGATTTTTCTCCTTCGACACTTTCCTCATCGTTGGCTCTCTACTGCGGTGCGATACATATTACCTTATCATTGGTGCTCGGAAAAATACCCATATCAGTCTACTTACTATTAGTGTTGTATTTATAAAAGCATGCAGTAGAGTAAACTAAAATGTCAGGAGATATAAATGATTTTCATATGTTAATATTGTTATGTTTGGGTCTTGAGGACAGAAAATCGGTAAAAAGGTAAGAGGAACTAGAGAGAAATGGACTAAAAATAATAAAGATCAATCCCGTTATTATTTTCAAATAGTGATAATGCAATGACTCATATTCTCCTCCTCTTCCTAATTCTCAAAATCTAAACCTAGCTTTAAGGCCAAAATCATTGACATGTAAAGCTGGGGTAAGTAGAGAGGGATAAATGAACGGAAGATGGAATGATTAGAACTTTTCATGTACAAAGAACTATTGCATAATTCCAGTGATGAAAAGTGTGAAGAGCTACACGTAGAGATGAGAAGAGATAGATAGACAATGTAACAAATACCAGTCTATTTCACTCTCATTCCTCCAAGAAAAAAAACAAAGGAATACAAAGCATTAGAATAAGTTACTTCCAAAGCTTACGCATAGACATGTTCTTTTCATTCTCCTTCTCCATGACCTTAGCAACCAACATTTCAAAATCTTCCTGTGTCACATGAACTCTCCTCTCTCTCAGAGTAAACATCCCTACCTCGGTGCACACAGCCTGCACCACAAAAACATTGTATGCGCCATAAGAAAACTACTGCATTCTTATGAACAAAAATACATAAGGATCAAGTAAGATCTATGGCCTCTAACTTAAACTCTATACTTCAATATAAGAACTCGAAGTCAGGGGCGGAGCCAGAATTTTGGTTCAGTAGGGTCACTGTCTTTTTCGACATATTATAATTATATGATATTTTTTCACGGTTTCTTTTCTTACAAAAGTCATTATTTTACAGTATATTTTTTTTGTCCGTTCTTGCTGGAGCGGAAGGATATTGATAGTCATATTATACATATCTACTGAAGAACAATACATGTAGCGGAAAAACTGTTATGTATTATTAAATATTTTAATGTGTTAATATAAATGACGGTTATTTATATCAGATTTATTTTTATATATAAAAGAGGAAAATTGTATGATAATTATTTTTATATACAAAACACGGCATAAATTATTAAGATTTTTTAGTAATTGCTAATAGAGAATCTGTATACAATTTTGCTATGTAATTTTGAACAATTTATTATTGAATTTATTTGTACGGTGTAAGTAATAAAAAATTGTTTTAGTTTTTGGCATAGTAAGAAAAAATAGTTGATTTAATTTTATTGATGTGTTAATAAAATAGTTCATTAATTAGTACGTAAAATCATGTGTGTGTGCATATATATAAATAAGACATAATGTGTATTCAAATTTATAAATAATCATTGACAATAAATTAAAAGTTTATAAAACAAAACTATAAATAATAAATAATCTTATTCCTTTAATATAATTTATATAACTTTCCCAACAATTTTATCAAAAATGTTCACACAACTTTACCCAAGTATCCTACATACCAAACAAGGAAATCATATTTTTCAATAACTTTTTTCACTTAATCATGCTTTACCAAACATAATAATCTTAATATATTGTCATATAACTTTATTACTTAAACATTTTCAGTTACTTAACTTTCTCAGCATTCTTACTTAACCCGTACCAAACGGCTCCTTAATATCTTCTAGCAAACTGAGGCTTGATGAAAGTGTGTTGAATGTTTGGCCAGAATTTGGTTTAAATGGAAAAATATCACATAAAGGTGAGCTTTTATTGAGAAACTTAACCAATTTTCACAAAGGATCTTTGATATGTTGTCTTGTCTTTATCTATTATTTGTGTTTTTCATGTGAAGTGTTGGTATAAACTCTGACCGGAATAAATCTTTTTCACTTTAGATTGTTGATTTTGGAGAAAGTGGTCTTGTTCGATGTTCTCGTTGCAAGGGCTACATAAATCTGTTTATGAAGTTTATTGACCAGAGAAGTCGTTTCATCTGTAACTTGTGTGGTTAGTATCGATATTGATTAAACTTTTTTATTATATCTTTTTATATGCTAACTTACCTCTATGTTAGTTGTTAGGAAAAATACCATTAAGATCAACAAAGTCATGTTGAGCTGTCTTAATATTTTACTTCTATCACAGGAACAAAATAGAACAATGATGTAATTTTTTTTATTTTGGTTAAATACAATCTAAAACTGAATATAAATGATTGAGGGACCCCCAATTCGTGGTTCCGTCCCACGGGTCCGATCATTCACGTAAAAAATGAGACATGATAAACAATTCAGTTATATTCTCCTTTATAAATTTAATATTTTTTAAATATTGATAGTTTATGAATAATATTTATTTTAGGGAAGAAACTAATTTTAATTTCAAAAAAATATTTGATATTATTAACATGTATTCTAATCATTTAGATTTTAGATTTTATATATATGAAGAGTTTATCTATCCTTAATTCAAACTTAATATTTTATTTTATTCATTCCAATTAACGTGCATATCTTAATCTCACGAAATGACCCCGAGATGAGTTGGCGGACGAGTCGGAAGGGATGAAAAAAATCTCAAAATTCGATATCTGGACCGTTACGGTTCCACCAGGATCAGGATATTTTACGAATCTTTTGTGAGGCTTTGGTCTTGAAGAAAATAATATATCAAAATCAAGTATGAATAATTGAAACAAATAATAGTATTTTTATGAGGATTTGGAAAAGTAAAAATTATTTTAAAAAATGTTTAGATGTGTTTTAAGATGGGGAAGTTATGTGGTAAATTAGATTTTTGTGAGAAAATGATAAGGAAAGTAATTTGAGATTGTTATTTTACGAGGCTAAATAATTTTATCATGACAAATAAGAATATTTGTAACAAACATGAGAAAGTGCTGAGAAATAAGTGTACGACGAACTTTATCACGCGGAAAGTCGAAAACAAACGGCTCCTAAGGACAAACAAAAGAATAAGTAAATTAGTGTATACATACATAAATTAAACAACCACAATTGAAACTCGAAAAAAATAATAAAGTATCGGGATAATTTTCAATAAATTATTTTATCTATGTAGATATGGCCATGACACATTCGAAAACAAGAACCTAAAGCGCATAAAACTAGGTGCGCACTCTTTTTAGTGGAATCGCAGTTGAAAACTCAATAGGGTTAAAAATAAAAAATAAAAAATTTACCTTACTAAAATTTAAAAAAAAATTGAGTGAGGTCACTTGACCCCATTCTCACCAACGTGGCTTCGCCACTGCTCACAGTATTCTTACTTTACTTTTAAAAATAAGATCTTGCCAAACTAAAAAATTTTCTTCTCATAAAAGAAAACAATAATCCTAAAGAAGGAACCACAATAAGAGAATTGTCCTTTGATTAGTTTTCATAGTGTGCGCACTCTTTTTCTTGAACTTTACAATTTAAATTGTATAAAAGTAAGTTTTACAGTGAACCATGGTT
Organism: Datisca glomerata; assembly: GCA_003255025.1. NCBI lineage: Eukaryota > Viridiplantae > Streptophyta > Magnoliopsida > Cucurbitales > Datiscaceae > Datisca > Datisca glomerata. Next base: position 1,958,766 of record QANY01009387.1, read on the forward strand.
AGTTAATGCAAAAATATGAAGTATTATTCAACAGAAATTTAACGGTCAAACATTAAGCTAAAATTCAGTTAATAATACGTGATACGTAAAAATTCGGATACGAGTTTTAAACGAGTATCATACGTTTACTTTTCAAAAATTCGGTACTAAAAATATGGCTTTAAAATTTATAAATAAATATTAATATAACAATATATTATGAATATGATAAAAAATATCATTCTACAAATTTCTTAAACATTTTCATAAACCAAAATATATTGATCAATTAATAGTATTCTATTCATACAAAATATAGTCATTAATCTAAAATATTCAATCCATAAAAACTAATTGAATTAATAAAAACTATCAAATAATGGGATTGTCGGGTGGTAAAGTTTCATCAAAATAAGATTCATTTGGGGTACGAAATAGCTCAGACCAGTTGCACAAGCTCATGTCATCTAAAGCAAATGGTTCTTTTTCAAAAAAAAAAAACATTCTGGTTCTTCTTCAAATCCTTCTTCAGCAAATGTATTGATATTAGAAAGATCAATAGGCGTCATATCCAGCACTTCACGATCCTTATACATTGTCATCATCAAAGAGTTCATTCTCACGTACACCAAATCATCCAACATTGTCGGTACCAATCTATTTCTCTTTTTCGTTTGGGTTGTTTCACATGCACTCCAATTTCTTTCACAAGCTGACGAGCTACAAAATTGACTCAAAATTCTAATTGCAATCCTTTACAATACATGGAATATTGAACCATTAAGCTTCCACCAAATACCTATAAATACAAGTATTAACATTAGGAATGAAATCAACATAAAACATATGAAAATATAATTCAAAACGAAGAAACGCTTACGAGGATGACTAGTGTTTATCATAGCAGTGGCTGTACAATTGAACAAGGGCGGAAACTTTAAACGATATTAACTAGTTCAGTTACCAGCTGATCTCTTTCATCTAAAGAACCCAAACTTTTGAACAAGATATTCAACCCATTCTCTAATATCAATGTTGTCTTCTTTGTACTTCTCACTAACCATATAAGTTGGATTAAGAAGTGCCGCAGTAGCATGTACCTTATGGAGAATGTTCTTCTCTCTTCTCTGCTCAAATATTTTCATCATAAGAGAATAACGAGAAGGATCTTTTACACAATATTGATCAAGCGCTTCTTGTGCCCTCTCCATAGCATCATATAAATATCTTGTTGTAGATCCTTCACCATCTACTAATCGAAGAACTCTCACCAGAGGCTCAACAACATTCACATAATCTTTCGCATCTACCCAGAAAGACTCATTCTGAATTATTGAAGTCGCTAACTTAGCCTGTCCAGTCTTAGTAAAATTTAAACCCCTCAATTCAGAAGATGCAACCAAAATTCTCAAATTGTTTTCACGATCAATTATCGATTGAAGCATCAAAAAGTTCGAAGCAAATCTAGTCTTACACGAAAATTTTAACTCCCTATCATCTGTATATTTCCTCATCAATTGCAATACCATACGATGCTTACACATGTAATCTACTATTTTTTTCGCATCATCAATCACACTTTTCACCCATTGAATTTGATTATAATGATCTTTCAATAGCAAATTAATACCATGAGTTGTACATTTAGTCCTGTATAATCGAGGATATTTTCCTATCAGCATGCAACCAGCAGACTCATAATTTGAGGCATTATCAGTAACTATTTGTACAACATGATCAGGGCCAATTTCATCGATGACGGAAGAAAGAATGTTTATAAAGATACACACCAGTCAATCTCTCATATGAACATCCAAACGATTTTAAAAAAATAGCACCTAACGGTGAGTTAGCAATAACATTAACCTATGACCGCCTTCTTATATCTGTCCAAGAATCTGACATAATAGTACAACCTGTACTAGTCCATGATTGTTTTACACATGCAACATAAGTCTCAACATCTGTTCTTACCTCAGGTACTAACTTAGTACGAAACGTTGAATAACTAGGTACAATATAACCACAACCAAAATCACCTAAAGCTTTACTCATGTCAAGAAATGACTTGGACTGAATAATATTAAATGCTATGTTGTTCATAATGCAAAACATTCTAGGATTGTGGTTTGAGTTAGATTAGATAGACCCAAAGAGCGAGCGTTCGATCCTTCATTAGTTTCATTAACCGAATCATTTATTCTTTTCTTACTAGAATCAGAACTTGAATCTCTAATTAAAAAATACGCTTTAGCTTGAACCTCCTCCGGTACTTTACTACATATATCAATATAACGACCACTAATTTCAGATAAATGAGACTTTACTCTAGAAATCCCTCCAGTAAAATCTCTCTCACAAAATTTGCACTTGAAACGATTATTTGATTGTTCAGCGTAATCCCAAAACTTATCTTTTTTCCTCACCATGATAATAAAAATTCAGAAAATCTGAAATAGAATCAATAAAACCTGTAACCAGGACATAATTTGAATTGATAGAAACTCTGAGAAGTCCAACTCCAACCAGAACAGAATTAATAAAGTCCAATTCAAGTCCAATTCAGTTTAATTTTCTACAATTAAATTCAGTTCAGAGAAGTCCAACTCCAACCAGAACAAAATTTACCTATCATCTTAAAACAATCAAATTCAATTCAGGTAGTTTAGACCATTCCTAAAGTTTCTTCATCGGCATGAGATTAATTGATTCCAACCAGTACAGAAACTCCTAAAACTAATGAGAAAATCAAAATAGTCAAAACTCAAAAATGAAAGTACAACCGCCAGAATAAATTTAATCGATGAACTTAAGAACCGATCACCTTAAATCAAACATAAAATCAAAAACCAAAAATTTGGAGGGAAAATCAAATTACCACAGAAAACAATCATAGGGAACAATGGAGAAACTCTTGGTCTCCAAGAAGTATAAATACAAGATTTTAGAGACGCCAAGGAGAAAGGATGACATGCAAAGACTTAAAACTTAGAAGTGAAGGAGACTAGAGAATTAAATCTGAAAATCAATGAAACCCTAGTTCCTTTGTCTTTAAACGAGGGTGAGATAGAAGCTAATCAGTGAGAATCTTCGAGCTCTAGGTCGTTTGAGAGGGAGAAGCTTCGTCGAAGTCCAGCCCTGGATGCAAGAAGCAGGAGTGCAAGAGCAGCGCCGAGCAAGACCTTTTGCGAAGAATGGGGAAATGAGGATTTTTGCCATTTTAGTATACGCGTTTAATACGATTTTCGTATTAAACGCATATTATACGGTTGAAGCAAAAAAATGAATATTAACTAACTTGGCAGTGAACACAACAAAAACATGTCCACATAACCAAAAGTCTATGATTTCATCGAAGTGCTAGAATCTGCATCTACAACTTAACAGCAAGCAAGAAAGAGTAACTTTGAAAAGAAATCATCATAATTCACAACTCATGCACCCAAACATGAACAAATTAGTCATACCATAAATTAGGTTCCACTACCGAGCTCACAAGGTAAATCAAGATCCCCATACTCAACACCACCATCAATGAAACTACCATTATTATGTCCATCCCCTCGTTTCCCACCACGACCAACACCACCACCAAAACCATTTTTGAAAATTTTTCCTCTTACCTTTCCACCAGTATAGCCTATAAACACCATAGTTAACAATCAAATAGTAGCAAGTCTACAGGCACACGTTCAGTCGAAACCTGTAGACAAATAAATGTTTTTCTGCCAACTATTTAAAATATGCATGACTTTGCTCTAACAGATTCTCCAAAAACCTTATACATCAGGACGTATAGTCAAATGAGCCATTGAGCTTAGTGAATTTGACATTTAGTTCATCCTACGAACTGCCATTAAGGGGTAGAAGGTGGCGGATTTCATTGTCGATATGATGTCGGACCATGAAGAGGAAGCGAAGACCAGAGGGAACCCCCGAACCTTATATGTGGATGGTGCCTCCAATGAAATGGGAAACGAAGCGGGTATACTACTCGTAGCACCCGATCAATCTCGGAGCGAGTACGCCCTGTGTTTCGGGTTCAAAGTCTCAAACAATGAAGTAGAGTATAAGGAGCTGCTCGCAGGTCTAAGGACGGCAGGAACCCTAAATGCGGGGACACTAAGGATTTACAATGACTCCCAGCGTATTGTCAACCAGATCAAGGATGAGTATTAGTTAAAAGGGGACAACATGGCCATATACCTGACCCAAGCACGAGACCTTCTTAGAAATATGACTCATACACGATTTAGCAGGTCCCCCGAAGCCCAAACACTAACGTGGTAACATTTGCTAAGATGGCCTCTACCTACGATATTGAGATTAGTAGAACAGTGCCTGTGGAATTTATTCCCTTTTCGAGCATCAATGGTGAATAGGTGCTAGAAACAAGCACGGTAGGGGTGGTCCCATCGTGGATCACCCCTATATTCAAGTACATGTAGGATGGAACACTACCTCGATAGGAAAGCTGCACGCAAGCTCCGCCTCATGTCAACCAATTATATAATTATTAATGAAACTTTGTATAAAATAGCTTTTTCATATCCCTACATGGGGTACGTCGCACCCGATGAGGTGTTGTACATCATGAAGAATGTCCACGAGGGAGTCTGTGAGAACCACAATGGAGCCCGAGCACTGCACCGTAAGATAAAAAGGTAGGGGTATTATTGGCTGATGATGGTCTCGTACACCAAGAATTTTGTGAGAATGTGCGACAAATGCCAGAGGACCGTGGATATTCCACACCAACCGCCGGAATCACTCACCTCCATCCCAAGCCCATGGTCGTTCACCCAGTGGGGATTGGGTTTTATCGGTCCCTTACCAATGGGCAAATGCCAAAATAGCCAAGGCAGAGCCCTTAGCTACGATTACAGAGCATAAAACTACATAGTTCATATGGAAGAACACGATATGCAAGTTTGGCGTCCCCCACACGATCATCACAGACAATGGCAAATAGTTTGAGAATGCTAGACTTAGGTGGACATGAGAACACCTCAAAACTAACTACCTTACCTCATCGCCAGCCCACCCACAGTCCAACAGACAAGTAGAGGCAGTTGATAAAACTTTCAAACACAACCTAAGAACCAAGCTAGAAGGAAGGAAAATATTATGGGTCGACGAGCTCCCAAACATGATATAGGCTTATAGGACCACAAGCAGGACAGTGATAAGAGAGACCCCCTACAGGCTGGTCTTCGGCACAAAGGCCGTTATACCTAGGGGTGAACATGGTTCGGATAGTGGGCTAAAATCGAACTGAACCAAAACATTCGGTTCGGCTATATGCTGAACCAAACCGAATCATGAAGGTTAAAAGAACGGAACCGACAAAACCGTGAGTTTCAATTCGATTTGGTTCGGTATTATTAATTAATAAATAATTTTTTACATAATTTTTAAATAATATTAATGAAAAAAGTAATAAAAAAATCAAAGTTTTCTACATGTTCGGTTCAGCTCGATATCAAATTATATATAAAAATAAAAAATAATATGAATTTAAGATTTCAGTTTGGTTCGGTTCGGTTAAAAAACTGAACATTTTCTGAACTGAACCGAAGATTCGGTTCGCCAGCTCTGTCGAATTGAACTAAACCACAGGGGCCTAAAGAACTAACCGAACCGACCATTTTTAGTTCGGCTCCGTTCGATTTGATTTTGAACATCCTTAGTTATGCTGGTGGAAAAGGACATACCCTCCCACTGAGTCCAACGGTACAGCCCGAAGCTAAAACTTCATTGAGTTGAGGCACAACCTAGATGACCTGGAAGAACAACGGGACCATGCCAACTTGCGAAATGAAGCTCATCAGCTTGCGGCCTCGCGGTACTATAATTCTGGGACGGGAGTCCATCGATTTTGAACGGGCGACTAGTCCAATGAAAAAGGAAGGACGCAGAAATAGAAGCCCTCGAGAACAATTGGGAATGTCCTTACCTGGTAATGAAGGTAGTGCGCCCACATACATATCGACTACAGGATGTGGATGGGTGAGACTTGATGCACCCTTGGAATACGAAGCACCTAAAGATTTACTATCATTAACAAAAGAGAAAACGCCGAGGGTTGTGTCTCGACATGATATCAACTATAAATGTTATTTTCTCCAATGAGTTGACCAAGTAGGAAAAAGTTTTGATTGGCGCGGTGCTCTAGCTCCATCTCGTCAGACTGGAAAATAGCTCTAATTAAAGCATAAATGTCTAGCTAAACTCCATAAATCAAAAAGTGATGACTGAAGTGGTGCTTTAGCCCGCCAATCAAGATTAAAAAGTGATGACTGGCGTGGTGGTCTAGTCCGTCAGTTGGGATTAAAAAGTGATGAATGGCGTGGTTCTCTAGCTCGCTAGTCGGGATTAAAAAGCGATTGGTGTGGTGCTCTAGCCCGCCAGTCAGGATTAAAAAGTGATGGCTGGTGTGGTGCTCCAGCCCGTCAGTCGGAATAAAAAAGTGATGCATATTGAGCATCCCAATTCGTCAGACGGGAAAAAAAACTCTAATTAGAGTAGAAATTCCTAGCTAGACTTCAAAAATAAAAAAGTGATGACTAGCATTATGCTCTAGTCCGCAAGTCAGGATTAACAAAGGATAACTGGCATGGTGCTCTAGCCCGTCAGTTGGGATTAAAAAGTGATGTTTGGCAAGGCCTTCTAGCTTGCCAGACGAGAAAGGAGCTTTATCTAGAGCAGAGATGCCTGACTTGACGCTAAACAGAAAAAGGATGTCCGGCGAAGCACTCTAGCTCCCTAGACATGAAATGTGCTTCATACGGGAGCCGATGAACCTAGGTAAATGCCGAGTAGGGTTTGAAATAGGTCTACTCGAACAGACACCCCATTGGGGGCAACGCGACTCCTTAAGGATACAACAACACTGTTCGACCCGACCTCCTTCAAAGGGGGCAACCTGCCCGAAAAGGAAATGATAAAGGTTACTTCACAACTAAGGATAACAAGAATTATTGCTTAAAATATTCATAAAGCAACAATGAGGAAAGGTTAAACCCCATCCGGGGCAAGTCAAAGCCCCAAAATAATGAAGCTCGGGAAGCCTAAGGCCCAACTAAAAGTAAAAGGTACAGTTTATAACAGAAGTAAGAAAGGGGATGAGGAAATAAAAGAGATCATGCCCTCATTTGAAAGAAAAAGAAAGATTACAGGCAGAATGAGAGGAAAAGCTACAAAACCAATAAAGCTCCATGAGCGTCGGTGGAAATTCTAAACAAGCTCTGACGATGTGGGTCGAGTCTCCTCAGTTTGACCCAAAGGTAAAGGGGACCCCTCATAACGGAACAATCTTGGGAAGTTTCCAATACTTGAGGATTAAGGGCAGCAAGAGAAGGTCGGAAATCCTCCACACAAATGGGACCAGGACTTTGAGGACTGACCAAAAGTTCTGGTGGACAGTTGAGGAAGCTCAAGTTCCAGCTCAGGATGAGCATCATCAATATCATCTCGAAATCTCTCGTAGCCCATGGAGAACTCTAAGGGTAGGGCAACCTTGAACTCGAGAGACTCATTAGATCCCTTAAGTTATCAAGTAACCTCCCCTTCTCGACTCGTAGCCTAAGTAAGTTTCTCCTCCTGAAGTTAGAACTTATTCAACACGGCGCTCTCCTGCCGAAGAAGACATGTGATGATCTCATCACGATCGGATAGTTAATCCTCTAAATCTCGATGGGTTTCTTGAGCTCGAACCATAGCTCCTAGATGTCGCATGTCAGCTGTTTATTGGCTTGGTGAAAGGAATCAAAATTCTGAGCCGTGATGGTGAACTCAGCCTCATACTTCGAAGTGGCCTCAGTCGCAACAAACATCACAGATCTACAACGCCAAAATGCTCCAGCATCCTGATATTATAGGCAAGAATCCATAAATGTTAACTAGCGGGTAAAGAAATGGCAGATGGACATAAATGGTATAGGAAGGGACAATAATTACGCCTAAGGTGTGATCCACAAGCATCAGCAAGCTTTCACAGTCCGCGTGCCAACCACTATTCAAGCAAGCTCTTCACCTCTCCCGGGGCTTAGTCCCAAGGACTAAAATTCTTTACCCCTGCAACCGAGGTCATCGGAGCCTTGCATTTTTGACCATGAAGGCTCGACCGGTCAGAACCCGGAGAATCGACCCTAAGGAGCTAAGATGGATACCCTTCAACTTCAGGGTTAGTCACCTCAGACCAGGCTGAGGCTGAATGAAGGGATTGGTAGGACGCTTGAGGACACACGTGATCAAAGTCACCCTGTGACGAGCCTTGATCGGAGGACGACCAGAGCTCTTTGGGAAGGCTTCTGATAGTATTTGGAGTAGAAGCAGGTACAAAAGAAGGTGGGGGATACGAAGGTGGTGTTGGAGCCCTTAAGGTCCCCTGAGGATGGGTAGAGGGAGGAGGTGTAGGAATGACCATTCTTTCCTTTGACCTCCCTAATGTTTTAGACCGAATAACCTCCATCATCTTTGCCTTAACACCCTTGAGCTATGCCCGGGGTCTCCTCAAAGAAAAAACCTCTGCAAGAAACAGAACAACAATAAGGCCATGCATACAAAAGGGAGAGGGGGAGATGAGCAACAAGATATGGGAATGACGTCATATACGGTTTGAAGAAGGGGTTTTGGAACTATGAGGGCCAAGACACTCCGAGCTTAAACCTACCAAACGAGCCTCATTGGGAACCTCAGTCGTAAAATCCGTTGGAGGATCGAGGTACAGTCCAGCCTAGAGCAAGGACGCAAGAGAGGTAAAGAAACTGTTAGTCTGCCTCCCCATTACACACTAAAAGAGAAGAAGTTAATTTTCGAATTGGGGGTAAACAAATTTTTTGCCTTTTAGTCACAATCTCACATGCGGCTCAAAAAATCTTAACTATCGAGTTTGTGTTTTCTGAATCCCCAGGACAAGACTCCTAAGATCTAGAGACCACAAACCAGCAATCTTTCCACTCATTACACCAAATGGGAACACTGTCCATGAGTCCCCTCACCCCCCAGTCCTACCACTCATATAGTACCAACCTGGGGGGTGAGAAGGAGCTTTCTCACCCAGTTTCTTAGGAAGAGTCATCAACTGGAATAGGAAGTCAAATTCCTCTAACGAGAAGTCCCTACCACCATGTAGCTTCCTCAAGACCCAGCATCCCCCAGGTAGGATAGAGTTGGGCTAAAGTTATCCCCATAGAAGAGAACCACCTCCTGAAGAAGGGGTGTAGGGGAAGTCGTAGCCCACCTTCCAAAGCCGCCAGGTACAAGACGATCCCTCCATGTCGAGGGACACTAACTCTCTCACCATCCTCTGGTAGCCGCAGGTGAACTTAGTCTGAGATATTATACTTCTTCTGGATAAAGACTAGTTCCTTCTTAGTCAAGGAAGATGGATAGTCATCAACGCCCTAGTGGCCAGAACTCCCACTCAGACTCGCATCACAATCAAAATAGGAACGACCGGCCTCGACCAGCGAACTTGAATCCATGTTTTACCTAACAATCAATTAGGAGAAAAAAGAAGACTCAGAAGAAACACCAGATGAAAGTTCCTTCTGGAAGAGGGATGTTCTCGATTTTTCGAGGAAATGTGAGGTAAGGATAGAAAAGGATGTGCTAAAGAGCTCGTCTCTCTTAGATGGAGGAAAAGAGAATGGTGTGGAGAAAACCGCTCATTTATAGGCCTTGGGGAAAACAACGATCAAAACCATTCAAATGATCTGACGGGTCAGGGAGCTGTCGGCTTACGAATAGACAAGCTCAGGAAATTGGACGCATAAGTCGATGGGATAGGTGACGCACATGTCGATGGGATGGTTACACTTTGATAACCGAGGTCACACGGTCCTCACCTCCCCCCCTCATGCGCCATCTTTACCACTACTACCGAGAACAGCGAATTTCAAATTTCAAACGCGAGAACCTATGCACGTGGAATTTCACTTTAAAAAGGCACTTAGCCCACCCAAACTCGACCTATGAGGACACTCCAGCATAGTAGAGTCACAACCATAATCATCAGTTGAAGGCGATAAAAGGTATGCGATTCGTCTCATGCTCAGGAAAGAACACGGAAATCTTTAGACCCGAGCTGATAGGACTCACACAAGATCCTCGACTAGGGGTAACTGTTATGGGAATTCTTAGACTACTAATGAAATGGTGCCACATGGCAAGCCATGATAGAGGTCTCTATTCAACTCTAGGAAAATAAATTGAAGAACTAAGCTCTCAAAAGGGAGGAGAAGAAACCTGACCAGGTCGGTCTCAAAAGAGCTCAGGCGACACCGACCAACGTAAGCTAAAAAGCCTCGAGAAGAGGATCTGACGCAGGGGGATCAGCTAGCCTTGTGTTAGGCATCATTATTATTCACTGAAAGTAGAACTCCACATGACCTTTTCTCCCTTGCGACATGCATTAGTTGACTTCAGTTGTCATGATGAAGCGTCGAGTCGGCCACCAAACGGTCACATCCACCATGTCAGACGTGACTAAAGGTAAATCGACATTTAATGCACCCTGCTTTACGTCAGCTTAGGGGACAAAGGCATTAAATGTCACTCCTGGCCTGTCATATCAAGGAAAGGCCATAACCTCGCCCAAAGCTTATTCGACGTGCATCTTTCTCTAAGGCTTCAGGTATAAACACCCCCCTCTACAAACGGTACAAGGTAAGCGCTCTCCTAAGGAAAATTCTGCCAAATTTTCTTCAGGATACTAACTTAGGCATCGGAGGTTCTTCGACGAGGAAACCATCATCAGGTTCTCTTCGTCTTAGAGTTCTTTGTCTTTGGTTGTCCATGTTCCTGCCTGAGAGGACTCCTACGTGAAGAAGAGATTGCATGCCACTTCACGGTTGGGATTTTGGGTAATAACATTATGTATACACAAAAATTTAAATATTATGTCACTGATATAAAGGGTTCTCACAAACCTTCTAGCACAATTGTTTCAAAAATGAAAAAACCACTTAACACATATTTGTAAAAAATAATAGCCGAGAACAAACGCCAAAAACGTACTCCTTTGATCCAAATAACATAAAAAAGGCAGAAAAATTTTCAACCTGACTCTCTCTCCTTCTCCATCTCTCCTTCTCCCTCTTTCCCCACCTCTCTCTTTAAGGCTGTGAAGTATGGAATTCTTATCCCTCGGATGCTGCACACCAAGATAATGATTTAGGTAAGTGAAAATCCTTTATTTCCTTAGAATTTCTATTCAGCTTTCTTTATTTTTTATACTAACCTCTTTTCGTTCCTTATAAAATGACCCAGGAAATTCTATATTTTTATAGACCACACTTTCTATTTTTCAATTTCTCATTTTTTAATTCCTTACATTTTACATACGATTACCTGTATATAACGTTGGAATCGCGGCGCGAAAGTGGAAGCAATTTGGTTTTAAAAATTTTATCGATTAGAAATCAATTACGACCCCATAGGTTCCAAAAATAATTTTTCTCATCGGATCCATTATATATCAATACATTAAATCATAGATATACAAAGAAATGAATTATACTTCTTATAGTCTATCAAGCGTCCTCGCTAACAACGAACTTGAGATTCCACGAATAACGAACTGTGAGATCTACATCAAGATCTTTCGAATCAATCATCAAACACACTAGAACGTGTGTAGACACGTAGAATAATTCAAGAACACTTTTCTATCTCTAGATATACACAACACATGAGATCTAGAGTTTTGGAGAAAGACTTTTGAGACAGAACTCTTAGAGAGAATTAGAGAATTCACAGAGTTTCATTAATGATTAATCGATCAGATGCACGTGTTATCTCTTTTAGGAGGCCAATAGTGTATTATTCTAGGTTAAGGCTCCTTAGATATGGATTTTAAAAAATAATGAATGATTCAAAATTTGATGTATGCAGTGGGACCCACCGCATTCTGCGCCATACTGAAGTGGGACCCAGTGCAGTCAGCGTAACACTGTTGCGGCACTACAGTGTGATGTACGTGCACTGCAGTGCGATCTGCCAATCGCTGATTCAAAATCAATGATTGGCGTGTGACATTCCCAAATGTTACGTGACAATTTTCAAATTTCAAATTTATTATTTTAATCAGATAAATATTTATACATTATCTCATATAATCATAAATATCAGTTAGTTTAAAATTAACTTATCTGATAAAATCCTAACAATCAACTTATCCGTTAATTTAAAATTAACTAATTAGTTTATTCAAAATTAAAATTATTATCTCATAATAATTTGATATTATTTAATTTCATAAATAAAATATATTGTCTCACTTATCCATTGGTATAAAATTAATCGATATAATTATATAATTATAATTTCTGAAAATTATAATAAATAATTTATTTAATTAATTCTTCATTAATTAATATAACATAATATCTCTTAATTATATGCGCAAGAAATTTAATTCCTTTTGAAAACTAGTCCTTTTTCTTATTTCGTGAAAGATTTACACTCTAGACTATGTAGTATAGAGGTGGCTCGGGGACCATGGACCCATAATTTCAACATCAAATAAACCAGATTTTTTATAAACTCTTTATTTAAATAATTTTATTTATTAATTCTATTGTTAATCCACTATAAATCTAGAATTGCGCTCTTAGTAATTACATAATATATTTACAGAATAATCTCGTGTATTTCATGGGTATAATCACTCAATATAGTTTTGTCTCCAATGATACGGATCTAAATCACATGCATTCAAAATGCTTAGTTAACCGTACTAGCAACAATTCATTAAAGAATCTACACTTTAATATGTTATAGATTATTTTATTCATTATATATAATCTTAATTCTCTCATACTAATACAAGATCATAGTCTCATTAATGAGTATGGAATTTTCAGATATTTATACAAATTTTTCAATAATAATTGAGAAAAGGAAATTATAAGAAAAATATTATTTTTATTAATTTCAAATTAAAATGTCTTTACACATGTTTTGAGGGCGCTATGTCCAACAATTTCCCACTTACCCTAAAGAAAATGTGGCATCTCCCTCAACCCTATATTTCGCACATGACCCTCAAATGACTTCGCAGGAAGTCTTGGTAAAACGATCAGTCAAGTTCTGATCTGACATTATCTTCATAACAGTCACACCTCTTCGGTGCACGATCTCTCTTACAAGATGGTATTTACTCACAATGTGCTTAACCCTCTTGTGACTCCTCGGTTCTTTAGAATTAGCCACCGCTCCACCATTATCACAGTACATGATTAGTGGTTTATTCATACCTGGAACTACTTCAAGATTAGTATAGAATTTATGAGTTATACTGCTTCTTTCGCAGCTCCACAAGCCACTATATATTCGGCTTCCATAGTGGAATCTACAATACTTGATTGTTCAATACTTTTCCAAACAACATCTCTTCCACCTAGGGTGAATACTGATCCAGTCGACTTTCAACTGTCCCTATCTGATTGAAAATTAGAATCTGTATATTCAGTAAGGTTCATGTCTCCACCTGAGTAAACAATCATATAATTTCACGTTCTCTGAAGATACTTGAGAATGTGTTTTTTTGCAATCAAATGTTCTAAACCTAGATTTGACTGATAGCGACTAATAATTCCTACCGCATAATAAATGTTTGGTCTCATACACAATATGACATACATGAGACTCCTAACAACTGAAGCATAATGAACCTTTTTCATATCTTTTTCCTCCTGGGGTGTCTTAAGACACTGTTATTTGAAAATGACAATTTCATGTCTCGTTGGTAATTGATCTTTCTTAGATTTTTTCATAGAAAATCTTTCCATCACCTTATCAATATTAGATGCCTGAGCGAGTGCCAAGAGTTTGTTATTCTTATCACTTAGGATTTGGATACCTAGAACATAACTCGCCTTTTCTAAATCTTTTATTTGGAATTTCTCAGCTAATCACATATATACCTTCGATAAAGTTTCTATATCATTGCCATTGAATAGAATATCGTCTACATAAAGAACTAAGAAAATCATTGTCATATCTTTGATGTACTTATAAACACAAGCTTCGTCAACATTTTGTTCAAATTCATATGATTTAGTAATCTCATCAAAAGTAAGATTCCAAGATCTTGATTCTTGCTTTAATCCATAAATAGATTTAAGTAACTTGCATACTTTCTGATCTTATCCATTTTTCATGAACCCTTCTAGTTGCATCATATAGGTGATTTCTTCAAGATACTCATTTAGAAAGGCTGTCTTGACATCCATTTTCCATATTTTATAGTCTAAACTAGCGGCTATGGATAAAAAATGCAAATGGATTTTAGCATGGCAAAGGCAGAGATTGTGTCTTCGTAATTGACTCATTCCCTTTTAGTATAGCCTCTGGCTACTAGCCGTGTTTTTTTTCATCGGTACCTCTTTTTTTCTTGAAGATCCATTTACAACCTATGAGCCTTGACTTCTTCAGGATGAACTAAAAGTTCTCAGATAGAATTGGAATACAGTGATTCCATTTTTGGTTCATGGCATCTTGCCATTTGTCCTTTTTAGGATCTTCCATTGCCTCTTTAAAGGTTAATGGATCGTCATTATCAGTGTCTGACACTAGGACATGTGCCTCGAGTTTATAGAGAATATGTTGTCTTACAACCCTCCTACTATGACGTTGCACAGGGGTTTTCTGAACATGAACAGTGGTTTATATGGTTGTCATTTATCAGTTAATGATAAAGATGGTCTGATCTCATCAGTGCTAGTTCTTCAAGAACTACTTTGCTCTGAGGTTTGTAGTTTTTCATATAGTCGTGTTCGAGCAAAGTAGCATTTACCGATACAAACACATTTTTATCCTTGTGAGTATAAAAGTACGTACCTCTTGTTTCTGGAGCATAGCCAAAAAATAAACACACTTCAAACATTGAGCCTAATTTTTCAATCTTAGGTCTAACAATGTGAGCTGGACACCTCCATATATGGAAATGACGCAAATTAGGTTTGGAGCCATTCTATAACTCTAAAGGTGTCTTGCTTACAGACTTAGAAGGAACTACATTCAAAATGTAGGTTGCCGTTTGAAGTACATATTCTTAGAATGTGAGTGGTAGTGATGAGTAGTTTAACATCGACCTAACCATATCTAATAAAGTTCAGTTTCTCATTTCAGAAACACCATTTTGCTGTGATGTTCCAGGTGTCGTGAGTTGGGATATAATTCCTTACTCTAGTAGATAATCCTTGATTTCTAAATCCAACCAATGACTACCTCGATCTGAGCGAAGTATTTTCAAAGATTCACCTAATTGCTTTTCAGCTTCAGCTTTGAAGTCTTTCAACTTTCCAAAAGTTTTATACTTCTTATACATTAGGTAAGTATAACCGTATCTTGAGTAATCGTCAATAAAAGTAATGAAATACCCATACCCACTGTTGGATCGAGTTTTAAAAATTTGAAAAAAAATCATTGAACCACGTACTGTTCGTGAGCGGAATATAAAAAAGTTTTACATCAACCGATTTAATCATATTAAACATTAAAACCACACATCTGATTATGCATATAAATTTAAACATATTCAAAAGAGGAAGAAACAATTTTATACTTTTTTATATCGGAGAAATTCTGATTTGATAAAATCTATCATATTATTCATCTCGCGTTCTTCGTTCTTCGTAAAACTCGAATCAGTCTCCACACCAATAATCACTCATAGGATTTAGAAGTATATCTCGTAAGGACGTCGTTAGAAACTGAGTGTGGGCTCTCAAAATAACTGTGTAAGAAAAATCAATTTTTTCTCTTCCTCTGGTGATTTCAGCGGCAGCAGTAGGAGGGGAAAGAGAAACTTTTTTCTGCTCAGTGTAATTATGGTCGTGTCAACATACTTAGGTTAGACAACCATAATGCCATCACCTAAATATGTATAATTTTAGAATTCTCACATATACCCCATATATGTGCAATTTCTTAAATTCATCCTCGTAATCTATAATTGCCAAAAATTATGTTTCCCATTAAAGTCAATATTGTGACCAAATTCATCAATCCAAAATTGATAAATTCAAATTGATCTCAATCAATTAATAATTAGAAAATAATAAATTAATTAAATTGAACATCAATTAATTGATCTTCACTAATTAAGTGACAACATCTATCACATATAGGTTCAGAAATACATCTTGGCCCCAAAACACATCTTGGTCCAACTGATGTTGTTTCTTCTATTCCTATCCTCATGAACTCTTCTTGAGACTGAATGTACCCATATGAATAAATTTATAAGATTCAAATACCCGATAAATTTATCTCCATAAATTCTCGACTTATTTAATCCTAACAGCGTCGACTCCCCTGTAGGTTCGATGCTGAATCAACTCTCGATCCAAGTGCACTACAACTTCTGTTGGTGTAAATAAACACTTTTATTTCACGGTACACATAATATTTTAACATATTATCCTTCGTGAATATCAATAACAAGAGTGAGATATAAAATTACCATTTTACCTCTCTATTTATTATTTCCTTAACTCATTTATTGACTGTGAGTACGAAAGACATAATAGTGAATTGTCTCGTACAATTCTCCATGTCTTATTCAATGATTCATTTTATCGAGTACCTGGTTAGTTTAATTTATTCACACACCCATCAATAAAACATATGGTGATATTGTTGCATTTTATAATCTAACCATGATTTTTCATATCTGTGAATCACGTAACTCCAACATAGTTGAATCAAAATCCCAACAGTCGAGGTATTGTCAGGCAATTTGAACTCGCTCCGTTGACGTATCAAAGGTCGTAACTAACTAGGCCAAGTTTCGTATTCATCTCAAGATTAAGGTAATTATGAAAATACCCATAAGTTGTGACAATTAGATTTAGAGCTAGATAAACGATTTTTCTATAAACTAATTGGTTACTGGTCTATTCAGTATGTTTCATAACATGTCTAGGTCAACCGTTAGAGTCCCCACTCTCATGCCCTAAGACCGGCATCATTTGGTTCAACTTAACAGTCATAATCAGACTCGATTGCTCAGTTGATCCTAAGACTGCGAATAACGCTCTGAACTATTTCAGAAGAGTTTCAGTGAAAAGCCCCTTAGTCTTTACTCTTCTTACATTGACAATAGTTTCAGGACTTGAGTAAATTATTAACATAGTTTAATTAAAAGAAAAAATTGCATTCATTCATTAGATTCAGTTATACAATATGTTTGATAAATAACTAAATACTCATAAATAATTATTACACCCTACTTTATGGACATAAATCTAATACTCACATTAAGCTTGTACATTGATCGGTCCACAGACATCACTATGTACTAGCTCAAGTGATTCTTTAACTCCTTAGCCCTTTCCAGATAAATGTCTCTTGGTCATTTTACCATCTAGACAAGATTCACAAACTCGAAGAGTCCCAACTTTTAGTTCTCTTAAAGCACCATGCTTTATTAATAAGTTTATTCTGTCTAGATTAATATGTCACAATTTAAGATGTCATAGATATGTGTCATCTTCTGAAAAAACACTATTGCAGCGTGCCATGCGGCCACTGCAGTACCATGTGGCACTATAGTGTGCTCTGCCAGTCGCTGATTCAAAATCAATAATTGGCGTGTGACATCCGGAATGTCACGTGGTAATTTTCAAATTTCAAATTTATTATTTTAATTAGATAAATATTCATGCATTATCTCATATAATCATAAATGTCATTTAATTCAAATTAATTTATCTGATAAAATTCTAACAATTAACTTATTTGTTAATTTAAAATTAACCAATTTGTTTATTCAAAATTCAAAGTATTACCTTATAATAATTTAATATTATTTAATTTCATAAATAAAATATATTGTCTCACTTATCGATTGATACAAAATTAATCGACAAAATTATTTAATTATAATTTTTGAAAATTATAGTGAATAATTTATTTAATTAATTCTTCATTAATTAATATAATATAATTATCTTATAATTATATACTTGCACAAGAAATTTAATTCCTTTTGCAAGCTAGTCATTTTTCTTATTTCCTGAAACATTCACACCCTAGAATCTGTAGTACATAGATAACTCGGGAACCATGAACCCATAATTTTAAGCTTCGATAAACCAAATTATTAATTAAACTTTTAAATTAAAATCTTATTTATTAATTTCATTATTACTCCAAGAATTGCACTCTCAGTAATTACAAAATATAACTTTTTATTTAAATAATCTCGTATAGTCTATTGATATAATCACTTCATATAGTTTTGTCCTCCAATTATTGGTTCATAAATTAAAGCTAATCAAAATTATCATTTTACCTTTCTAATTATCTTTGATCGTTAAGTACCATTAATTCACTAGTAAATTGTCAATTTATAATTATATTATAAATTTGATCTCAATAACCATTCAGTTCCAGATTTATCACTTAAGAGAATCAATATATAATCCGTTAGGAAAACTTGGATTCCAAATCTTGGAAGATCATGTTCTCAGTCATCCATATCACTAAATATCCAAAATAAAAGTTACTAGTATGTTTTATAAACAAACCTTAACGAGTGAATCAAAAGATCAAGTAGACTTGTCTAGGAGTTTATGACTACTCGAGATTTAGACTAATCAATATATGATCATCAGATTGATGTATATTAAATCTTTATGATAAACGGTAAGTTAATAAAGATATTAATCCACATCGATCATGTCCTATATGATCTATTTATATAAAGTACATTCACTAATATGTCTATCCACATCAGTAATCCGGATCTAAATCACATGCATTTAAAATACTTAGGAAATCGTACTAGCAACTATTCATTAAAGATTCCATACTTTAATATGTTGCAGACAATTTTATTCAGTATCTATGATCTTAATCCTCTCGTATTAATACAAGATCATAGTCTCATTTAATGAATATGAAATTTTCTGATATGTTTACAAATTATTCAATAATAATTTAGAAAACACAATTACAAGAAAAATATAATTTATTAATTTTAAATTAAAATATCTTTACACATACTTTAAGAGCACTATGCCCAACATATAATACATATGTCGATGATGAAAATCGTATCTATTGATAAGATGTATAGAACATATAAGAAATAAACAACCAATATTGCAGCTTTTACATAATTAGCCTCTCAAACTCTGCCATGGCATTTCCCTACATTCTTAATATCTGAACAAAGGAATTACTAACATTAGATAAATTATATGCCCAAAATTTTTATTCTTTTTTAAATTCCTTACATTTTACATACGGTTAGAGATAAGTGATATATTAGGGTAATTTATAAAATTATACCCTTTTCAAGTTTGGTAAGGAAAATTGTACCATTTTCTCAAATATCAGAATATTATACTCCTGACCTACCATTCAAACCAACCACTTGCAATATTTTTTTCTCATCATCTCTCTTCCATTCTCAATGTACATATCAAATCAATCTAATCATCTCTTCTTGAAGTTTTCTACTTGAATGGTTTAACTAGTTGTTTATGACTAATTTGAACCTTTCAAGTATTTTTTTTACTACTTAGCAACCGAGACACCAGGTAACATTCCAAATAGCTTATGCATTTCAAAGGCTTTTTGAAACTTTGTTGATACAATGTGAACCTACTAATGTTAGAAAATTGTGAGATCTTTACTTTGAAACAATGTCAGAAGACTACAAAAAGACAAATGCAAGTTCATTAGAATTTCAAGTTCAACATACTTTACAAGATGTGCAAGCATTCCTCGATTCCATGGGAAAAAGAATCCTTTCTTATGACATACCCAAGTTCAATGATGTATCGTGCTCTACCAACAAGGAAATATTCGATGAGGAGTCAATCGAACTACCAGATGAAGATATTGCTACGTCATCAATTTTAAATACAGCTAAAAATATGCATACACGTGTTATACTTGAAAGAGTTACTTCTGGGGAAAGTGGGATTTTTTTCGTAGATGAACTAGAAGGCACTGAAAAACCTTCATTTATCGTGCATTGCTTGCCAGCATAAGGTCTTGAGGCATGATGGCACTTTTTATTACAAGTTCTAGAATGGCTAGTTCAATTATGCCTGGAGTAAGAACTGCTCATTCGAGATTTAATATTCCATTGCAAGCCAGTGAAACAACTATGTGTAGTATATCTAAACACAATAGCAAAGCAGAATTGATTCGACGAGCTAACCTTATTATTCGGGATGAAGCACCAATGGTAGTTTAAAACTGCCTTTATTCGCATTGGAGAAAGTGTCTCCCACGGTAAGGTTTTACACATAGGGCCAGCTACTTTCTTTGTCTCGCTTGCCGTTAGTTCGTCTAGCTCCCTTCGATTGGGGTGACCTCCCTCTTTACCAGTTTCCATTTCCGGGAGTGAATGTTGGAAGTTCAGACAGAGGATCAAGTGTGAACATTCAACCCAAGACGTCTTGGGGATCGACAATAGCTAAGCATTATGGCCATCGCAGTTCAAGCTACGTATGGGTGGCGTACAACCTACAGGCTTCTTAGCCAAAAGAAAAAGAACAAAAAAAAGATGCATGCTTTGGTACTTTGAGTCTAATCTTAGACAAAGAGCAAGGAGGATATGAAGCACTGCTAGGTAGACCATGGCGCCAACCAGGGTGAATCATGACTGGGATAATAAAAAAATGTCTCAAGCAGTGAAAGGCAGGATGGCATCCTAAGGTGCTACTAAATGAAAGGTTCTTATTAACGTCCATGAATGAGAAAGAATAGATCGAACGGCCGAATCGGAAAAATTTTGTGCTATCATATAGCTTTGTATCAGCTAAGTTCACGAGTTGGAGATAAGCGGACAAGAACAGCTGACCCCCGCCTCTCCGCCTCCGGATGATTCTACCATAGAGGCCAACGATAGACAAGAACTCCCCCCGAACACATCTTACAACTTTCATCGTACTGTACTCTCCAATGGTTAGCATGTCAGCAGCAGCAAGAT
Organism: Datisca glomerata; assembly: GCA_003255025.1. Taxonomy (NCBI): domain Eukaryota; kingdom Viridiplantae; phylum Streptophyta; class Magnoliopsida; order Cucurbitales; family Datiscaceae; genus Datisca; species Datisca glomerata. The sequence goes on from QANY01009387.1 coordinate 1,979,707, forward strand.
CTGAATCACGAAGGCTAACTTCAGTGGTAGATGCTGGGTAGTATTGGTTCTTGGAACATAGGTCATTCTCGGTGATGGGTTGACACCAGTTTCCTTATTCGCCACTTTGCATTCATGACGGGCATGACCTTGTCGTTTGCAAGGCGTGCAGAACTTAGGTATTAAAAAAGAAACAATTTCTTAAAAAAATTTACCATAGAAACAGTTGATCGAATCGAACATTAAGAGATATAATGGATTGTTCTAAACCATTTGTTGGAAATATATTTTTCTTTGGAGGAGATTTCATATAAGTCGTATCGGTTGTCCCACGAGCAACAAGCCAACAAATAGTTGTTGATGAGTTTGGTAAGATCATACCTTCGGGAGAAGATAGAAATACTAAAACTAACAAAACAAATGAGAGCTCAAAATGATTAATTTTTTGCAGATTATCTAATCAATATTGGTAATGGATCTGAGAAGACAATAAATAAAGAATTAATTCACTTGCCAAGTGACATTGTGGTCAGAGATGAAGATTTAAAAAGTTTAGAGGACAAGCTTGTTAATCATGTTTTCCCAGATCTTACGAAGAATGCTACTTCAACTAACTATATTGCACAACGTGCAATTCTATCAACAATGAATGAATTTGTTGACCACCTTAACAGAAAATTGATAGATATATTCCATGGAGAGAGTAAAAGATTTCATGAGCTTTGACGAAGTAATTGATGATACGCATAACTACTATCAAGAAGAATTTTCAATTCATTATTGCCAAACGGTGTTCCACCTCACATGATATAATTAAAGATAAATTGTCCGATAATACTTTTATGTAACTTAGACCAATTAAAGTGTCTTTGTAATGGTACAAAGATGGTTTGTCATGGATTTAGCAGACATATCATTGATGCAAAGATCACAATTGGTCAACACAATTGGTCAACACACGTGAAAACATGTTTTCATTCCTTGTATTCTATTAAGCCCAACAAACGATGAAGGATATCCATTTAAACTCAAAAGAAAATAATTTCTAATACGCCTTTGCTTTGCTATGACTATTAATAAAGTACAAGGACAAACAATATTTTATGTTGGAATATAGCAAGAACTACTTGTTCATGGAGGGATGCATCTTCTGTCTATCATTCAACATCCAACTTTGTTAGGAACAATTATTGTATAGGTTTTGTTCATTTATTAGATTATGTATTTATTTGTTCAATATTATTTTATTAATGTTTAGGTAGGGTAAACGATGAGGGTGCTAAGGAGATGTTTGTCTTGCTGAGATGTCTGGGTGCATCTACTGATACCTATCACAAACAATTTTAAATATAAAAAAGTTCTCAAATGTAAACTATATAGTATTGTACATGAGCATATTTTATCAACAGATAAAATTCGGAATTTTAATTACAATTTTTTACATTATGACGCACTTAGTAACATGATCGACCTTTACTCAAAAGTATGTTAGAAGAAATTATATTATATGAATTAATACCCTTTTAATTAGGCATATAATCTAATACCTTAAAAAGAGTTTTAGCGAATGAGAAACTTTTGAAATCATTTTTATCCTTCAAATTTTATCTTTTTTTCATTTTAGAAAAACCTTTGCACTATCCTTTTATTTTGTTTCTTATATTATAATAGATCATACAAAAATACTCCTTTGTTTTTTTTGTTATATATTATTAATAGAACATTTATCTTTAATTTGAATATAATATTTAGAGACGTATTTTATGGAAATTAATATCATTTATAGTCTCTAATTTATAGTATCTATATACATATCAACAAACTACTTTTGCATACACATATCCATAATCCTTCTATATTCTTTGTAGTATAATATAATATAATATATCTATAATTTATAACATATATAATCTATAGTTTAAAACCTATATAAGTGGGACTTGAAGGACAAGTTTTTTTACTGCCCATCTTTAAAACCTATACCACGAAAGTAACCAGCCTTTCATTTTACTTGCTATGTTTTAACTATTTAATAAAATTAGTGAAATCTTTAATTATCTATAATCTAAATAAAATACTTTAAATTAGGACTTTCAATATTCTTTACTATCAAGAATGATTATGCTTGAGCAAAGTTTTGATTCATTGTATAATAGAATGAATGATGGGTAAATTTAGAAAATTTTAATTTTTAGATATTTTTACTACACATTTTCTTTTTAGATAAGATTACATTATTATAGAATTTGAATTAGTAATCTTGAAAAGTGGAAAAGTCATTTTGCGTTAAAATAAAACTCATCACCTTTTCTTTTTTCACAATGGCAGCAAAATGAGACTAAAAGATAGCCCTTCGTCTGTGCAATGAACATTGGAGAGAATAAGAGATTTTATTGTTAGTTCTTACAAAATATGTTATTCAAACTGTTCTGTTCAATGCAATATTGTGCATTTTTGTATCCATCTCTCTGCATAGATATTTGATTGATTATTTGTAAATTTAAAATAGGTTGTTTCAGAATTTTATATTTAAACTTTAACTGGAACATTCAAAGACGCTCAAATTTTATTTCAATTGGTAAACTCTATATCCCTTCTCTTAATTCATTTGTCATCGAGTTCTTCTGTGGCCTAATATGACTTTTCTATTTCAGTTATTTTGGTCGTTTACTTTTGAATTATGCAATTCTATATCTATTAAGAGATTAGTCCAATTGGTGTTCTGATTTTTTTTATTGTTCTCATGTTGAACTTTTATGCTTCAGCTGCTAGATTTAAGCATATTCTTCTAACGTTGATGATACTGTGTAATTTTTCTTCATGAACCTATTTAATGAATGTGTTTGAATTTTATCAAAAATCTTATATTTTAATGACTACTAGATTTATGCATGTTGTTTATGGTTAACCGAATAGTGTAATATCATTACCAAGAAGTTTAATGACATATGAGAATATTTTTAATCACATAGTTACGTATAAAATTAATTTTATGCCATGAATCACGTGCAAAACACGTAGAAAAATGCTAGTCATATATCAATGGAGCTAAGAGGGGATAAATATTTTTTGACATAAATTACCCTAACTATTTCATGTAATTCCTTAATTGTTCTTCATAAATATTAAGACTAAATATTAAAAACGTATAATTAAATGATAAATATTTAGATTTTAGACAATATTGTTTAAATTTTTTTTAGAGATTTTTAAATTTTTCTGTATGTACATGATAATTAAATATTTTAATTTTTCTATGTGTCACATTGAATCATTATTGAGTAATACTTTGTATAATTTTTCTTTTAATTATGTCTTATGTCATTGGTTATTAGGCTGTATTAAACTTTTTTAATATAATCAATTGTACACACTTAATGCTCTATGTCATTTCTTTTTTACATTACTATTATATGTTTAGTACTTTTTCACATTTCAGGTATTATTTTAATTGAATCTTTATTATTTAGTATATCACGTGTAACACACGCTTAGGTACCAATAATAATAATAATAATAATTAATAATATATTAAAAGGTGAAAGTAGGGGAGAAACTTTTTTGGATAATTTTATCCACCTTCATTTTTATTAATCATAAAATGCCCATAAAAGTACACATAACGTATTTCTATTTGTCTATCAAATCATAATGTGTCAAAACATACCAATTGAAAAGTGACTTTTGAATTGTGATTTTTGAAATGTAGTATTCATTCACGTAATAGCTCTTGCGTTCATGCATTTCTATACTGGGTTCCTAAATTTATCTGAGTTTAGTTTTTCTTATTGTTCTTTGTGTATCATAGTTGATTGAAATAATACATTAGACGCAAATTTTTGTATCTAAAAAAGTGTCCATTATACGATCATCTTTTATATATATATATATATTTGTATTTGATTATAATTATATTATGAATATATAAATTTTTATTCATAAATGACATTGATACTAATTAAAATTATACATGCAACGTACATTAGTAATCTATTAAAGGTTGTGTTATGAGTATATTTAATTATTCATTTACTAAAATTGTAATAAATTTTGAAGGGAACTAGAAAGAAATGAAAGAATAATATTAATTAATGTGTTTACTCAACTATTATAAATCGAAACGTTGGGATCACAAACTCGACCCCGGGAACCCCCTTGTTCACACATGGATTGCTAATATAATTTTTAGGGTCTGTTTTTTGATATAGATAATTCTAGGCCATAATCCTCTAATAATTCGCTTGCCAATAAAACTATCTTGCTTGTTGGAGAATCATTAAAGTTGATAGTAATCTTAATTTGTTAGTAATTATAATTTACTTTCTGAGGAGTCTTGAATGCTTCCAAAAAGGGGAAGGAATCAAGAAATAACATGACAAATCAACTCTGAGGGAGCAATTGAACCACATCCAAACTTATTTTCACTAATGTATCCTCAATTATATCTATACCAAACGTAATAAATCATAAATTGTCATCAATTTATTCTTTATATTATCATGTATAACTAAATATATCAATCATTTTTGTTACTAATTCAATTATCATCAATATAATTGTCTCACATTACATTTAATTGTAATACATATCAATTTGGTTGTTAATTCTATATTTTACCTATCAAGTCATAGAATTAAATATAAAACAATCGTTTAGAGCTCATAAAAGGTATAATGAATATGGATTAATTTTTTTTGTTCCATAAACATGAGAGAATTATGTTAAACTTGGAGCATGAAAAAAGGAAAGAGAACAAAATCTAGAAAAATACTTTTTTCGTATTGATATAAACAGAGTACAAGTGTTCTCATGTATATATAATTAAAAGTTGAAGAAAGTAAGAATGGAAACAATCTCTATACTAAAATTAAGGAGATTTACTAAAATTAAGGAGATTTACAATAAAGATAATTGATACCCAATAAAGAAAGTTGGATAACCAAAATTGTTGTACCAAAATTGCTTGATTATGGAGAATTTTCTAATTTCAACACTCCCACTCAAGTTGAAGCATGTATGTTCAAGATGCCCAACTTGCGTAAATGAGAATGAAATATAGCCTTTCCAAGTGGCTTAGTAAACGTATCTGCAACTTGAGTGTTTGATGGAGTAATAACAGTAGAAATTTGTCCTAATTGAATTTTTTCTCTTAGCACATGGCAATCCATTTCAATGTGTTTTGTTCGTTCATGAAAAACTTGAGCTGCCGCAATATGTAGTGTTCCTTGATTGTCACAGTACAACTTAGCATGACCTATTAACTTGTAAATCTTGTAAGAGATATTTCAACCAAATAAATTCACAAGTGATTGCTATCATTGCCCTATATTCCGCTTCTGCTGAAGAACGAGAGATGATTGATTGTTTCTTTGTCTTCCAAGAGATGAGAGAAGTTCCAAGAAAAATACAATATCCAGAAATTGATCTTCTTGTAGTAGGACATTCTCCTCAATCTACATCACAGAACCCAATTAAGTTCAGTTTGTTTTGTGTTCAGAAAAATAGGCAATGTCCAGGTGTGCCTTTCAAATATCGTAGAACCTGAATTGTTGCATCTACGTGTGGTTTGCGAGGCTCATACATAAATTTTGATGAGAAGGTGCACCGAGTAAGTGATATCTGACATTATGATTGTAAGATAAATAAGCCAACCAACAAGTCTTATGTATTGTGATGGATTTTTAAGAAGTTCTCCATCTGATGGAGTGATTTTTAAATTTTCTTCCATAGGGAACTTGGCTGAGCCCTTCCAAGAAGACACATATCATCAAGGACATTCAATGTATACTTTCTTTGCGAAATAGAAATCCCTTCTTTAGAATGAGCCACTTCTATCCCTTAGAAGTATTTTAATTTTCCAAGATCCTTGATGCGAAATTGTTCATGTAGGAACCTTTTCACAGCTGCTATTGTGGTGACATCATTTCCTGTGATTATCATGTCGTCTACATAGATTAATACTGTAGTGAATGATTCTCCACGTATTTGGGTGAAAAGAGAATAATTTGCCATGGATCGTTTGAAGCCTGCTTTTCGAATAGTCCTAGAAATTTTTTATTACCAGTTACGAGAAGCTTGCTTTAACCCGTATAACAATTTGTTCAGTCGATAAACTAGATTTTTCCCCTGTTGAATGTAACCAGGAGGTGGGATCATTTATACTTCCTCGTTAATATCACCATAAATGAAAGCATTTTGAACATCAAATTGGTGAAGTGACCAATTTCTCGTAGCAATTATTGCATGTAGACATCGAACAATAACTAGTTTAGCAACTTATGCAAAAGTCTCATTATAATTTGTCCCCTCAACTTGTGTGTAAGTCTGGTTTTGAAGCGTTTGATAGAACCATCTAAATTGTACTTGATCTTATAGACCCATTTAGATCCAATGAGTTTCTTTCCTTTGGGCAAAGAAGTGAGAGTGCACGTACCATTCTCTTCTAATGCTTTAATTTCTAATTTTATGGCCTCTTGCCACTTTGGATCTTTCTCAGCCTAGAAAAATGTGTTGGCAACAAAAGAGTGGTGTGAAGAAGACAAGTTGTTATAGGAAACAAAATCATTTAAAGGATATTGAGTACCTTTACTAGTTTTAGGCATTGAAGACGATGTTGAGCTTGGGGGCAGTAGCGTGGTCTGTGAGCAATGAAAGTCTCTTAGTAAGATAGATGGTTGATGAATGAAAGTCACTTACTAGTTCTAGGCATTGAATCTGATCACCTTAGCATAGGTTGACTTGGATAGTCATTTTGGTGTGAGATGGAGGGCGTGCTTTCTTGAATGGGAATGTCATTGATGTTTATTTGTGTCTCTAATTGGGAGCTCTCGTTTTATCTTGATCGGATAATGGCATGGGCAAGACATGCATTTCATTTTCTTGGGCTTCTTTCACAGTAGTAAAAGGAAAAAAAACCCTCATGAAAAACAACATCCCGACTTTTGAAAATTAGTTTAGTTTCTAAATCATAGACTTTGTAATCCTTTTGACCTAAAGGATAACCCACGAATACACATTTACAAGCACGCTGATAAGATTTATTTTTTATTTGAGCATTTGTGGCAAAGCATAAGTATCCAAACACACGTGAATGTGAATCAGTGGGTGGTCTATCGTAAAGTATCTCAAATGGTGTTTTTCTTGAAAGAATGGGTGTTGGAAAGCGGTTAATAAGATAGATTGCAGTAAGCACACTCTCCCCCTCAAAAGTCAACAGAAGATGAGATTAAATCTTAAGGCCCGTGCTACAGTCATGATGAGGCAGTGTTTATGTTCTACAACACCATTTTGTTGGGGTGTAGACACACAACTATGCTCAAATATAATCTTATGATCTTTAAAATAATCTCGCATCGAATAAAATTCACTTTCATTATCTGCTCGAACTTGTTTAATCTTTCGATGAAATTGAGTTTTGACAAAAGTAATGAAGGATTTTAATAAATGTTGTTTTTCAGATTTAAAACGCATGAGATATATCCATGTATTCCTAAAAAAAATCATCAACGATGGTAAAAAAATATTGAGCGCCAGAATGAGAAGGGACATGAAAAAGTTTCCAAATATCACAATTAATTAATTCAAAAGGCTCATTACTTGAAATAGAACTTAAACCAAAAGGTAGTCTAGTTTGCCAAAGGGAAAATATCACAAACTTTATTAGAACAAATTGAGATTTCTGGAATTGAAACTGAAAGATGCTTCAAGGGATATATTGATGGGTGGCCAAGGCGTATATTCAAAAGATCATAATGTGAAGACGTATGGTTGGCTTTTGGAGTTTGTGGTGCTGATATATTTGTGAAGAAATAATATAGATCGTTATGTTGCCTCCCTAAACCAATCATCCTCTTTGTTGCCAAGTCCTGTAAAATACAGAAATCAGGAAAAAAAGTGATTGAACAATTCAAAGATTTAGTCATTTTACGTACTGATAACAAATCGACACAAAATGAAGGCACACAAAGAGCACCAGGAAGGTCAATTTCATGCAAGCTTAATTGAACCAATAGAAGTAATTTGTGTCTTTTCTCCATTTGGTAATCCAGCAGAAGAATGTGAAGGGAGCTTTGTGTCATGTAAAAAATCAGATGATGAAACGATATGATCAGTAGCACCACTATTCATAATCCATTTATTGGAATTTTTTGAATGGCTATGACATGAAAGACAAATAGGAACAGACTGGCCTATTGCATTTGCCTTTGCTTGAGAATTAGCATTGTTTAAGAGGGCCAAGACTTGTTGGTATTGATCATGGGTGAAACTTGGAGCTTCTATCTGAGAGTTATTAACTAATGACTCCACTTTGTTTACAGACTTCTCATACCCTTTGTGAAATTTGTGTTATGGAGGAAAGCCATGTAAATGGTAGCATCTATCAATAATGTGATTATTTCCATTACAATGGATGAAGTGCGATTTTCCCTTTACTTTGTTTGATGGGTTATTGCCAAAATTATTTTTCCGAGTATGCACCATCATGACTTCTTTAGAGACAATTAAATCTCGTTGCTTTTCTTGTTGGAGAATCATTGAATAAACTTTTCCAACAATGGGAAGAGGCTGAATGAGAAGGATTTGTTCATGAATGGTAAGGTATGAATCATTTAAACCCATTGAACATTGCATTACCTCACTTCGTTGCTCACATTCCTCAACTTTCTTTAAAGCACCACATGTACAAACTGGTTGATCATTGTAGGAGGAAAGTTCATCCCATAAACATTTTAGTTTGGTGAAGTAAACAGCAGTAGGTTTGGATCCTTGACTTTCTGAAATGATATCCCTCTCAATTTGGAATATCCTTGGAGCATTATTTTGAGAAAACCGTTCTTCCAGATCAACCCATACTTCAGCAGCGGATTCCGCATATATTACACTATTAGCAAGATTAGATTCGATAGAGTTAAGGATCTAAGATAGTACCATATCCTCGCACCTCTTCCATAAAGGAAACTTTTCATCAGTTAATGGTGGTATCTTTATCGATCCGTCGATGGAACCTGTTTTGTTTTTTGTGCTAAGAGTGATGCTCATTGGACGAATCTAAGTGCCATAGTTGTCACCATTCAATGGCTTGGTAACCAAAGTAATTCCCGGATGATCCGAGTGGTGAAGGGGAAGAGGGTCTGAAGGTTGTTTAAGGACCTTGCCTTCAACAATTTTTGTTGAAGATGATTCAGTCATATTGACTTAAAAAGGGAAAACTATTCTCAAAAAGTGTATTGCTCTGATACATGAAAAAAAAAGGAAGAGAACAAAATCTAGAAAAAAAATACTTTTTCTTAGTGATATAAACATGGTACAAGCATTCTCATATACATACAACTAAAGGTTGAAGAAAGTAAGAATGAAAACAATATCTATACTAAAATTAAGGAGATTTACAATAAAGATAATTGATACCCAATAAAGAAAGTTGGATATCAACCAAAAATGTTGTATCAAAATTGCTTAATTATGGAGAATTTCTTAATTTTAAGAGAGCATCCATTTTAAAAATAAGTCGTACATATTCATCGTAGTAAAAAGATAAAATAAATAAAAATAAATATTTTATCTCAACGTTTATGTCAATTTGATTTTGACCATCAATTCTAATACAGAATGTCAAAATTAGCCCAACATATCACATAATTGTTTAGAATGACAACAATCTGGAAACGTGTGTCAATATTTTCTTTGGTCCCTATCAATTACCTTGACGCGAAACACGATATCTAGACAATCATTCTTGGAAAGAGAAAAATGTGTGGCATTGCAATACAATCTGTAAAGGGAGTACAAAAAGACATTACACACATAATGGATGTTGTCTTTATTTGAGATTATAAATTATAATCCCCTTAAAAGCACAAACTTCCGAAATTCAATACACTGTTCTCTAAATGACTCGCTGAATAATTACTTTAAAAATTCAATTATTAAGTCTAACTTTTAGAATGGGATCTTGTAATCAAACTGCGCAAGATAGTTTGTTCTCTTGGGGCCGCGTGACTTAATTTGACAGCGCACAAAGGGGAAAGCCGAAAAGAGAATATGTACTTTATTTAACATTTGTTTACAGTGAACAGTACGAACTGATCTAAAAATGGAAAATAAATTTTGATCAATCTAACAGAGTCTAGTCACTTGATAAAAATAGGAATATGTACTTTACTTTAAAAATAATTTAATTTTTTTTAATTAATCTTTCAACTTTCTTCATCCATCAATTTATCTTATTGATCATTAAATGACAGTTAAATAGTCACATGCACGGCACATGTTTATTTTTTTTCCAATTTTACTCATTTCTTCAACCTATAAGTTACTCATCTCTCATATTTTTCATCTAAAAATCAGCCATAAATTGCATCTCGCTCTCTCACTAATTTGTCAAAATTTTGATAAATTGTCCTCTAGTTTCAGCAACGGTTCAAGTTTAGTCTCATGCAGGTTCGTTTTCAGTTTTATCAACTATTTTTATTTTTCTCATTCATGAATAAATATTGCTATTTTTTTCTAAACCCGAACAGTTACTATTTTTTTTAAACCCGAACCATTGTTATTTTTTTAAACCCAAATTATTGCTATTTTTTCATCAATCATATTTATTTTTTACAGCATGAATAAATGTTGTCTTTTTAAACTCAAACCATTACTATTTTTTCTAAATCACAGCCGTTGCTATTTTTTCTAAATTCAAACCGCTGCTATTTTTTATCAATCATATTTATTTTTCTCCTTCATAAATAAATGTTGCCATTTTTTTCTCAACCTGAACCGTTAGTATATTTTCTAAACTCGAGCTATTGCTATTTTTTCTAACTTGAACTGTTGCTATATTTATTTTTCCCCAGCATGAATATATAAATCTTATTATTTGTTTCAAAACCTGAACATTTGCTTTTTTTAAACCCCCAACCCTTGCTACGTTTTCTAAATTTGAACCGTTGTTATTTTTTATCAATCATATATATTTTTTCCAGTATGAATAAACCGTTGCTATTTTTTTAAACCCAAACTGTTGCTATTTTTTTAAACTCCAACAATTGCTATTTTTTCTAAATCTAAACCATTATTATTTTTTATTGATCATGTTTTCTCTTTCATGAATAAATGTTGTTAATTTTTCTAAACCTGAACTGTTACCATTTTTCTAAATTCGAACCATTGCTATTTTTTTAAACCCGAACCGTTGCTATTTTTTATTAATTATATTTATTTTTCTCTAGCATGAATAAATGTTGCTATTTTTTCTAAACCCGAACCGCTGCTATTTTTTCTCAATTCGAACCATTGTTATTTTTTTAAATACGAACCGTTGTTATTTTTTCTAAACCCGAAGCGTTGCTATTTTTTATCAATCAAATTTTCTTTTCTCCAACATGAATAAATATTTTATTTCTTCTAAACCCGAACCGTTACTATTTTTTATCAATCATATTTACTTTCTCCAGCATGAATAAATGTTACTTTGTTTTCTAGACCCGAGTGTTGCTATTTTTTCTAAACCCGAACTGTTACTGAAACTAGAGGAGAATTTGTTAAAAGTTTGATAGGTCAGCGAAGAGGTTAATGCAATCTGTGGCTGATTTTTGAATGAAAAATATGAGAGATTGACAGCTTATAATATTGAAGAAAGTGGTAAAATTGGAGAAAAAATAGGCATGCGCTGTGTATGTAATCATTTAACGGTCATGAGTGTAAATTGATGGATGGAGAAAATTGGAGGACCAACTAGGGACGAAAATTAGTTTAGGGGGGTAAGTTGATCTTACTAGTCAAGCAATTACCCGATGTGACAAATATGTACCTGACAATGATGTTGGGCCTTTATGACCCTTAGATTACTCTTGAAGCAATCCTGGCCATTCAGGCCCCAACTGGTAGCAAGTTACCTTACTTTTAAATTTTTTTTATTTACTAAAATGTAGTGGGGGTTCAACAAATATGTATTGTAGTTAGATAAATATGTTGTGAGATTAAACAAAATGTAAAAATTTAATATTTCTTGTTGAAGTTCAACATAAGTGTAATGGGGTTCAAGAAAATATAAAAAAAATTAATATTTCTATTTGGAGTTCAACAAAATGTAGAAAGTTAATATTTTTTGTCAGAGTTCAATAAAATTGTAGTGAGGTTTCAGAAAATATGTATTGAGATTCAACAAATATTTTATGATGTTCAACAAAATATAGAAATTTAGGAATTTATACATTTCAATGAAACCACAACATATTTGTTGAAACCAGACAAAATATTAGCACATTTTATTGAATCCTAAAACAAATTTGCTGGATTCAGCTCTTGCCTTGACAGAGTAGACGACTTTCCTTGTTGAATAGAAGAGAAATCTTCTACCCCCATCCTTTCTTTTGAGATTACGCGCTTCTACTAAGATGTCAATGTGTGAGTTTAAGTTTAGTTTGAGTTTACCCATTAAATATCTAAGTTAAATTTTTATTATCCAAACACAATTCATACTCATATTAAATTATATGAGTGAGTGTGGATGTACCAACTGAGACAACAGGTACCCGGACGGATACTCAATTTATACTTATTTTTGTTTTAGAACTAAAGGACTATTATTTATTTTTCCTTTTTCTATCCAATGACGATTCAGTTTAGTTTAGTCATAAAATTGATGAATCTTAATTTAACTATTTGATTATAAAATCGATGATTCAATTTAGTTCGATTATAAAAGAATTAATTTTGTCTCCGTTTGATAATAAAATTGATGAATGTTAGTGTTATTTGATTGCAACATTGATGAATTATGGTTTGATTTGATTATAAATTTGATAATTTCATTTTCTATTCAATTCATAATTCATTTTAATTCGATTATAAAATTATAAAATTGATAGAATTCAATTGATAATTATGAGTGGAAATAGAATTGCATCACATTTTTCATTTATATTGTTGTCTTTTAGAAAATGAAAAAAAGGCTAATGAATTTTGTGAGTACCCAATGAGTACCGGGTATAACACATCCTACCCATATATAATGGATAAAAAATTATTCAGTCAATTAAAACTCACACTCATATATAATATTTGAAACACACTCACTAAATTAAATACCCTATAGGTATTTAAACCCTTGGTATTTTTAACAATCCTAACTAGCTTCTACTTAATACTAGTTAAATACACGTGCGTTGCATGAAATTATAAAATATTTTAATAATAATTTTGAGATTACAATAAAAACTCATTTATCAATAAAAAATATAATATTGCTATTTTTTATAAACATATTTATAATGTTAATTTAGAAATGATTATTATAGATGTGAATATCTTGAGGAGATACAAAGCCTATTAGAGATAATAGAATAGAATAGAATAATAGTAAATGAGAATGATTCCTTAGCTTGCGATAGTGATGGTAAAATTTATTAAATATTATTTAAAAACGCATACCAACTAATTGTGTAATAAAATTGAAAATAAGACATTTGATGAATAGGCAAAGGTCATAACAGAAATTATAACTCATAATCTACCTTAATTTTATCACAAAAGTATTACAATAATTAGTAAAATAAGAATAAACAAATAAAGTAAAGAAACAAATGGATAGACTACATTTTGATAGAAATATCAGTGGGTCTCACACTCTCACAAATATTTTAAAACATTATGCTATTTGAAAAAATAGATGGTGATATACTTAAATAAAAATGAAACAATATCCTAATATCACAATTGATACACATTTATAATATATTAAAAATGACAAGACAATAAAAAGTATTTTTAGATAATTTTGTCCAACCATGAATCCTAAATTTTTTTAAATGACCATCATGATATTAACTTAATAATAACTTTTAAGTATTTATTTCTCATAAAATTCACAATACTATTAATTAACTACTCTCGATAAGTTATCTTAAATTCAGTTAATATTATTTTTATTAAATATTTAGACTAAATAATTAATTTTAAAAAATTTAATTGAATACTTAAGATTTTAGTTTGAATAGCTAAACTAATTTTAAGAAAGATTGACGTGCCACTAATAGTAATTTGTGAAAATGAGTAGATTAAAACTAAATAAGTTCAACAATTATAGATCATATATTATAGGTTAAGAACTGCACCTATATATATGACATATATTGAATAATAATACATTGATAGTCGCGTGAGAATAAATTCATTTTATGGATGATTTTATCTAAGCTATTTACTATTCTAACTCTACCATTTATTATTTGATACGTTCAAATATAATTCATTCACATGAATACTTATACATACATTTAACAGGTTCATTCAAAAAATTAAATAAAAATATTTTAATTATTGTTTTTAATATATTATTCATTAATTTTAATTAATTAATAATTAATTAAGATATTTTAATGCTACTGTGTTTAATAATTTGTTAACTTTGATTTTTGTTCTCTTAATCTTTTCATACTTTTTACAAAAGAAAATATTTTATTTTTGGTGTCATCTGCATATATTTTAACATGAAAAAATCAGTAAATCAAATTTTGGTAGTTTATCACCAATTTAATACTTTCATTATCCATAAATTGTATTAAACAATTTGACAAAAATACTATACGTATTAAATTATTATATCACGTGCAACGCGCGTAGCACATGACCAGTATTTATTAAATAAAAATAATATTTTTAATAGAATATCATAAGAAGTCAAACTTTATACCCATTAGACAACTATATAACAATTTGTTAACTTATGATGCAACCTCAACCGAAATTTAAAGTTTCAATCTTAACAAAAAAAAACGAATGCAAATAAAAATGATTTTTAAACAAATTGAAAATAATTTGTATCTCTAATCTTCCCCTTTATCCTTCAGATTCTAAATATAGCATAAGATTAAGTTTTTTTTATATTTAATGAATTTATAATTCTATTCACTAATTATTCTTTTACTTTTACTAATTATAAAATTTTATATTTCATATTATTATGTTATTAGGAATATGAAGGATTGTGTAATATTTTATAAATCTTTACATCACTAACATTGTTTCAGTTAATAACAATGAGTTATTGTCTATTTGTAAGATTTTTGTGTTGTTTAATCAAATCACTATTCGAGAACGAGGATATTTTAGCTTTTTAATAAATATAATAATTTTCAATATCCATTATTTATAGTAAAATAGTTGTCATATTTAATTTTATCTTCTCAAATAATTTCTCTTTTAGTTTCTTTTCATCTTATTTTACGACATAAATTTGTTAGGATCACGTATTTTCTAATTATAAACTCTTATAGATAATTTATCATCTCGATGTCATGCATGAATTATTCAAGTTTTCTTCTATTTGTAATAGTTTTATTATAAATATCACGACCTGTTTAAATTTCTTTTTCATTTGTAATAGTTTAATTATGAATATGAGAAAATTATCATTATCATTTTCTTTTATTTTAGATTTACAATGTTAATGTATTTATTTCAACGTTAATAATAATTTTAAAAATTATTGTATAATTTTAAAATTCTTCAACACGTATGAAGCATGTGCTTCTCGACTAGCACCTTTAAAATGAGCTTAAATTAGGAGAAAATTTTGACTTCCTAATTTACCCCCTCCACTTTTTATGTATTAAATTAATTTTGACTAAAATGTAAAATACACTTCTACACTTTAATCAAAATATAAAAATATATTCGTAAATTTTTTTTATATTTTTATATCTACGTAGTTTTAAAAAAATTACAAAAAATATCATTATGTTAAATCAAAGGTTTAAAGCTAACATAAATTTTTTTAATACAAAAATAACCCTCCCTCTCTCCTTCCTTCCCTCTACTTCCTCACTCCCTTGATTTTTATACCTCTCCATGCATTTCTTCTGAAGGCCATTCCCATGTCCGTTTTTACTGCAATTAGGGAGACGAGGTATACTGTGCTCAATAAGGACAACATGCTCGTTATTGGAGTCTCTTTCTTTGGTTGCTCTGCTGATGAATTTTACGAGTTTGCCAAGCTTCACCCTTTTTCAGAGCAGCGTCTGATGCGTTCTGTCTGAGAGAACCATCGCTCCACACAACGACGGATTGGAGCATGGAATCGATCATTATCTCAAACTCAGAGGACCACCAACGCGGCAATTCAGCGATCGCATCGAAGTGGGTCTCGAGACCCAAAACCGAGTGAAGCAAGGGGTCCTTGGAAGCGAGAAGCCAAACTCGCAAACGAACATTGGCCCACGCCATCGGTGCTCAAAGGTTAGCCGAGAGAAGATGTTGGTGAGGCACTCGCGAGTCAACTAGTCAATTTCCCGATCAGAATGTGTTATTAGATTAATTAGACAATATTTGATCGTTCTAAAGCTTGATTGAGGGGCTCGTATTGTCCTTTTCTTGATTTCAGCCTCTGGGTTTATCTGGGTTAGTGCTAAACTTGTATGTTAAGATGTCGAGTTTCAATTTCAGTTCTTCGTAAGTTTGAAATTTCCAGGTGTTTTTACTTGAGAATCTGGTGGTTGTTGGGTTAGTGTTGAAACTTTTTCGTACTTTGATAGTATTCTTGTATTTTGATTTGTAACGACATCTTTGGTTAATTATTTTTTCTATTTTTATCTGTTCAAATTTGACATGAGTTATTGGGTTTCATCGTAGTCATTTTGCTGCTAAGTTAATGATTTAGTGGTCACTGGTCAATAGCTTCAACATCTGCTGAACTTTTGGAGGGAGTGATTGTTCAGAATAACACTATCCAGACCAAAGAATGACAATTATTTCGTCTAATTCTTCTTCGTCATCAACACCCTCTGCTATTGCTTCTTCCTACAGGAAATGAAAGAGTTTATCACACTCTTTACCTCTCACTCAACGAACACCAATAACTTCGGTAATATTAAAAATTTAAACATGCCTCTTGGCGACGTTCGGCCACCTGAGCAGATTGCTTAATCCTTTCCCTACTAATTGCTGCGAAAACGGACATGGGAATGGTCTTCAGAAGGGCGAAAAATGCTTGAAAATTAAGGGAGTGAGGAAGTAGAGGGAAGGAAGGAAAGAGGGAGGAGTTTTTTTGTATTAAACAAAATTTCTATTAGTACAGAAAGATACTTTTTTACAGTTTTTTTAAATTATAGGGATACAAAAATGTGAAAAAAGTTTGGAAATATATTTTATATTTTAATCTGGAGAAATGTAAACTTTTAATTTTTACTTTTAATTGATTTTTGCTAGGTATAGTTCTTGGTTCAAGAAACAAAAGGTACTTAAAATACCCTACACTCAACACAATATTCAAGTTTGTGTATAACCACAAATTAGAAAATTAATTTGTTATTCACATTCATTTATCTTTTACTATTAATAATTTGTGATAAATAATGCAATAATATGTGTCTTGAATATTGAAGATAAAAAAACATTTAAGATCATCTACAGTTCAACACAAAAGATCAAGTCCAAATTGCAATATCAATTTGTTATTCATATTCATTGCATTGAAGTCGTTCGATGAACCAAATATTATTCAATGAATTATTGGTGTATATTTAGCATATAATAACTATTTTAAATCAACTTTTTGATTGTCCTCTTAAAATATAAATAGATATAAATCAAATCATGAACTTATCATATACTAACTGTGTGAGCCAAAGAAAATCGATTACATAAAATAAAAGGATACCGCTCACAAAATAAATTTTACTTTGAGTGTTGAGCTCACACGGGATGCAATTTGGAGGATCTGAAACGCTCTCATGAAAAATGGGATGGGTGTGATAAAAAATAGTGCAGAATTGTAGATGGTAGAAATTTGAGATGATCTATAAAATAAATACGTCCAGAGTTACAATAAGAATTAAGAAACGACTATTGATTATCTTTTTCTTCTTCCTTTCTATTTTACAATTTCTTTATTGTTTGATTTATTTTCTTTCCTTTCCTTTTGTATTTTTATTAGGAAACACTCTAAAAACATGTACATATGCAATACCAATTGCTCAATAGTAGGGGGGAAAGTATTTGTTTCCTTAACTATAATAGAAAAAGCATCCCTCTAACACGGTACAAATTTATTATTTTACTTAGTTTTAGAGCAACTATATTAATTTCTTGTATACTTAAGAAAATTACTATGATTGATGATATAATAACACAAGTACATAAAAAGTTAACCGTTTAGATACTTATAATAAACAAGGTTAATATTAATAAAAAAATTGTTCTAAAATTTGTAGCTCAATATAATTTGTAGCTTAATATTCTACGTAGTATAATTGACGTATTCGTTTCTATCTTTTAAGAAAAGAGTTAGTTGAATGTCAAAAGTTGAAAGATTAGAAAATTTGTTCACACTATATAGTATGGATTGGACTCTTATGATATATTCTTGTAGACTTTATAAATTTATCACACATCATCGTCACGCTAATATTCTCTAAAAAAACTAAATTACATATCACTCAAATTAATTTTAATTTTTAACATTTAAATTTTTTATTCAAAATACACGCCTCGTCCCGTCTCACTCGAGATTTTTTCTCAACACGAGATAAGACAGAACTTAAAAAAATTTATCCCGTCCCAATTAAGGCAGTTAAAAAAAACTCAAAAATCATCACGTCCCATTGCATCTTGTGCATACACATTCTCATGAGTGAAACACACTATTGTTTGCCATACCCGAAGTAATAATTACCATGTGTCTATGAGTGTGTGCTTATGTAGGAATCGAGGTAAATATTTATATTTAGATTATATATATATTTGTTTATTCATCAACGATAAATAATTTATAACTTGCATAACCAAGTTGATAAATATCTGTTTACTCTCTCTCCTCTGCTGCCATTATAAAAGCAGCAACGCGATGAAGTTCAATCCAACCTGAATAACCATTGAAGATCTGAAGTACAACTCTCACTCACACTATCTCTTGATCAAGTTTGTTCCCATCTTTTGGGTTAGCAGCGGGTAATACTACTTTTAATTTGTAATTATTTTTTATACCATATTGTTTGGCTGTAGGGAAAATGTATAATTAAGTAAATTATGGTTTTATAAAATCTGAGTTGTTAGTGAATGGAAGGATTTTTATGGATAAAACCATGGATTCTCGGTTCATCTCTAAACAAATTATTTACATAGTTAATGTTAATATTTCTTGATAAAATTAGATCTTTCAATATAGGTGATTATATTTTAGAGAGATGGATGTAAACTTTCTTTGTGCTGATTTCCTTTGATTTCTTTATGACGATTGATGTTTGTGGCCCTTGGGATGCGTATGTCTCTTATACTAATATGATACTTTTTTAGTTAATATATTTTTGTGTCTGACAAATTTTTTTAATGAAATGTACTATTGCATTAAATATTATAAATATTAATCAATTGAAGTATATCAAGGTGCATACTAGCTCCTGGATTTGGAAAAAAAAGGCTCATGCTTGTGTAATAATTAATATGTTTTTAATCATCTAGTTTTAGTCGCATTGATTTTGAATATTTTATTGTAACAATTTAAATTTTTCTTAAATAAATCATAACCAATGGCTTATCCGAAAAACAAGCCAGAGAAGATACCATTAAAAGCTGGCAACTATTTTTCTATATACTATTGAATGGTCAAATTGGTTATAATTATTTTAGAACTGTTGATGGATAATAGTGATTATTCTACAAAAGTTATAAAAACAAGAATTGTATAAAATTGTAAAATCATTAGCAGATCAAGAGTGTGTAAACAAGGATTAAATTATTATCACTAATTCAGATATATTATTTTTATTTAATTACGATCAATTTAATTACTCTCTTATTATTCTAAAGAGTAGGAACTAAAAAGAGCTTAAAAAGTGTATCAATAATGTTAAACTTAAAGTTGAAATTTTTTATTTTTATAAGCTCCAACAGCAGTGGTGAATCAGGATTTCATTTCAGGGGCACATATTAAATGATTGGAAATATATTTAACTGACAAGGTTGAATTCTTTCAATGTTAGGTTAAATTGCGTTTGGTCAGAGAAATTTTAAGATATACATATTAGTGGCATTTTTGTAGATAGTGATAGGGAGTGGGTGGTTGTTTTCTGAAAGTTGACAGTGTCAGTGTGTGATAAAAAATAAGTGAGAAAATTAATATAAAATATTAAATGACAGATTTAGGTTGGAGCGACTACAGATGACTAGGGCACACTCTAATAAAACCCATCATTCATGAAATCAAAATGTCAGGGGGCACCCTTGTCTCCGCTAGTGTCCAACATGATAGTAACATATTAAACTTTTTAATGTTGTGAACTTGTTAATTTTCTTTTCAATTTTAGTTAAAAAAACTAGTTTTAATATTTTTTTCTACATTTATTTTATTCTCTAAATTCGGGAAATTCAGTAAGAGCGTTTAAAATTATCCCGAACCGAATAAAAAAGATCAGTTTAGTAAGTCTCTTTATATGTGTTCGGTTCAGAAAAATGAGGGAACAAAGTTTCGGTTCAGTTCAGAATTTTGATAGTTTTCGAACTGAACTGAACCGAAACATTAAATTTATATATATATTTTTTATATATAATTTCTTATAAAATCATACCGAACCGAAATAAAACTTTAATTATATATATATTTTTTCAATAATATCATTTAAAAATTAATTTTTAATTAATAATATTGAACCGAAGAACCAAACCAAACTGAAACTCACGGTTTGATTCTTTTGGCATGAACGGTTCGATTCGATTCGGTTTTATCGTCGAACCGAATCGCGAACAGTGAACACCAAATTCAGTTTTAAATAATCTTTTCAATTTTTTGTCTGTAAACTCAAGAATGAAGAGTACTCACGTATATATAAAATAAGCCAAAGCATAAATGTGTTTTGTTTGGTTTTTTCAGGAAGCTAATACAAAGAAACAAACTAGGAGGCCTTTCTTAATGGCTCTTCACCAATCAATTACTTCATTCCAACTTACTAGACGGCAGCCTTTGCCATGTCCTAGAGGATGCAGTTCTCCTCGCCGGACGGTTCAAATAAGGGCCACGGTCAGTGAAAAATCTTCTGGTCAAATTGCTGATCGACGATCTGGAAATTACCATCCTTCTATATGGCCGGATGAGAAAATCCAGATGTTAAGAAGTGATTTTACGGTACACATTTCTATAATAATGTTGCTTTTATTTTTATTTTTTTATAACTAAATTACCATTGCTTACCAAGCATCTATTATGGAAGTAATTCATGGATAAAATATAGGGTCTCTCTTCTTTGTAATTTGATTAAATGACATATACACTTCTATAGTTTAAAAATAACAAACAAGTACATTATGATAAAAATATATTAGTTTAAGTATGAAAATATAATATTATTCCTAATCAATAAGTCAACCCGACGTTTTTGGATTTAGATGAATTCTAGTTTGATTATTAAAAAAAATTGGTTTTGACTCTTTCAAAATTGGGAATAAAACGAGTGGTAATTATGGTATTATGTATTAGTTAAATGATATTAGTTTCAAATTTAACAGTTCTGAATTTTTATATCAGTGAAACCTAACAAAAATGAATATCTGTGTTATTTTTTAAATTAGAGGGTGTTCATGTCATTTAAATAAACTATAAGAATTGTTAGATGAATTTCCCTAAAATATATTATCGGTCACTTAAGTTTGGCCTTAGTTTAAATTTGGTCCAAGGATTTCGAATTGTCTAACTTGCATTCCTTATGAGTCCTTCTAGGTACACTTTTTCATTTTGTGCTCAATGTACCTCATGTGTGTAGACATCTCAGTACCTTAGAATTTTCCATCCCTTATGGCTTCAATTTAGTGTCATTATCATTAGAGATGACAATGAGTCGGTTTGTGTAGAGTATGTGTATACCCATTAAATATCTATTTTAAATTTTTACTACACATACCCATGTTAAATTAAATGAGTGGGTATGAGTAATACCTATTAAGACGTGAGTACCCAATGGGTACTTGTATATTGATTATTAATATTAGATTAATATAGTATGTACAAATTACACAATGTTAATTTTCTAAAATTTCCCCTACGTGAATAGACTCGGTCGAGCTGTATATGCCAATAACCACTAGGGGTGTGCGCAGGACGAGATGGGTTTTGAGTTTTCGATCTCGTCACCTGTTTAGGATAAAAATCATGTAGGACAGGACGGGACGAGACGGGTCGGGGACACGGGGTTGGGTCTGGTCGAGGAGATGGTCGGGTCAGGTTAGGAACACTGGTTGGGTCGAGTCGATGAGCCACGTAGAGCGACACTGGCTCGAGATCAGAGGCACGGGCACATGTCGAGTCATGGACACAGGGCGTGGAAGCCATTTCGGGGAACGAGTCGGGTCGGGGAGCCAGCCGTGTTGTGTAGATTCAGGATTTAAGGGTTAAAAATCAAATAAATAAGGGTTAAATTGAAAAAATTAGGGGTCAAATTAAAAAAATAAAAAATTTGGGCTATTTATAAAGAAATCGGGACAAAAATTTTTGTCCCGTGTCCCATCCCGTCCGGAACGGGTCAAAATTTTTTTGTCCTGTTTCGCCAAGAGTATAAATTTCATCTCGTCCTACTCAGTTCATGACGGTTTCTCAGGACGAGATGGGTATTTCGGGACGGCTGAACATCTCTAATAATCACCGAGTCAAAAGGAGTTGTGACTCGGAGAGAAATTAAAGAGATGGAGACTGAGCAAAAAGATGAAGGTAATTGTATATATTGGAAGGTGGAGAGACTAATAGAAGATGGAGGAAAAGAAGTTAAATGAGTATCTAATTAGTTTTGACTATTATCCATATCCTATCCATTTATAATTGATAAAAAAAATACTCACTCAATAATTATACATATCCATTTATCATATTTTAAATTTACCCATTAAATCAAATACTCACTCAATACTTATTGAGACACAAAGTTGGACACTTAATTAACTATGACATGACTTACTTCGGTATATTTTGTTTCCGTATTAAAATTACTATGGCATGATTTGATTAGCAATGTTCATTTCGAAAATCATTGATGAATATGGGCGTAAGGTTGACAATGATCAAACCAAGTTAAGTTTGAGATACTAAAATTGAAAGTTTGTCTCCCAGAATTATTTTCGATTAAACTACTTGTTGTCCTTGAATTACTATGACCAGTTTTTCATTTTTGGTATCAAATGTTTTTTAATCTTTTAACTTTTAGCTCGATTTTAAATAAGTTCTATTGCGGATGCTATAAGTAAAACGTTTTACATAACATTTAAAAATATATATGATGAGATTAGGCACATTGCTAATTTAATGTTACTTAAGCGTAAACGATAATTAAAGACAAGTTGAAACCACATTAAAGTGACTAAATATTGATTAGGAAATAAATTTAGGGACCAAAATATAAAATAAGTCATAGATTAGGTACCAAAATACGATTAATTTAATTATTATCTCCAACTTAACAGAGAGGGTTTTCAAACAGGGAGACTCATATGTAAAAGAAATTAATAAGATGAAGGAGAAGGTGAAAATGATGCTCAAAAGAATAGCTGACCCTTTAGAGCAAATAGAAGTGATTGATATCATGGAAAGACTTACAATCTCTTACCACTTTGAGGAAGAAATAAACAAAATATTAGAGGGAATATTCAAGAAGACTCACTTTGATGATAAGTGGAAGGAGAACAATTTGTATGCAACAGCTCTTGAATTTAGACTTATGAGACAACACGGTTACTACATACCTCAAGGTACGTACTAACTTTATTTAGCTATCATGAAAATATTGATATTTAATTTTCTATCTAAATTTTGATTTGTTGTTAGTTTCATCCTTATATTTAATTGAAATTAATTTAAACCATTTGCTTACCTCCATTTGTTTTAGAAGTATTGCATGTGACTTGCGTAGATGTTCAATATAAGTTATGTGTATACGAGAATTTCTAAGAAATGATGGTCACAATATACCCACCATTCTAGTGGTGACAAGTGGACCGTGTGTTAACAATTAGATATAAACAATTGTCTAAAAGGGTTCAATGATGGACCTCTCTCATGGTCCACATGTCAAACATAAGAAAACGATGAGCATATTATGGCCGCTGTTTCTAAAAAATTCTCTATATATACATACGTTACATGTTTGACGACTGATTGTAATAGATATGGATCCTTTAAAAATAAGATGGGATGAAGGATTTGAATCAAATTCAAAAGAAAAGTTAGAGACTTGGACAGGAATTCTTGGCAGTCGAGAAATTTGGCACTTCTTTTTATCAAAATATCCATTTATCACCATTATGTTGACATTAAACGGAGTTATGTTTCATTATAAGTGACTGATTAATGAGACTTAATTGCAGATGTTTTTAATAATTTCAAGGATGAGATGGGGGATATAAAAGCCTGTCATTGTGAGGATATAAAGGGAGTGCTATCTTTATATGAAGCTTCCTTTCTTTCAACAGAAGGTGAGAACTTTATAGAGGAAGCAAGAATTTTCACTATAAAACATCTTCAAGATTATGTCAAGTGTAGCAAAGATGAACAAAATTGTGCCTTAGTGAGACATGCCTTGGAGCTTCCCTTGCATTGGAGAGTGCAGAGATTGGATGCAAGATGGTTTATTGATGTGTATGAAAAAAGAAAAGACATGAATCCCATTCTAGTTGAGTTAGCTAAGTTGGATTTTAACATGACGCAATCGATCCATCAAGAGGATCTAAAGTATGTGTCCAGGTAAATAAAAGTAATTTTGATTCTCATTTTTCATTTCTGAGACAATTTTTCTACATGATATCATAACGAATTAGGTTAATCGGCCTAGTTGTTTGTCGATTATGAGTAACATCGTAACACCATTTTTCGTTTTACACAATGAACAAAATTTTTACACTCCCTTGAAAAACCTGTGTAGGATTCATACAATCCTATACGAATGTATAATCCCTGACATCATGATTTATTAGAAGAAATATGAACACTTAAACACTGTTTATTTGGAATAGTTACAAAACATTCATTTAACCTACATGCAATTTCTAGTTGGATTTTTAGTCATCTAAATCACAACGAGCAAATTAGTTAATTTTACTATCTATTCTTTAAATATTATAATAAAATTTTAATATTTAGTTTCACAAATGAGTAACTTTCACGATATACTACTACAGCATAATAGTGATTCTATCAAGCGATCTTATTATAAGATTTATCCACACAATCTTAAGTAGAATCTCGATTATGACAATCTTATAATAAATCAAATCAAATACATAACTTACCGTAATTTATAGCTTACATTAGAGTTAATGCATGTTATATGTAAAGCTGGTGGACGAGCACAGGCCTTGGAGAAAAGTTGAGCTTTGCAAGAGATAGGTTAATGGCAAATTTCGTGTGGACAGTAGGCGGAGGATTTGAGCCTCAATTGGGATACGGCCGGAGAATGTCAACTAAGGTCAACTCACTAATAACAATTATTGATGATATTTATGATGTGTATGGTACATTGGATGAGCTTCAGCTATTCACTAACGCTGTTGAGAGGTAATTAGAGCTGTAATTATATATCTTAATTTCTTGACTAATTAAATGAACATTTTGATGATTAAATATTCGATTCATTTATGTTTTACGTGATTACAGATGGGATATCAATGCAATAGATCAACTTCCTGATTATATGAAATCATGTTTTCTTGTTCTCTTTGATACTGTCAACGAAGCCGCTTCCGATGTCCTCGAAGAACAAAGAGTCGATGTCGTTCAACATTTGAAATTAACGGTTCACACTTATCTTTTAATTTATATACCATTATTTTAGGACAAATTAAAACAATCTTCTAGTCTATATTTGATCATAAATGATTTTGTTAAAGTACAATGTTTGACAATGTGTGTCTAAAACATTTCTCCGTGTAGTTAAACTAAAATATGAAGGATATTCTTGTAATCTATTCTTAATTTATTGATTATGCCTTTTTTTCTAATATAGTTTTATGTTGTTGCATGTGCTAGTGGGAAGATTTGTGTAAATCTTACCTAGTGGAGGCAAAGTGGTATTATAGCAATCATACACCAACATTACAAGAATATATGGAGAATGCATGGATTTCAATATCAGGAACAGTAATACTGGTTCATGCTTATGTTTTTGCTAAATATCCAATGGAGACATTATCAATCTTGAAACAACACAACAATATAATTCGTTACGCATCGACGATTTTACGACTTGCAGACGACTTGGGAACATCATCGGTATGAAAATATTTCCTTTTCCATACTCCAACTAGGCTTTTGGTCTCTGAAATATGACTGGATTCTCATTTTAGTATGTAAACTTTCTTTTAAATAATTTTAGCTCTTCAACTTTTTACCTGACTTCAATTAAGTTACTCTATAGGACCACACATGAGTAGTTTAGTCTTTTTTATTATCAATTTTTACTAGTTAACATTAAATAATAACAACTAATTTAAAAGATATTTACTTTTCTAATATCATAGATGAAGGAAATCTTTGAATTCTTATCAAATAATTTCTTAATTGAAAAGGAATTAAAATTAGTAATTGTATCAATACTTTTGGTTGAATATATAGGATGAAATTAAAAGAGGTGATGTTCCCAAGTCAATTCAATGTTACATGCATGAGACTGGAGAGTCAGAGGATGATGCGCGTAAGCACATACGATGTCTAATTGATGAGACATGGAAAAAAATGAACAACGAAGTGAGAAATAGTTCTAATCACTTCCCTCAAAATTTCATTAAGGACGCAATGAATCTTGCTAGAATGGCTCAGTGTATGTATCAATATGGAGATGGTCATGGGAATGAAGAGCTTGAGACTAAAGACCATGTAATGTCATTATTAGTTCAACAGATTCCTACTCAAACAAGAAAACCAGGATGGACGACAATTAAGGCTTGATCATGAATTGTTTTAATTAGTTACTTTTCCTGTTAAGTATTTTTTAGTTTCTTTTACTACTGCCAGGCTTATTTCTAGGGTCTGCACTATGCTAGTTGAATTAAAACTTTGGAAGCCAAGCAACTCTCTTATGCTGGTAGACTTCAATTCATTAGGTTGTGCTCTTTCATATTCAAGGCCTATTGAAAGCATTATAAAGGAACTAACTATATGTGTGTGGGAAGGTATATGGATCAGAATCATGCAGGTCCTAAGTCGCTTGGGAATCAATTTGTTACTCCTAAGAGGGATGGCCTGGTTCTTTCCAGTCTCAGCCATTGACATAAGGAATCTTCATGAAACATGTTTGGTTTTTGGTAACAAAACTAGAGATTCTTTGTGCTGCAAAACTATATGATCAAGCAAAGTCTATTTTCACTACAAATCTCCCTTCAAATCCGTCTTGGATTTAGAGGAAGATTATTAAGCTTGTCCCTCAATTCAATAACTGATGTGTTTCCTTGATTCAGAATGGTTTATCTACTTCTATGTCTCGTAATCCATGGCACACTTTTGGTATTTATTGAACGTGTATGGTAGAAGCCCTATTGTTGACAGGGGTTAATTAGGACATTCTACCCCATTTAGTAGAGTTATGTCAGAAGCTAACTATAATTAGACTGTAACACACCTCCCCCGTGTATTTAGAAGATAGGTGGATCCAGACTGCACATATATAAGGTAGACTTTTGTAATATCCGACCCTTCGTAAATGAGCATTTTTGTAAAATTGATTTAAAAAATAAAGTGATTTTAAAAAGTGATTATTTATAATTTTGGTAAAATAATTTTAATTATATATGATTTAGTTTAAAATTGAATTTAAAAAGAGTTTTTTTTGGCTTCTATCTCTCCCTTTATCTCTATCTAACTCACACCATATGCTTATATATACCCTAGTATTACCCTAACCCTATGTTTATCCTTGATTCAATAATCTCACAACTCAATTGAAACCCACTCACACTATATGCATATACACACTAAGCTAGCTCTAACCTAATATATATATATATTCCAAATCTTCATCTTTCCCAGCTCTCCCTCTCGCGCAGCTTCTCTGTTGCGAACCCCATTGAAAAACCTAGTGATTCTCCTTCTCTCCCCCTTGGCAGCCCCAGTGAAAGCCTCATGTCGCCATTCCTTCCGGTAAGCTTCTTCTTTTCTCCTTCTTCTTCTCTTCTTTCTCTATCTTTTCTCGCTCCCTCTGTTTCCTTCTCTCTCGCCCTCTGTTTCTCTCTTTCTCTCTCAATTTCTCTCTCTTCTGTTATCTCTTCATCTTTGCATTGTCTCTCATTTTCTCTCTCTGTCTCTGTTTGCTTCTCTCTTTATCCCTCTCTCTCTTTCCCTTTCTGGTTCCCTCTCTGTTTATTTCTCCTTGTTCTCTCCTTTCCCCTCTGTTTTCATTTTTTATTTTGTCTCGTCTCTGCACTTTGTGGAAGTCTTTCGCCACCTTCACGGACTGCTTCCAGCTCTGTCACGTCGGTAAGTTTCTATTTCTTCTCTTCGCCCCCCTCTCTCTGTTTCACCCAGTCTATCTTTTTCTCTTTTTTTTCCTTTCTTTTTTTCCCTCTGCCTCTCTTCTTTTTCCTTCTTTTGTTCTTTGCTTCTCCATCTTTTTCTTCATATTTCTCCTTCTGTTTTTCTCTCGCTCTCACCTCTGCTTCTCTCTCCCTTCCCCTCTGTTTTCTCATTTTCTCGTCGTTCTCCCCTGCTCTTTCCTTCCATTTTTCTCATTCTACAGGTTGGTTCTGCCGTGAACCGGTTCAGTTTACTCAGACCGGCCTGAACTGGTCCATCTGATAAAATCGATCCGGCCCCGTCTGAACCTACACGGTCTGAGCCGTTTGACCCAAAGCTTTATCATTTGACTTTTGGACCCGATATATTATTTTCTGACCTCGTTCTGACCGCTTCGCACTATTTTAATTATATCTCTATTTCCTATTTATATTATATTTAAAGTGTGTTTGTATTGATTTATATCAAAACAATTTAGTGATTATATTTTTTTTTAGATTTCATGTCATTAATTGTTTAATTCATTCTTCCGCTTCAAGTAAGTGGGCTTACATGATGGTGTGACTCCCGTTGTTATAAATGTATATGCTTTGTGTATGTGAATTTATATCATAATGTGACCCATGTGTGATAAATATATATGCTTGTGTAAGTGAATTTACATTGTAATGTGACTCACGTGTGATAAATGTAATATGTATTATTCTCATAAGCTTTAATTGTCTATAAGCATGTTACTTTCATATATATATATATATATGTGTGTGTGTGTGTGTGTGTGTGTGTGTGTGTGTGTGTGTGTGTGTGTTTGTTTGTGTAAATTGACTTATATAACAATGTGACTCTGATGTTATAATTGTATCATATATTTATTATCTGTTTAACCATTTTTCAATAATTATTATATTTTTTAACACTTTGATAATTGATTACTGTTCAGTTATTAATGTGATTATCATGAGATAAATGTCTGAGTATGACTGATTTTGCGTAGTATGTTATCATGTTTGATTCTGTTATATGTATCAGTATGCATTATATGATTAGTTTTCGTCATACGTTAGATTCTGCACGTTATGAGGTTAATTCATTCAAGTGATAATTAAGCAAAATATGAATTTACGCATGACCTTTAGTTAACAAGAAATCAGGACTGTTCACGTTATGTTCTGTTAAACGAATGATGTGTCATCTATTCATGCTTTCGTCACACATAGGGTGTCATCTGTTCATATTTTGGTCATACATTAGGGGCCATCTGTAAATATTTTCCATCACTCATGAGGTGCCATTTGTTCACGTTTTTCATCACCTATCAGTGCCATCTGTTCTGTCACGCAATGAGTGTCATCTGTTTCGTCGCCCGATATGTACCATCTATTTTGTCACCCAATTCGTCATAATGTGTCTCAGTTAACATGTGATCAGTTCTGATTAGATTGTTAACTAGAGGATATGCCAAGCCAATATATGATTAAGATTGTTATATGATTCTGTTTGAGCACGTGTTATCTGCGTGCTATGTTAAGTCATGTCATGATCAAGTACGTTACTTTATTTCATTTATGTTATATGTCAAGTTCAGGTATGTTATGTTATGTTTGCATTTATGACATGTGGATGCATGTTATTATGTGTGTTTGCTTACTGAGTATTTTAAAATACTCATTCCCCCACAGTTATTTATAATGCAGGTGGTGATGGCGAGCAGCATGAGTAGGATACTGCCATAACCAGTTAGATCAGCGGAATTTTTGTTTTCAGTTTATGATTTGATTTAAAACTTTGGAAAATCTGTTAAACTTAGTTATTTAAGTAGTTTATTTTACATTATGATTTTCTACGAATTATGATGAGTGAAAGCTTAATGAATTATGGATTTCAAGTTTTAACTTTATTTCAGAATTTAATTCAATTTTTCGAGGTTTTATTGATCATGCATTTAAGACACTTTATTGCTTTTGCTATTTATCGATTAAGATTCCAATCATGGATAATTTTAATGCTTCCGCTATTTAAGGTGAGGGTCTTTCTAACATAGGTAAATTAAGAATTTCAATTTGGAAATTTTCTCAAAATTAGGGTTTGTTTCGAATTGAAGATTTCAAAATTGTGAAATTACACGTATGTTTAATCCTCGAGGATCGGGGCGTTACAACTTTTCTCTATAAAGTCATCCTATAATATCCTGCAAGTGAATTATTCTCTAATGTTCCTTGGTCTAGGTTAATCTAAGTTTCCTTTGACCATTCCAAGTCACAGCATTATTGTTTGGTTAGCCTACAAAAACCTTGATGATTGAGGAGTGCACCATGAATTTATAGAGACTTGGAGATATGATTTTAATCTGTCTCTGAATATCTCCTTTTGAATTTGAATGGAGAGATATTTTAGGTCAATATCCCCCATCTATGGTTATTTCCTTTATTATGGAAATTCGTCAAATATCCTTGCTTGAAGGCAAAGAGTTTACTTATGTGAAAGCTCTTGGTTGAGGGTGCATATCCTCCTGGCCTGGGTTGGCTTCCCTCTCAGGTGTGGTCATATGGTCTGTGGTGAAGTTGGAAGTATCATAGATGCCTTAGCTTCGATCCGTGCTCATCCCCAGGCCCAATAGACATTGGGCTTATTTTAAGTATAGGTTAGAACATTTAGAAATTGCAGTATCTAAACAAGTCTAGAAGTTGTTATTAAGATATGACCCTTTTTTAGGGTAAATAGCTGTTTTAGGGATGCCACGTCACCAGTTCATTTACGCTACTTTTCCACTGACAATTTTACCCTTAATAGTTTGTTACTAAATAACATCTTACGTGGCTGCACATTTATTATTTAATAATTTATGGATTATTTCTTGGGAAAATAGCAGGAAAAGACAGGTTTCAGAGGTAGACTTGCAAAAATGGTCGAAATTTTTTTTATTTACAAAAAAGGCCGAATATGACCGTGGTAAATAATTTATTTACTAAAATTACACAGTGGTAGATAAATTTTTTATCATATTTCGGCCATTTTTACAAAAAAAAAAAATAATTTCTGGACATTTTTGCAGTTCTCCCTTATTTCTTTATTTAGTTACGATTAATAATATTCCATTTTTAAATGTATATCTATAATAATTGATTTTCAGTTATGGAAAAATATTGTTTTCCATAACCGAATGATAATGTTCGGTTTTAGCTAAATCTCCTTGATTTTAGCTAATTCCGGTGTAAGTTTAGTCGACCTGAATCCTAATTCAAATTTCATCTTCCTCACTTTACGCAATATCAATTTTCTCTCTTCGACATTCATTGATATCTTCGTCCTCTGCAACTCGAACAACAGTTTTTCAAAATATTTTAGTCAAACAACATATCGTTTCATTGAGTGAACGTGGTTGACAAAAGATTATTTAGCCAGTTTTCAGTATCCAAGGATTTGCATAGTTTTGGCAGAGTTTTTTTTTAGTTTTTTAATCTACGACTACTATGTTCTGGTTTGTATTCAGTTTGGTGGAAAGTTAGTATTCAATTTTTTGTGTCATTATATTATTAATCAATAATATTTTTTATTTTTATAAATTAACTCTGTAATTTTTAATTATTTGATTGATTATTTTATAAATAAAATTGATTTCAGGAATATCAAAGATCCTCACGATTTTAATGTATGATGGGAGATGAGATGAATCAAAATCATATGTTGACTTTCGATCAAAACCTTTTTGGGTGATATCAATATGAAATTCATAGAGATGGTTGAAGGAATTATTTTGGTTCTAGGTTCTGTTGATTGGAGGGACAAGTTTGATATTACTGTCAAATTGTAATTTTACAACGCTTCTTCTATCAATGTTGAAATAAAATCATATCAGGATGTTGAACGGTATGTTCCCCTCATTAGGAATGATAAAGGAGTTAACTTTCTACAAACTTTTGACAAGTCTAGTTTCGTTAATGATCAATCTTGTGAGTTTCAAAGTTTGATACTTGGAGAGAACAGTCAACCAGACTCAATAGAATGTCATCATGCTAGAGACAATGATGTTTTTATTACGCTAATTGATTTAGAAAACATCCCTAATAATTTTGACATTAAGAAGAAGTCATTGTTTAAAGATAAATATGAGTTAAAAAATGCGGTGCATATGTTTGCGTTGAAAGGAAATTTTGAGTTTAGGGTTGAAAGGTCTAATCGAGAAAGAATGAATGGGTGGTGTGTCAATAACCAATGCAAGTGGTTTTTTCAAGCATCGACATACAGAGGTGGTCCGCTCTGGATGGTTCAGGAATATATTAAGGAGCACAGCTGTTCAGTAGAATTTATTCAGTGTGATCATCGTCAAGAAAAATCAGACATTGTTGGTTAATGTATCAAAGATAAATATAGGAATGACATACAATATCAGACTGCACCTAAAGATATCATTGATCACATGCATTTGAAGCGTGAGGTTACTATTAGCTAGTACAAAGCATGAAAAGCAAAACAAAATGCATTGGATTTGCTTCGAGGTACTCCAAAAGAATTGTACGAAAGACTACCATCGTATTGTTATGCTTTGAAACAAAAAAAATCCAAGTATTTAATTTCTTTAGTATATCATTTATTGATTACACATTCAATATACTTGACTAACTTTTATTTTTTTTGTAGGTATTGTGACAATTATTCAGAATGATAAGAATGGCAAATGCAAATACCTTTTCATGTGTCTGAGGGCTGCTTTGAAAGGCTGACAACATTGTAGACCTGTGATTTCAGTTGATGGTACGTTTTTTAAGAACAAATACCTTGGCATGCTTTTAACTGCATCATTGTTGGATGGTAATAATCAAATTTTTCCAATGGCATTTGCTGTCGTAGATTCAGAAAATGACTTGTCTTGGGGATGGTTTTTTGAAAAATTGAAGGAAGTAATTGGCGATGGAGAAAATCTAGTAATTATATCTCATAGACACAATAACATTCCAAAGGCAGTGTCAAAATGGTCTCCGAAATCTGTTCACGGTCTATGTTTGCAACATCCACTGTTTAATGTCAAGTCCAAATATAAAAACTCAGTTGTGGACTCAATTTTCTATCGATGTGCAAAAGCATATACGGTTGAAGATTTTGAAGTCAATATGTGTGCTCTAGAATCTATTTACCCTTCAATTCGCACATTCCTTAAAGGTGTTGGGTATGAGAAATGGGCTTGATCTCATTTTGTTGGTCATTGATATAATGTCATGACAACAAATATATTAGAAAGCCTCAATAATGTATTGAAATATGCTTGTGGTTTACCTGTTACATTTTTGATTGAATGTCTGAGGCAACTTTCTCAAATATGGTTTTATGAGCGTCGAGTAGCATATAGTTACATGATCACGACGTTAACTTAATGGGCTGAAAAACGTCTTCGTAAGCAGATGCAATGTTCATGGACAATGATTGCAAGCCTGTTTAAATTTTAATTTCTTATTTTTAGCAAAAATAAATCAACAATGGTATGTACACTATGTTATGAAATGTCTTTTTTTACAGGTCATCGTCATTGACATGCATGAGTTTCAGGTGGTTGAAGGTGATTTAATATGCATAGTAGAACTACCAAATAAACGATGCACATGTCGAATATGGGATATAGATGCAATATCATGCGCAAATGCTCTAGTTGCAATGGCTAAAATGCATTTGAATCTGACTTGTACTTAACTCCATATAATTTAAAGACCGAGCTGGATGCAACATATGAGGGTTTGGTGCATCCTCTAGGAGGCAATAATCAATGGAATGTTCCTGAAGACGTTCAAATGCATCATATACTTCAATATAAAAACAAACATTCGACCGATAGACCTAAGAAGCATAGGATACCATTGATAAGTGAAGTTAACAAGGTGAAGTGTGGGATGTGTCTAATAATCAGAAATAATCATAAGAGATGCAAGAACTCGGTCGCTTCGACAAATAATCATTCGAAGAAACAAAAAGTGAAAATTAGATTTTGACCTCTTTATATTTCATGTTGATATTATTATTACTATATATGTTCTTTTTTTCATTGTTGAACTTGTTCACGTATTAATGGTATTTTTAATTTCAATCAATTATTACTAACTATCATTCAGTATCTATACATATATATAGACTAATTGTCTCAAATTACTTTATTACTGAATCTATTTTAGGATTGTTTTAACTAAAAAAACATCGCCAAAACAATCGCGTCATTGATATACCTAATGTGACAATAACATTTTGCACAATGTGTATTTATGTAAGGACAATATATATTGAGATAAGTTTACATTAATTACACTATGTTACAATGTGTATATATAAATAAACATGGTTACAATCTATATATATGTGTGTGTGTGTGTACACCATTTATCACATTTTTACACTTAAAAAATTAAGGCAATTATATTGTTACGAAACATTTATCAATATAGTCAATAAAAGATTAATAAAGATATTAATCCATTATCTATTGATCAAATTATTCAAAGAGAAGATTCACATAATTGTTCATATCTAATTACTACCACATATAGAGACCATCAAAAAAATAAATCCAACACACATTGCAGTCTTACAAAAAAGTTTTTTTTTCAACCAATATCAATAGCTAAATGTCCCAATGGCTACTCATCTGCTTCTTGTGTTTGTGTGATTATGTGAAAATTAGGAGGTGTGAAAGTTACTGGATGCGGAATTATTGCCATACTTGGTTCTTCTTTCTTCTTCTTTTGTCGCTTTCCAACCAATTTAGCTACATCAACACCCTTCCCCTTACATTGCCTGCTCAATGAAACCCTTTTTGGTTGTGATTGATCGGTGGTTGATGTCTTAATAGGTGGGCCACATGTCTTAATAGTAGGTTGAACAACAGATGAATTTTTGGTTGAACGGTTGGCGGAATAACATCCTTAACAATTCATTGAACAACAACTGTGTTTAAAATAATTCAGTAACATATACAATAAAATGATAATGAAATATGTTTATACTAATCAATATGATATTCAATAATTATATCAGTAAGCTATCAATAAATGTCCTCCAAGTCGTCCAAACTCAGATTCGGTAAATCACCTTCGTTTTCAGTTCCTTTCTGTGGATTTTTTCCATCTTGTGGATCCTTTAGTTGCACATCCACATTCTTAGCCAATACCTTCCATAAATGATAGTAAAATCAAATTAATAAAAAGTAAATAAATTATAGAGGTATAGAATTCAAAATACCATATAAAATCTTTAATCATTGTCAATAATTTATTATTACCTCAACCTTCGAAATGCTCAATAACTCGTCCAACTTAGAGTTTATCTTTCCGATCTCCAAGAAAAATCTCTCCTCTATCTTGTCCAACCTAGACTCAATCGATGATGACGATGGTGTTTTTTTTGCCTTTTACAGTTCAAAATCTCTTCAAACTCATCGTCATCGCATTGAGCCTCACCCTTCTCGGGTTGTGTATCAACAACCTGTTTAGCTTTTGATTGAACAGACTTCGGCTCAAAGTCTATAAACTTTAACTCATCAACGGTAACTTCAAACTTATTGATCATATGCTTCATTTAGCAAATATAAATTAAATAGTTAATAACAAATAAAGAAGTGTGTATATATATATATATATATGTATATGTATATATGTATGTATATTACCTATAATACTTACATTACTGTTTTCAAAAACCATGTCATTCAAATCTCATTTGTCTGGTTGACTGATAACTGTCCAGTTATTGATCCTTGGCTTAAAGTCTCCCACTTTCTTGGCAAATACCATCGAGGGCGTTGTCAATAAAGATATAGTCTCAAGTGCCCAGACGGTTAGTACATGTGGGGAACCGTAATACGCATGAGCATAACTTTCTGAAAATTGTCCAATTTTCCGCATACTCGCTATCGTTATATCAAAAGATAATTTCCCCCAAGGATATAAGTCAAACATCTCATCATTATCAAAACAACAGTAAATGAAAGGGGTCAACCAATATATGTTCATGTTTTGGGATCAATACGCTTTTGCAAACTTCACAATCGTGTCATCCTCATCATTAATTGAAATTGTACAAGTGTCAAAAGAAAAATTAAGCATCTTCCTAGACACTGTTTTATTATATTTAAAGTATTTTTCCTTCAACCTCCCTTCCCATATTTTTGTCCTATCCACATGCATCGATGATGTGCACCGTAAACCGGTGATAGTACCAAAATCCCTCATAGTAAATATAACAACTTTCCAATTGAAATCAAAGTACATAGCATTTGTCAAATCGTGGTGACACTGCTTCCTAGCTATATGTAACAATAGTTGTGCTAGAAATTTGTTAATTTTTAGATCTAGAAAGTGACCAAAAAAACTTGTTCGGAATGTCTCTCTTTGCTTCTCGATCAGAGACACGTTGACATGGTCCATGATCGTTGGTTTTGAAAACAGGTTCAGCTTCTGGTTCTTGTTCCAATTCTCATCTAGAACAATCAATTGTAGTCCCCAAAAAAATATATAATATTCATTAACCATCTTTCTCAAGAAATATGTTAATAATAAACCAATTATTGTCTCCTACTGACGTCATTTTGTTTATCTTCGTTTATACTCAGCCGTCGCTTACCGGATGATTGACCCTTAGTGGCTTTTTTGGATGATTTTAATGCTTCACATCTTTTGATGAATTATTTTCCATTATCGTTAATGCTGCGGTGAAATAACAAAAGAAGCTAATATCAATAAATTGTGGTTAAACAGAATCAATAACACATTGACTCAAATAAGTTAAATACATTATTGAATCTCAGTTATTTAATGCAACAAATTCTACATGTATACATAATAGTCAATCAACCATTTCGATTATTGACACCATCATTAAACTATTAAACAGAATACCGAACTATGACTTTTTACATATACAAATCACCTTTGTCTATTAAAACATTGTCACACACATGCATGTCCGGAATCAAGATTTTTTTTGAATGTTCGTGCCATTAATCAATATTCATCAATATTTTATATTTTAAAGTTTTTGTACAATTTATCAAAGAACTGCTTTTCTTACATGCATGTTCGAGGAAATAGCATTAGTATGATCATTCAATCAGTTTTAATTAGAAACTTTGAAATATTTTGATAGCTTAATCAAGAAATTGTTTCCTGTTAAATGTCAATAATAGTCAATAAATAAAAAGAAGAGAAAAATAATCAGCGACTTACCTCTTCTTTCTTCTTCAAATACTAAACAATATTTGCTTGACAAAAGTAACTACAGGTTTCTTCGTCGGCGTCAATGGAGGATAGGGGTTTTCTGGACTGTTCTTGAGAGTGATGGTTTGGGTTTGATTTTTTTATTTTAACTTTTTCTTTTGTTGATGGATGGGTTTCTACCTTGGTTAGGGCTATTGATTGTAGTTAGAAGAGTTAGGTTAGTGATAGTTAGCTTATATTAGTTTAAGCTTTTATTTTTCTTTTCATTAATTCAAATTGCTGATTTTGGTAATTAAATTATTTGCATTTAATTTGTCTTTTCTTATGATTTATCTACATCCCGTTATTTACCATGTAAGTGGCGTGATTATAGGGATTGTTTAAGATTAGTTACGCTGAGATCCTAACCTTATTCGACAATTAATTAGTTTTTGAAAATTTAAATTATATGTAATTATGGTAATAATTTATCAGCTATTAAGTATTTTTTTAATGAATTTTTATTGGTTATTTTCAAATTTCGGTTTTGGTTCAATAAATTTGATGTTGTTGATGATTCTAATTTCTTTTTTAGTTGATATTTAGGCGGGATGGTGGGTACATTCAATTTATAAATTACAACAATATATATTTATTGATCGCTTATTTTATTTTAATTTATTAACATGATATATTTCAATTTATATATTTTATCGATAATGGATTATATATTCACTAATTTCTGGGGATTTTATTTGTGTTTGTTATTAAATTTAAATTTTAATTGACCATTTATTGCCGGGTTGTGTTGATAATGGTATAAATATCAATTTTAATTACAAAATATATACTTTCCATAATTGTAGAGTATGTAGTATAGTATATCAATAACTTATTTTCTATTGACAAATGTTGAAAGTGAAGTTGCTTTATATAGTTAAGGTTATTTTGGTCTAAGTTTATTGACCGTCCGTTTTGGGAACCTACTATTTACCTACAAGTTTTAAAAATCAGCAATTTCTTAATATACTACTACTAATATTGTCTATATTGAAAATTTTCCCTAGAACATTTTAGGTGAAAAGGGTAAATGAACCACCCTTGCAAGTGATTCGCCAAGGATAAGCCCAAGGAAGAAGCTTGCTTCAAGCAACATACCAACAAGAAGCTTGAAGCAATCTTCAAGAAACCGACAAGAAGCTTGAAGCAACCTTCAAGTGGTCAACCAACAAGGAGGAGCCTGAGGAAGAAGCTGCTATGATTGTACCCTAAAAGCACGTAAAATCAATGCTTATCATGACATTGTTTTTGAAATTATAATAAATTGATATTATCTTATAACAACATTCATGTAAAGGACCCACAAGCATAATATATTTATTTTATGGGTCTTATAAAATTTAGCCCATAGGAATAAGGTACAATCTAAAAGTTCTTTATGATTTGAAAAATTATTTTCATAGTTTAGTGAAGCTGGGTGCTTTCGCTTGGACATTGTAGTGCATTAACTCTACTATATAGAGTGACTTACCTTGGTCACTAAATAGAGTACATGATTAACGTATTATAAATTTGGAATGATTGAATAGACTAATGAGTCTCATTTCGATAAAGTAATATCTTAACAAATTATGACTCATTGTTATTGTATTATGAGTGTTCTTAATCTTGACAGAGTTATGAATTACTTTTAATAACTTGGTTGTCTTGATATACTATAAATGAGACTCTAAGAGTCAACGTATTTCATAGGTTGGATAACTGAGTTATTAGATAGTGATGATGCATAAATTTTCAATAGTGGAGTCCATAAGCACTTGTGAGTAAGTGAGAGTTTCCCTTAATATGACCATTTTATGTGATCACAATAAACTAAAACACTTACTATCTCTAATTGAGTATTATAGATTTGATAATTTTACTTGACATGTCAAGTATGAAAGTTATGATAGCTGCTTAATAGAACAAGATTTGAAATTTATGAATATGAGAGGTATATAAATATCACGTCGATGGTACTTAACCTAATTATACATGATACTATATTATGAAGGAACATTGCATAATGAATAATAGGTCGAAGATAATTAGATCGTATAATATAAAATGCGATTGCAGTTCAGTTATAATTTTATAGTGAAATTAATCATAATTTATAATTCGGTCGACTATATTAATTATTTAGCCAAAAATACTTTACCTTTTTGGTCGCCAAGCTTCTTTGTCGGCGTCAATGGAGGATAGAGGTTTTCTGGACTGTTCTTGAGAGTGATGGTTTGGGTTTGATTTTTTTATTTTAACTTTTTCTTTTGTTGATGGATGGGTTTCTACCTTGGTTAGGGCTATTGATTGTAGTTAGAAGGGTTAGGTTAGTGGTAGTAAGCGTATATTAGTTTAAGATTTTATTTTTCTTTTCATTAATTCAAATTGCTGATTTTGATAATTAAATTATTTGCATTTAATTTATGTTCTCTTATGATTTATCTACATCCCGTTATTTACCATGTAAGTGGCGTGATTATAGGGATTGTTTGGGATTAGTTACGTTGAGATCCTATCCTTATTCGACAATTAAGTAGTTTTTGAAAATTTAAATTATATGTAGTTATGGTAAATAATTTATTAGCTATTAAGTATTTTTTAATGAATTTTTATTGGTTGTTTTCAAATTTCGGTTTTGGTTCAATAACTTATTTTCTATTGACAAACGTTGAAAGTGAAGTTGCTTTATATAGATTAAGGGTATTTTGGTCTAAATTTATTGACCGTCCGTTTTGAGAACCTGCTATTTACCTACAAGTTTTAAAAATCGGCAATTTCTTAATATACTACTACTAATATTGGCTATATTGAAAATTTTCCCTAGAACATTTTAGGTGAAAAGGATAAATGAACCACCCTTGCAAGTGATTCGCCAAGGATAAGCCCAAGGAAGAAGCTTGCTTCAAGCAACAGACCAACAAGATGCTTGAAGCAATCTTCAAGCAACCGACAAGAAGCTTAAAGCAACCTTCAAGTGGTCAACCAACAAGGAGGAGCCCAAGGAAGAAGCTGCTACGATTATGCCCTAAATGCACTCAAAATCTATGCTTATCATGACATTATTTTTGAAATTATAATAAATTGATATTCTTTTATTACAACATTCATGTAACGGACCCACAAGCATATTATATTTATTTTATGGGTCCTATAGAATTTAGCCCATAGGAATAAGGTACAATCCAAAAGTTCTTTATGACTTGAAAAATTATTTTCGTAGTTTAGTGAAGTTGAGTGCTTTCGCTTGGACATTGTAGCGCATTAACTCTACTATATAGAGTGACTTATCTTGGTCACTTTATAGAGTACATGATTAATGTATTATAAATTTGGAATGATTGAATAGACTAATGAGTTTGATTTCAATAAAGTAATATCTTAACAAATTATGACTCATTGTTATTATATTATGAGTGTTTTTAATATTTATAGAGTTATGAACTATTTTTAATAACTTGTTTGTCTTGATATACTATGAATGAGACTCTAAGAGTCAACGCATTTCATAGGTGGGATAACTTAGTAATGATGCATAAATTTTCATTTGTGGAGTCCATAAGCACTTTTAAATAAGTGATATAGTTTCCCTCAATAGACCAGTTTATGTGATCACAATAAACTAAACGCTTATTATCTCTAATTGAGTATTATAGATTTGATAATTTTACTTGACACGTCAAGTATGAAAGTTATGATAGTTGATTAATAGAACAAGATTTGAAATTTATGAATATGAGAGGTGTATAAATATCACGTCGATGGTACTTAACCTAATTATACATGATACTATATTATGAAGGAAAATTGCATAAGGAATAATAAGTCGAAGATAATTACATCGTACAATATAAAATGCGATTGTAGTTCAATTATAATTTTATAGTGAAATTAATCATAATTTATAATTAATAAATATGATAAATGGGTGTTATCGGTCAACTCTATTAGTTATTTAGTCAAAACTACTTTATCTTTTTGGTCCCCAAGTTATCCTATGAATTTTAAGTATTGACGTGACCAATATTTAATGGTAGGACATGAGCACCTTGCACTCAACTAGTTAATATATATATTCTTCTTACTTAAGTTGATGGAAACTATTAATTAAAAACATATTTTCAGGGATAACTTTATCACGCTGTGAATTTTTTCACGGCATGGATGTTGGGCTATTGTGGTCCTTAGATTGCATTTGGAGCAATCTGGGTCACACAAAGCCTAGAAGGTAGCAAGTTTTTTTTGTTCCCTAAATACATAGTGTGGTTCACCGATTAAGTAATTTGGTTCACCAATTCTGTAGTGTGGTTCACCAATACGTACAAAAGAATAATTCTTGGAGGGGTTCACCAATTACGTAGTGGGGTTCACCAATTATGTATAATAGAATAATTTTTGGAGGGGTTCACTAATTACGTACTGGGGTTCACCAAATACGTAGTAGGGTTCACTAATTACGTAGTGGGGTTCACCAATTACGTACAAAAGAATAATTCCTGGACAGGTTCATCAATGACATACTGGGGTTCACCAAATTCGTAGTGGGGTTCACCAAATACATATAAAATAATAATTCTTGGAGGGGTTCACCAATTACATAATGGGGTTCACCAATTACGTAGTGAGGTTCACTAAATACGTACAACAGCTTCCAAGCCTCCAAAAGTACTTAAAATAGTGTTTTTAGACCCGAAACTGAGCTGTGACAGGTAAACCCGTCGCGCATGTAGATCTCTGAATAAGCTTTAATTTGATATCTTACAGCCCACGTGGTTGCACCCGAATGATTAATTTTATACGTGAAATATTTCGGTGAACTACTCGAAGAATAATTAATTTTGTATGTGAAATACTTTGGTGAACCCCTCGAAAAATAATTGATTTTGTACGTGAAATATTTTAGTGAATCCCTCGAAGAATTATTGATTTTGTAGGTGAAAATTTTTAGCGAACTCTTGAAGAATGATTAATTTTGTACGTATTTGGTGAACCCCTAAAACCTAATCGTCATACCTAATAGGTGAATCACCTTTTTAACCCCTAAACGTCATCTTGAAGGTGTCAATTGCCAGTTTATTACCTCCAATCGCCTATTTCAATCTCCAAACGCCATGTTGAAATAGATGATCGCCAGTCACCCTCCCAATCACCACTTTTCTATTTCTAATCACCATTTATATGGCTCTAATCTCCATTCTTCACAATTTTCCTTAAAAATGATTTTTTTGCTTATTTACCGTACACTGAAAAAATCCTTGATAAAAAATGCAAACATTTATGATACTCACTTATTATGTGAAAATGGATTGGATTAATTAAGGATTCTTGATACAATTGAACACTTATTCATAAACTCGTTAAAAGTTGTCATTGATAATGTTGTTGTGCTTTTGTGACAAGTATCGAGCGAGATGAGTTTTTATCATATATAATTATAGGTCGTGATCTTATGATGGTCGGTAAATTTTATTTATCGGTTTGACGAACACGTATAACACTTAAGGTCAGATTCTATCTATAAATCAAACATATCCGCTAAAAGTTTGAAATTGAATATTAAAATTTGAAATTTTAACCTTTAATTTTATAGATTATAACCCTATAAAATTTGAAAAACAACATATTTACGTTTTAATTTATAAGCATATAAAAAATCCTAAAAATTAAAAGAGATGAGAATTATGAAAAAGCCCAAATGTAAGACCTAAACAGCTTCCGGGCCTCCGAACGTACTTAAAACAGTGTTTCTTGGACCCGAAAAATGATTAAGACGTAGATCTCTGAATAAGCTTCGGTTTGATATCTTACTGGCCATGTGGTTCAACCCAAATCAAAATTTATGCCCTCTGAAAGTTGGCATACCCATGTCATGATCCAATATGGTGTATTGAGACCAAACGCCGGTGTGTCTGGCGTTTAGCCCATGTTACCGGGAAACGAGCCAAACGTATGTTACCATGCCGTTTGGAGTTTAAACGTGTCCAGCAGGCCTTAAACGCCAGTCATGGTAGGTGAATCACCATGTACTGATGGCGTTTATGTGACGTTTGACTCTTCACACACATTTAATTATATTCACATTTAGCTATATTCACACTTGGATATTTTTTTATTGCCAAACGCTAGTTTAATGGCTCCAATTGCTAAGTGTCATTTTCACACACTTAAATATTTCATACACTTAGTCATTTTCACACATTTGGTCATTTCATACACTTAGACAGTTTCACATACTTTATCATAGTTGATAAATTATATATTCACACACTTTGTTATTTTCACACAGTTTCATATACTTGTCATTTTCATGTAGTTATTTTGCTACACTTGATCATTTTTACACACTAAATCATTTTTACATGCTTAACTACATTTTCATGCACTAAGACATTTTTCACATACA
Organism: Datisca glomerata; assembly: GCA_003255025.1. Classification (NCBI taxonomy): domain Eukaryota; kingdom Viridiplantae; phylum Streptophyta; class Magnoliopsida; order Cucurbitales; family Datiscaceae; genus Datisca; species Datisca glomerata. Next base: position 2,023,760 of record QANY01009387.1, read on the forward strand.
CTTAGCCATTTTTGTAATTTCTCACCTACACTTCACAATTTTCATTCACTTAGTAATATTCTCACCATTTGTCATTTTTATGTACTTGTCTTGTCATTTAGCCATATTTTTATGCACTTAAGAATTCTCTCTACTTTGCCATTTTCATGTACGTGTTTTGATAGAACTCAACTATTTTCATTTACTTAATCATTTTCACAAGGTAGCCCTTTTCACAGAAGTGTTTTGATATACTTAACTATTTTTATACACTTAACCATTTTCACACACTTAGGCATTTTCACACACTTGTCAATTTCCACACACACGCTTGCCAATTTCACATACTTAGTCATTTTCATACAGTTAGTCATTTTGACATGCTTAATCATTTTCATGCTTAATCATTTTCACACGCTTATCCATTTTTATACGCTTAGTTATTTTCATAAAAATAGTCATTTTTCACTATATACATTTTTAAATACTTAGCAAATTTAATGTACTTAGTCATTTCCAATACAAACCTCATATGTAAATATTTATGAAATAAAAAAACTCATTGGCACACTTCATGTATACATGAAATTCCTTTCACAATGTTTATAGACAATTTTGTTGAGAAATGATGACGAGGATGATTTTTAAATGACTGCTTCAACTGCATCATTTTTACCCTCGAGATCAAGTTGTAATGGTTTCTCATCTTTGATATGTACTCTTCGTAGAGGTCCTTCCATTTCTACAAGCTCTCATTTATCAGCTTGCTGTCTAAACCAAGACCCAATCAAGAGGATAATTAAGTACTATTTCCAGTCTTAAGGTGTCCAGACTATTTAGCACAAATTATATCATATATGAAAGAAAAACTACATACTTCTCCTTCATCCAGTTGCACATATCCATGCCTCACCTAATCAAATACTGAGAACTTTATCCAAAGTTAATCATTTTTACAAAATTTCTCTAAAAGATTCAAATCAAAATACCATCCAACTCTGCTAATTAATCAAGTATCCTAGTTCTCTTTAGTTTCTTCATTTTTTCCCCAATTAATCAAGTAACCTTAAAAAGTATATCAAGTTAATGATATATCCTAAAATATATACTTACACAAGCAAACTACTTAACACAGCAGTGGTAAAAGTATTTACAGTGTTTCAGAACAAGTAGGTTCTTTGATAGTAATTTTCATTTTCATAAACACATACGGTACATTAAATTGACAGGTAAAGCAATGAACAAAGAGGCACTTAGCAAGTTTTACAAGGGTTTACCAAAGAGACACTCATGAGCTTCGATTGTTCTGCAACATTGGTAACATCTCTATCAGTATAAGCATCTAAAGTTTTCAGATGGTAGCTAATTACCTGTTGATTAGAACTAATATCACCAGAAGAGTAGGTACCTCGAACACATTTAATCACCCACAATATAGAGTAAACACTACATGAGGGGAACAAATATAGCTGCATGGAGGATAAATCATAGATTCAAGGTTCAGAAAAAAGAACTGTAATGAAGGGGACAATACTAAATGGCAAGATTATGTGTATAAAGTTGGTTCCCAAGCTTGAAATCATATAAGCGTGGCCTCATTAGTTAAACAGTAATGAGTGCCTCAACGGAAACATAATATGGAATAAAAGTATCAGGTAGGAAACTATATCTTCTAGTAACACTATACGTCAGTCTTCATTATCTTCTTTTTAACAATGTATATGGACTTGAAATACTTTCTTTCAACTTACGTAGGCAGCTAACATCACATACATCTAGGCTCAAACAATTGAAATGCATTCAACATTCTAAATCATTCAATTTTTTATTCCATGCAACTTGAACTAAAAGGTAGGCATCCACTACTTTTCTAAGGGACATAAAATTATCAAACTTGGTCAATCAATCTAAACTCATGCAAACCAAACATAAAAAACACATAACATCACATAAGGCAGTACATACCTCATCAATGGTCTGAGTTTTACAGGTTCGATGCAGATAGTGATCACTTTTAATTCTCGTAAATACCGATCCCCTGAGAAATTGTAATGCATAGCACATAAAAATGAGACCACCAATAACATCAACGACCAAAAACAAAAAGATTTACATAGAAATGAGACCTCTCATTCATCTATAGTTCTACACAACTTTACTTTGTAATGACCATGACTGTATAAAGGTTTGACTGTGTTGCTAGAACCTTTCGAGACATATCTCATCCAACCTCCTTTTCTTAGTAATATAATATTAAAAATAGATTTACAGAGATTTAAATAAACAAAAATCAAAGAAAAACATACAAAAACTAAGCAAAACATACAAAGACAAAGAAGAGCCCAAAATTCAAAGAAAAACATAAAAAAAACAAAGCAAACAAGACACAAACAAAAAATTAAAAGCGTACCGATCCTAGATCCAGATGCTCCTCAGAGTGAATGACAAACCTGAAAACCTACAAATCAAAACCACGTCATAAAGATTACACAATCACATAAGACAATCTAAACTTTAGCAGCGGAATTTAAAAAAATACCTTGTATGCAATCATAAATTTTCGCCTTCTTTGAACTACATCAAGCATGGAATCAATAAGCTCAACACTTTATTTAAGGACCAGGATCTGAGACTAAGCCACAAATTGCTTCACCAGGACCACCACCACCACCTAACGGAAAAACCCAGGCCTAATGGAGCCGATGAAGGCACAACAGAAGGGTGAAACGCTGTTGGGAAAAAGGGATGAACAATCATAGCAGAGAGAGTGTGAGGGGGAGAGCACATGGACGAAGCTTCTCTGATTTCTCCTAGACGAGGAAGAAATTGATCATTCGCGTTGGAGGATAGATTGATCTTTGCGTGACCTAAGTTGGTTGAAGCGAAGGGGAAGGGAAAAATGGTCACCTCAGGTGTAGAGCAGAGAAAATGACATGTCCTTTTGGGTTAAAAATCGTGTGCCTGAGACGACAAAGAGTGAGCACCACGAAGAAGATACAGAGCCTGAGCTTGGTGAAGAATAAGAAATCGTGCTTCACGTTGAAGGTTGGAGGAGAAATCGTTCGACATTGGTTTTTTGCATTGAAGAAGATAAAAATGGAGAGATGAAGGAGATGGAAACGTATTCTACCAGTTTCAAAAGAAAATAAAATAAAAACCATCAAATGACTGGGATTAATCTAGCCATATATTGAGGGAAGAGAGAAACCGTAGAGCTTCTCTCACTTGCTTTAGCCAACAAAATGAGAGAAAAAATGAGAAGATATTTTTGAAGATCTTTGAGCCACCCACTATTGATTGGTTGACGATCCATGGAGTACGAGGCAGATCACAAAGCTCAATATTCACACAATGTTGGGCGGCTCAGTTTCAAGATTTGAAGTTTGTAGGGATTGAAGTTTTTGATGTTCACATTTCAAAGGTATACTTTTTCTTCATTTCAAGCAGCCACCAAGGAAGAGCCCAATTTGTGTATGTTCGGAGCTGTTTGGATGTTGTCATGGATGTGATATGAGGTTTGAATAATGTTCATATACTATTATGGATGTGTTATGGAATTTGGATCATGTTTATTTTGGATAATTTAAAGATGTGTTAAGGATGAAATCTAAACTGAAATTGGATATGTTTTTTGAAATTGTACGTCTGTTAAGAAATTAATGTACTTTGACAATATATTTTGTTATGATATGGAATTTGAAATTTGATACGATACTGTTTATTGTATGAAAGTTTAACAAAATAGTGTATTCTGAAATTTAACAGGATATTGCATTTTGGATAAACCATTACACTATTTCACTAAACACTTTCATTACATTAAATAGTTATAGATGTGTTATGAGCTTTCCCAAGGCCCAATAGAATGGTGACGTGTGTCTGAGCGCTACGAAACTACGCTGACTAAAGGCACCAGAGCTCCATCTGACATACGAGGTAACCTATCTAACCTGTCCGTATTGCCCCACGGCTGGTTAGGATGCACATACATTGAAGCTAATGAGATCAGCGGAAGAGCTCATGAGGTCTTCCATGTTAGCACCATCATTACCCGCAGAAAGTAAACATCAACATGGCTTCCCCTCATTGGATCGAGTACCCATCAAATCTAATCACCATTATGGCATGTTAGACCAGCCCTCATCCTATACCTCACCCTCCCTCACGTCAGCTCGAGGTACATCAATATTGAATGACCCCTACCTTTATGTCAGCTCGGGGGATAGTTCCATTAAATGTCACCCCCGACCCATCCATAATCAGGCGTCTCATCACCCAAGCTTCCCCTACATGATTCACCCCATCGAACCTCAAGTATCAATACCCCCCTACCCGAGGAGAAGTAAAAATTTAAAATAAAGAACCCCCGCCCAAATATTACCAGATTTCTGCTCTGTCTACCTTGTCCTCTCTTCCTCTCTCTCTCTCCCACTATAACTCTCTCTCCCTCTCTCGCTCTCTCACTCTCTGTCTCTTTCTAACTCATTATCTTTCACTCACTCTCTTCTTCTCTCGCTCTTTCCCTCTCACTCTCTCTCACACTTTATCTCTCCCTCTCTCTATCTCTCACTCTCTCATTCTTTCTCACTCTCACTCTCTCTCCCCATCCATCTCTCTCTATCTCTCTCTCGCTCGCTCGCTCTCCCTCTCCCTCTCTGCCTCTCTCTCTCCCCATCTCTACCTCTCTTCATTTCTCACACCCACACCCACGCACACACATGCACTCTCCCTCATCTTTCACTGTCTCTCTCTCTCTCTCTCTTTCTCTCCCCCCTCACTCTTTCTCTCTCCCTCTCCCTCCCTCCCTCCCCATCTCTCTCCATCTCTCTATGTCACTCCCTCTCCCCCCTCCCCCTCTCTGCCTTTCTCCCCCTCTCTCTCCCTCTGTCGCTCTTTCTTTCTCTCTCTCCTCCACTCGCTCTCTTGCTCTCTCTCTCTCTCTCTCACTATCTCTCACTCTATCTATCTATCTATCTCTCGCTATCTCCGACTCTCTCTTCCTCTCTCTCTCTCTCTCACACACACACACACTCTCTCCCTCTCTTTCCATCTCTCACACGTTCTCTCTCCCTCTATCTCCTCATCTATCTATCTCTCTATCTCTCTATCTCTCACTCTCTCATTCTCTCTCGCTCTCACTCACTCTCTAAGCCTTTCTCTCTCTCTCTCTCTCTCTCTCTCTCTCTCTTTCTATCTTTTTCCCTCTATCGCTCTCTCACACTCTCTCTCACACTCTCTCTCTCACTCTCTCTCTCTCTCACACACTCTTTCTCTCCATCCCTCTCTCCCTCTCCCTCTCCCGCTCTCTCTCTCTCTCTCTCATTTTGTCTGCTACTAAAGCAATAAATTCACATTCCAATGAAGAATGAGAAATACATGTATTTTCTTTGAAGCCCAAGAAACAGCTCCTCCTCTTAGGGTAAAAACCCATCGTGAAGTTGACTTATTATCACTTGCACTTGTAATCTAGCTACCATCTGTATATCCCTCTATGCTACAGGAAATTTGCAATAATAAAGTTGCAAGTTGATTGTTCGTTTCAGATAACCTAATAATAGCCTCCCATTCATCGATACCAGGATCGCTCGTGTATCTAGAAATCTTACATACTGCAAATGCAATGTCTAGTCTTGTGCAATTCATTGCATACATTAAGCTTCCTATTGCACTAGCATATTCTAATTGGGCATTGGGTACTGTGTCACTTATGTAAAAGTATATGTGGACTATACTATTCAGTGACTTGATGTAGAAGTTGAAGGATGCAATCAATGGTCTATTGAGGGCCAACATGAAGCTGGGGGAAGAAATTGGAAAGTATAAGAGGGTGGTGGCTTTCTTGGTTGTAGTTTGTGAGTTTGGTGTCACAGATAGTCTGATAATGTTGATGTTTTGGTGTTTTGGGGATGTGAAAAGTAGAATTCGTTTAATGCTTTTTCCATATCTTTTATGTAAGTGTCATGTAATGTAATGGAATTGTTTAGTGTATTGCTTTTGCCAAATCATCTTGTTGATGCTGATAATCCAGCGATGGTGATTGAAAACCTGCACACTACAAACAAGCAAACCCAAAGAGCGAGGATGGCCTGGGGTGGTAGCCTCGCCTACGAGCCTCCGATACTTAAATAAAACTTGTTTATATGATCAGATTAAACTAAGTGCTTAATATCTCTGATGGATTAGTAGAGATTTGATCATTTTACTCAAGTATGAAAATTATCATAGTTGACCGATATAACGAGATTCAGAACTTAAGGATATGAAAGTTGTATAAATTAATTTGGTATATCTCATCTAACTATACATGATACTATATTGTAGAGGGGAACACATAATGAATAATAGGCCGAGAATAACTACATCAAGTAATTCAAAATACAATTACAATTTTATAATGAATATTTAACAAATCTATTAGTTTTATTAGAATTTACTAATTATATAACCAATAGTATTTTTGTCTTTATGGTCCCGAGATGGTCTATGGATTTTAGGTAATGTTGTGACTAGTAATTGACAGGCACGACATGAATACCTAGTAGTCAACAATTCAATTTTATTTTAAGTAAAAAAATATTAATTAAAATTAATTTAATTTAATTTTAATATGTAACTTTTGGCTAGGATTGATCCTTTGATCACAACCATCGAATGTTACTATAAATAAAAGGCTTTCTCAATCTAGGGCTAAGTCTATTGATACTATTAGTTGAGAGAATGGGCAACCCTAGGGAAACTCCTTCTCTTATCAAAATTGAGAGAGAAAGAAAAAGGAAATCTTTTGTACTTCGTTGTGTGCACGCACATTTGTGCTTAGCTGATAGTTTAAGAAAGAGCAAGTAAGATCAAAGCTTGATATTAACGTGATACGATTCCACACTGTCGAATAACATACATCAGTAGTAGGCGGCTTGCACGACGGTTGTTGGTTGCCGCGGCGAAAGCGTGTGGCTCGAGGATATTTAAAAATTAAACTTTTAATAAAGATCGAATCTTTCAATAAAACAAAATTTTTGCAACGCCACGATAACCAAATAATTTTTTTTATTGAAAACTCTTTTTCAATCAGTCAAGATCCATTATATATTTATATATTAAATCTACAACATACAAGGTTATGAATTATATAACTCTTGTAGTCTATATCAAGCTTCCTTGTAAAATGGATCGATCCTCCGTCCCACAAAACTGTTCCAAAGATCAGTAAATTCTGAGATCTACACCAAGATTTTTGACATCAATCCTCAATGCACTAGACGTGTGTGGGCACGTAGAATATTACAAGATATTTTTCCTATCTCTAGATGTACTCAACACATGAAATCTATAGATTTACTGAGAAAGACTTTAGTGATTCTCTAAAAAAATGCAATGATTATTTTTTCTGAGTTTTGATTAACTATTAATCACAGAAAAAAATCACTCTAACACCAACTGTTTTCTCAATTTGATTTTTTTATGAACTGAAGAACTGATTCATCAACTGAGGTCATTATAATAATATATGTATATTTTTTAGATAATGACGTATCAGATTTGTTAGGAATAAATTAAAATAATATTTAATTATAAAATTATCAATTGTAGTGGAACCTACAGCAACTGTGCACAGCTTTAGTGCCACAGGGCACTGTAGTGTGCCGTGAGGTAGCACGGTGCCTCATGGCACCACTTTAGTGTCACGTGGCACTACAATGTTGCACCCCCACTAATATAGTGTCACATGACAGTACAATAGTTCATGTCAATCTCTGATATATAATCAATGATTGACACGTGACAATTACTATTAATTAAATATTTATTTTAATCTGATAAATATTTAGATATCAGTTAATTCAAAATTAACGTATATGATTATCTCTATCAACTAACTTATCTGTTATTTCACAAATAATAGATTTAGTTGATTCAAATTNCTTGCCCCAGAATAAAAATTTCATTTTACAAGTTAGTCTTTTTCTCATGTCCTGAAATTTTCACACCCTAGACCGCGCAGTACAGATGTGACTTGAGGAGCATGAACCTATAATCTTAAGCTCCAATAAACCGGATTATTAATTAAACTTTTTAATTAAATAATTTTATTTATTAATTGCATTATTTCTCCATAATATATATAGAATTGAACTCTTAGTGATTATAGAATGTATTTACAGAATATTCTCATGTAGTCCACTGATATAATTATTTCATGTAGTTCTGTTATTCAATTATTGGTTCGCAAATTAGAACTGATCAAAATTACTATTTTACCCCTATAAATACATCTTGATCCTTAAATACTATTAATTCACTAGTGAATGACTAATTTATAATTTTATTATAAATTTAAGCTCAATAAGTATTCAGTTCTAGAATTAATACTTAAGAGAACCAATATACGATCCGTTAAGAAAGCTTGAATTTTTTATTATTGCAAGATCATGTTCTCAGCCATCTACATCACTCAATTTCTAAAAGAAAAGTCACTAGCTTATTTTACAATTAAATCTTAACGAGTGAATTAAAATATCCAGTAGACAGGTATAGGAGTTCATGACTACTGAGGATTCAGAATGATTTACATATAATCTTGAATTGATGTGTATTAAATCTTTATCATAAACGTCACGTTGATAAATATATTAATTCACATCGGTCCAGTCATATATAATCTCATTATATAAAGTATAGTCACTAAGATGTCTATACACATCAATTATCCAGATCTAAATCACACGCATTCATAATACTTATTGAACCGTACTAGCAACCATTCATTAAAGATTTCATACTTTAATAAGTTGCTGACAATTTTATTCATTATCTATGATCTTAATCCCCTCGTACCAATACAAGATCATAGTCTCATTAACGAATATGAAATTTTCAGATATTTATTTCTATTCAACAATAATTCAAAAGAACAATTACAAGAAAAATGTAATCCTCGTTAAATTTCATATCAAAATGTCAATACACATGTTTTGAGGGTATAACTCCAACAATTGAATGATATTTATATAAATTATTCAACAATAAACAATTATGAGGAAAATGAAATTCTCATTAAATTTCATATCAGAATGTCAATACACATTTTTCGATCACAACCACTAAATGTTACTATAAATAAAAGGCTTTCTCGATCAAAGGGTTAGGTCTATTGACACTGTTAGTTGAGAGAATGGGCAACCCTAGGGAAACTCCTTCTCTAATCAAAATTGAGAGATAAAGAAAAAGGAAATCTTTTGTAATTCTTTGTGTGCATGCACATTTGTGATTAGTTGATAGTTTAAGGAAGAGCAAGTAAGATCAAAAGCTTGATATTAACGTGATACGATATCATATTGTCGAATAACATACATTAGTGGTAGACGACTTGCATGATGGTGTGGGCGAATCTTGGTGGTGTTTGGCATGTAAATCGAGTAATTCGTTCGCGCATGTATCGAGGTTTAGATCTTGATGTGGAAAAGAATAATTTTTCGAAGTTCATGCGTCAAAGGTAATATCTAGTCGTTCTATAAACATATACTAGGTTACCTAATTTATAGACCGAGAGGGTTTTCGCTGTGATATATCCTTTTGCTCAGAAGGTCGATTTTCAGATAATGTGAAAGAACCTTCTGACGGCAACTCAATTTTCAGACATAAAAAAGGAAGCTCGATTTTCAAACAAAAGAGGAAGCATGATTACCAACGACAAGGAAGCTTGATTACCAACACTTTAGTTATGAAGCTTGATAAGAAAAAATGAAGCTTCAGCTTATCTCCAAGTGAAATAACCGAAAATGGCTAGTTAAATGGAGGAGATGAAGAGTAACACGCACATGCCCTGCGTATGTTATTAAAGTTGATAGAGGTTAAAAATTTTGACGGAGGGGCCAAAGTGCATAATGTTAGTGAGTGTAGGGACCCCATGAGTAGGGGTGTTCACGGTTCGGTTCGGTCAGTTTTCAGTTTTATGCGAACTGAAAACTGACCTTAGAACTTTGTGTTGTTATGTAAGTGTTAGTCATGGAATATTTTTTTCATGCATGTGTATATATAATTATTTAACATTTTTAAAATAGGGTATCAAAATATCTGAAATATATAGTTTTATCAATAAACGGGAATGCCCATCCAAAGAGAATTGACAACAATGATTTCTCCTCCTTTTAACTCTTTCACGCAACTATTGCTTTTTCTTATTTTGTCAAACCATAATCCTAAGAAACTTATCTCTTGTATGGAGTATCGTCAACTATTACTCATGTCCAAAATTACATTGGAATTGCTATACTGGATTGCATAACTTTAGGTACAATTCAATTATGTTCTGAGCAGGTAAATTTTAATTATAAACAAATTATTACTGACTTTAAAATTACTTTAACGAGCCTTGTAATTCAATCACTTGAAGGATTGTAATCCCAGACTAGACCAAATGGAGCCATACCACGAAACCGTTTGAGAGGAGGATGGGTTTGGGGCCTTTGGGCGTAATACAAAGAGCAGGGTCGGAGTGCTCATCCTAGTTAAGGCCCGACCAGATCTGATCACGTGCAAGTAGTCTCACTCGTGTTTTGCAAAACCTCAGCATCGCGCTTCGTTTTCGTCAAAGGCAGTGGCGCATACCTTAAGACCGCCTCTCTGGTGCGTGTCGAAGACGAAAGCCTTTCTTTTGGTCTCTTTCTGCTCCTTCTCTCAGTATTTCGAGCTACATCTTCCCACATATCCAAGCACAAGCAGTCTTCACTTCAGCATGGAGTTTTCTCAAGAGGACTTCGATCGAGTCTTGCTGTTCGAGCACAATAGGAAAACCGCCGAAGCTAACTATGCCAAGGACCCTCTCGACGCAGATGTTCGCATCTATTTCCTCCCTCCCATGCCTTAATATATTATTTATATTACTGTTCTTTCTTTTTTAATTATCAGCGTATTTCATTTGTTTCGCATCGATGTTTCTCGTTTCTGTATTTAATGTTTTGTTTGTTATACTTTCCTCGACCTATTGTGGTAATTATAATTTGATGGAAGGGGTCTTGTTTCCGATTGAATTAAGTCTGCTATTATGAACATTTTTTATTACTAACTGTTATATTACTTATTTTTATTCTCTCATAATTTTCTTCAGAATCTAATGAAGTGGGGTGGGGCATTGCTCGAATTATCTCAATTTCAAACAGTTGCAGGCTCCAAGGACATGATTAAAGGTACATACTTTCTCATGGTACTATTATAGCCAACACATTACTTCCTCATGGTAGTGTTGACGTCAACATACTCCCTTCCTTATGGTACTTTCGCAGTGAACTCTAAGTCCGACTATCATTTCTGTTGGAAAAATCAGTTGAACTTTAAAAGTCATAGTAAGCAGCTTTATTCATGTAGATGCTGTTTCGAAGCTGGAGGAGGCTCTGCTTATCAGTCCAGTCAAGCATGAGGCTCTATGGTGTCTAGGAAATGCCCACACCTCTCATGCTTTTCTGACTCCCAACCCCGATGAGGCGAAGATTTATTTTGACAAAGCACAAGAATGTTTCCAAAAGGCACTGGGTGAGGTTGTATCCTAAATTTGTTGAGGATCACATGTGAAGTACTATGCTATTGGAACTCTAGTCCTTAAAGAAGCTTAATGTTGAGGTTTTTTCTTGTAGGATCCGAGCAATGAACTCTACCAAAAGTCTTTGGAAGTCACAGCTAAGGTGAATTTAACCTCTCTTTTGAAGCTGAGCCTATATTCTTAATACATTTGATATGAATGCTTAAGCCCCATCAGTTTGTAACAATCATTTAGTTTTTCTTATAGAATTGTCATGTTGGTTACAGTTTGAACAGCAAACAATAAGCCAATTTTCGAGTGACTGAATAGTTCAACCTTCTTGGTTTCTGTCTAGATATTTTCTCCTGCTCTTGTGTTGAGATTCATGTAGTGAAGTTATGGATTGTTAATGACACCCACGCCATTGTGTTATAATTCTGGCTTTGGCAGATACTGGATTTAATTCTATTGTCATGAGTCTGGTATTGTCTACTCTACCGTTCATCTCTCTTTGTACCTCCCTTCCTTTCCATTCTCCTATATATAATTCAGCTATCAATTTTAGAGCATGGCATGTTTAACTGAATTCCAGTGGAGTAAAAGAGACTTTTATTTTTTATGAAGGTAACACTAGATAAAGTAACTAAGAAGCTATTAGTAGTACCAAACATCGTATATTAGCATCTTTATAATGATTTGTTAAGAGAAGTAAAGAGATTTTCACCGATCATGATGAGCAGTAAATGATATGATATGATATGGATGTTCCTTTCATCAACGTGTTGTTTTTAGATATACTAGATTTATAGGAATGATTACTTAGGCTAGCTCAGGTTGTTGAGGACGGCCTGCATCTAATAGGTTAGGCTTCATATGAAATGGGTTCAATGTCCAATTATGAAACCCTTGGAAAAAGAGGATGAATCGAAATATAGCTGCTACACCAAAACTAGGCGCAAAGAACCCACTTCGATTATTTAGATGGACTATAGTTACACGAAGAGCCTTTGAAATTCGACACAGCTTAACATTATGAGAATTGAATAGTCTTAGTTATATTTAGGAAATTCGACACAGCTTCACACATGGTCTTCCTGTGGAAAATGTGTGAAAGACTGGAACTTCCCCTATATTCGCCATTTTATGTTAGTCAACAATCTTGGAAGCTAACCTTACTACTGATATGCTAAATAGGAGAGGGCTTCAGCTAGTCAATAGATGCTTTATGTGTAAGAAGGCAGAGGAGGACAATAATCACTTGTTTTTACGTTGTCCTTTTGCTCACCGGATGTGGGGCAGTGTTCTCAGTAGGCTGAATTTATCGTGGGCTACTCCGGCTAACACCAAGGGCCTTCTGCTTGGCTAGAATTTTTTGGGAAATGGGCTGATAGATATTCGTTTGTGGAAGATTATCCCTATATGTCTATTATGGACCACTTGGCATGAGAGAAACAAACGCTTATTTGATGACGCTTACGCTCCTTTTGTTTCTGTTTTCAATTCTTTTGTTGTAAAGAGTGGCTCTTTGCTCTAGCCCGACTCTTGAGGCCAGCTTCTTTAACAGCTAGACTCCTTTTTTTTTTATTTCACAGATGTACAGCCCAGGGGTTCTTTTGTTTATAATATAATTACTTTTACTTATTAAAAAAGTTATATTTAGGAAGACAAGTTCTTGAAGGTGATCATTAGATAATGGTTTGTCTAAGTTGGTAGCCATATGGTGGTAATCAACTAGTTACAAACTATTGCATGAGTCTGGCTGATGTTTTTACCTGCTTTCTCAGGCACCAGAATTTCACTCGGAGATCCACAAGCACGGGCTTGGTCAACAGATTGCTGGTGGGGAATCTGCTGCCTCCGCATCTGCTCCTTCAAATGCAAAGGTCCTATTTCTTTGCCACTAGTTATATCTAGCAACCTAGTTATCATAGAGGTTGATATTATTATTAACTTATGCATATCCCTTTTGGCTGTTGATGCAAGTGAAAGTTGAAAGAACTAAAGATCATAACAGATGACTCATCTTCCATGTCTAGCGTCAATTCAGCTCTGTTCTAGTAGGTTAAAAGGATTGGTGATGTTCCACTTGTTGAGTTATGGAGGCTTTTTCTAATTTGGTTTTACTATTTCTTTATTCAATAAATGTAGAGTTCCAAGAAGAAGAAGAGTGACGATCTCAAGTATGACATCTTTGGATGGATTATCCTTGCCGTTGGAATAGTTGCATGGGTGGGAATGGCGAAATCTCATATTCCACCTCCACCACCCAGATAAACCTTGAAAGCACAGTATTTGCTTACACTTACGGTTTCTTCGCTGGAATGCTCAAGTTCAGGTTGGAATTCTGACGAAGATGCAATGTAGCAAAAGAAGCAATTGATATGGAATGCTTCCTCATGCTTATTTGACTATATGTCTCTAATGATTTGATTTTTTTCTTTTACTTCTGCGAAATTTTGGTTAAATCCTTGAGATAGGATGTTCAGATTTAGACGTGAACTCATTCTTGCTTATAATGAATGTCTTGAGCAAATCTGACGAAGGTTCATATATTGTAGTTTTCTTCCTTATGATACTATCTTCAGCCCTTTATTTTCACATATATATGCATGGGCATTCATACATTATGGACGGAGACATGTTGTCAGATGTTCTCAAATGAATGGTTCAGGGCAGTTCGCATGATTTGGGCCGCTCTATCTAATTTTAGGGAAATTTTGCATAACGGACAATACTAGAGTGTTTTAAAAAAATAGTAGAGTTTTAATAGGTTTAGATAAATAGTAAGTTTTTTAATAGTCAATAAATTTATACTTATTTGATCACCATCTATATATAATGTATTATCAAAAATTTTTGGGTAAATCAGATATATAAATTTGATATATTTAAATGATATATCTTATAACTTAAGAAATTATATTTAACTCTTTGAAAATAGTAATTAATAATATCTTAAATATTCTTGTAAACTGTTACTCTATTAACTTATTCGTTTAATTAAATTTTGAATAAAATTCGTTATCTTTTAAATCAATTTTCAAAACTTGTTTATTTGGTGTAATTATTTCTATTTTTAATAATTTAGATTAGATCAAAACAAAAAGAATTTTTTTTATATATATTTAACTGTTTTCACTTGGGGATGTCTGATTTTCAGAAGCAGGCAACGGTCAATTTTTGGAGTAAGGATTTGTTCTTTTGATTTGTTAGAGCTTAAATTTTAACGGTTCAGATCAATTTAACATAAACGTTAGAAAAAACAACTTTTAGCATTTTCTTTTGTAGTTGCTATTTTGTTTTTTTAGTTATATTCGATCTAATATGTTCATTTTCAAAAGGGACACCATAGATTGAACATTACCCTTCATGATCCTCCAACGGGATCCAAATCCAAGTAGTACTCTTAAATCCTCAACCTGGAGTTACACATCAAGAAGTGGGTGTCACTGTAACTGCTGAATTTTCTTCTGATACATGAATAATTGTGTGGTTTGAAAAATGTTAAAAATTCTAAGTAAGAGCCGTTGGATCATAACTTATTCAATGAAAAAATAGATTAAAAAAATACAAAAAATTATTTATCCTTTAAGTTAAAAAAAATAAACGGAAGTTGGAAATAATAAAAAATATTGTTGATTTATAATTTCCAACTATATTTTTGGAGTTCGGCCGTGAGGTCTTCAGGATGAAACTTACGTGAAACTAAGTGGAGGTCAGAGCCGACTGATGTTGAAGAATCAGCGGATGAGTTGTGATTAGGGGTGAAATGCCCCTCGAACCTAGAGCTTAATGATTCTTGTTTTTTTCTCGCTTTCCCTCGTTTCTGATGTTTTTTTTAGCTTCTTAGTAATAATGGATGACTGTATTTAAATAGTAGACAAATAATAAATAAAATAATATTAAAGATTTGAGTAATAAATTTCTCAATTTCTGACATAAGTTACTTATTAGATATAAGCTATGAAACTTGCGTGTGGGTTTTTTGTCGAAGTGGAATGACTTTATCTTTTTATTTATCATTCATTAGTTAATAGCGGGGTGGAAACACTCGAGGGTCAATCTCTGTCTGACCCGAGTAAACCTTTGCACGCCTCCGTACTAAGTTTCCAGCTTTCGAAGGCCACCAGACGACCTTGCACTAAAGCAATAACATCTCCAATTATAACTCATCTGAGATGTAAAATATATCTTTTCTAACAATCCCGCAATATATGAGACAAATGTATGCATTTCGATTATGATCGTATTCTATGGTTACGATTCTACCATATATGTCTTTTTCATTCCATCGAAAATCAATTTTACGGATTGACACTTATGACCTCCTCCTATACTCCATGCGGTAATGATTCTTTTGGCATTACGACATTTATCACAATGTTGTTGTGATGGGAACTGAATGGAACCACAAAGAAAATGTAAAAACTGAACCAAATCGAATTAACACATAAAATGGTGGTTCATGACCATACATGACGGTCTCGACGACTGTTTGCGTTGGCTCACGCCGGTTGACGACATCGTGGACAATAGTGGTTTCTCACAATGTCCACGATTTGGCGCGTGGATTAAGGATCGGATTGAAACATAGACGTTTGTTTTTTTGGGTTTACACATAAAGATTATGATTTCTATATTTGTTCTAATATAGATTACATTGTTTAATAAAAAAAATTTCAGATCAATATCATATTTTTGTTACGTTAATCCCTTCACGCTTCAAGACCAAATTTGAAAACTAATCATTTTTTGTCAGGAAAAAGTCTTGAAGACCAGTCTTGAAGAACTTGAAAACCAATATTGAAGACTTGGAGATCAATCTTGAAGTCTTCAATGCAATATTGAAGACTATTTTTTTTTGTCATTGAAGAATTTTGAAGAACAATCTTGAAAACTTCAAGACCAACTCTTGAAAGTTTCAAGACCAATCCTGAAGCCTTCAAGATAAGCCTTCAAGACCAATCTTGAAAATCTTGAAGAACAATATTAAAATCTTCAAGATTAATTTTAAAGATCAATAAGTCTTCAAAATCAATTTTGAAGTCTTCAAGAGTGGTCTTGATGTCTTCAAGATTGATCATTAAGGTTTATTGAATACTTCAAGATTGGTCTTGAAGTTTGCGAGGTTGGTTTTGAAGCCTTCAAATATCCTTTACGAATAAAAGAAAATTGGTCTTTAAGATTTCAATATCGGTATTAAAGACTTCAAAATTGATGTTGGAGATTTAAAGAATGGTTTTGAAGTCTTCAAGATTCTTTACCGGCCAAAAAAAGAATGGTCCTCAGTTGGCTTTGAAGTTCTCAATATCGATCTTCACAAGTCTTTATTGAAATAAAAAATGTTGGTCTTCATGATTAGTTTTGAAATCTTTAATATTGATCTTAAAAACTTCAAGATTTATTGGTTCTTGTAGTTAAAAAATAGTGAAATTGAGTATTAAAGTAGTGAAGTAAAGATTTGATGTGACAGTTAGAGAGGGATGAGAAAGTTTTTTGGGTCATACGTGTAGATCATGCAAAATTAAGAGAGTTTTATTTTAGTAAGTTTGCCTAGGGTATGCATAGACAAAAAAACCCAATAAAGAATACCTTAATTTTCAAGAACAACACAAGGAAGAAGGACATGATCATTTGAAGAGATTATATTCATAATGAAATGAAGATGTAGGGCTATCGAAGTGATATATATGATCTACCTCCAGAATTGGCTCAACCACACCATGGCGAATGAGCTCGGACCGTGGAATCCTAAAATTTTGTACCACGTTCTTTGTCATCCCTATTAAAAAGTTACCGGCAACAATCACATCATCGCCTCTCCCAATCAGCTTATCAACCAAGTGACTCCCAATGAATATGCCATCTCCTGTCACCACAATCCTCAATCTCCTACTCCCAATTCCCACGGGAACCCTTCCCACCTTGCCTAACCCATGGATCTCTAAATTTATCCGTCCATTATTCTTCCACTTGACTTGCCAATGCCAGCAACAATGGCTGCTCCATGGTTGCAGACTGCAACATCCTACCTCACTATCGCCGGTAGGTTTATACTTTACAGAGAGAAATAGAGAGAAACTAATGGAACATGGACTTTATTTGATGTGTAATAAAGGGTAAAAGAGGAAAATCCTCACATTTAACGGGGCATATTAATTTTCAGCCATTTATCTAAGACCTAAAAAAGGGACATTTGTTTAATAATCCCTGATGAAAAGTGTCTTAGTGTGATTATATATTTTTCTTTCCTTATCACGTGGATGATCAAACAAGAACCGTTCGTTCACTTGGTTTCAACTGTGGACGTTTGATTGTAGATAAAAATTAAGGGTTTTGACAGAATGACCATGTTATCAAAATACATAGTAAAAATAACACTTGAAAAATATTAACTGCAAATATAATATTTTTTAAATATTTTTTAAATATTTTTATATAATGAATTGAATATCAAATTTCAAAAATAACTTTGTGATATCTGAAAAGAATTTAACTCATGTAAAATTTTTAAAATAATCATTCCTGCATATTAAAAATGTAAGAGTAATTCTGGAAAGTAAAACGTAAAAGAAAACTATGGACTTCAATTTTTAAAAAAAGTCTTAAATGTGGGATAGGCCAAGCTTAGGAGAAATTATAATTGTAGCTGGTAATCATGTTCGTTGAATGAACAAATTAACAGTCAAAATCTATTTTAATTTAAAAATAAAAATAAGTAAATTTATTTTTTAATTTTTACTTCAAACAAATCAGATTTGTTCACATCTAAATCAAGGGGAATAATTTTAGTAGAGAATAATTTTAGTAGGTGAGTCTCAAACCATATCAAACTCAATAATTACTCCAAACTTGGAGGTGGAGACCATATTTCACGCAATACGAGCTACACTGGCTAGCCCTTGTCCACCTGCGGGGCCCAATATAGTCGCATAAGTCGGCGCTATTTGGATTCCAAAACGTGGCAGAAGATAAAATTGAGACGTTGGGTAGATCTGGGTTTAGCTTATGTGGAGCAGCTCAGAGAGAGAGAGCATGGGGCAGGCCTTTGAATTTCAAATTTTCAAAAAGATTCTCTCCCCGAGGCATTCCCAAAAACTTGAAGCACACCTTTTGTAATTACTATTTTCCAATGGCCCCTTGTCCTTCTTTATTTTATAAATCCCACCAATTAATGTGAATTCTTCCTTTGCATTGGGGGGCGTTTTGGAAATACAGTAAAAATAGGTAACTTACCTATCATAACATAAAAACGACTTCTCTCTTCAAAAATGATTTTCCTACTCAAGGTTTTTGTTTTATTAACCCGGTCGTCTTCCTTTTAAACCGTCCGATGGAATTCTTACCTTGGCCATTAGTAACGTGGCGCTATCATCCAGCGAGTACTGAAACCGGGAGAGGGCCAATATTAGGTATAGAAAATATAGCATTAGAGTGAAGCAAATTTTTTTTGGAGAGACACTTTCTACATATAGTATTTATCTTATCATCCTTCTGTTCAGACAAAAATAATTTTCGATCCTTCTTTGTTTTCCCTCTCTTTTCCCGTTCGTTGGAGGGAAAACCCTCCAAACTCCAAAAACCCAAGCTTCTGTTTCTACTGGTAAAATCAAATTTAGGGTTTGACTCATTATAGCTTCTGAACTTATCTCCAGCTCATCACTTCTTCGTGCTAATAGTCTCTTTTTATTTTCTCTCTCTTCTTGTCACAGTGAGCTGACCACTTTCCGATTTTTATGCGTTTGAATTGGATCAGGTATGACATTATTTCGAAGTTTATGTGATTTTGAAGTTGATTTGTAGTTTTAGTTCTTGTTTGTGCGCTTCCTCTCTCTTTCTTAGCTGTGGATATAGGGTTTTTCTTAATTGTGGTGTGGAGCTTGTTCCTTGATCTTCGCTTTGTAGCGTTAAGCGTCCGAATATCGGTTACAATGTGCTGGATCGGGCTAGTCATGGGTTGGTTCAACGAGATTTTAAATGTGCCAGCTTATGATTGTTGAAGTGTTCAGTAGAGAATCAAGTATTTAAGCGTTCACTTTATGTTATATTATTGTGAATCAATGTACTAGAGGAGAAGGATCTTGTTATACAGATATTCATGCTCCGTTCTTTGAATCTGTGAACATGAATATTGACTTATCTATTTGTTCGAGGAAATTAGTCATTCTTGTGCTAACTAGTTGATTTGACCTTATGAATGCCATGGTCAATAGTCTGCTTAAAGTTCGACTTAAATTCCTCAGCGAGAGTTATTTGGTGAACCAGTTTATAATGGAAATTCCATAATGAGAGCAGGTGTCATTAGTGAACTATATTTTGATTGAGCCCGTTATAATCTGAATTGAGTTTTACTACTCAATCTTTTGAGGGTCTGTTAGAATGTTTGAACAGAAGGACAGCATTTCAATGCGATAAGTAGGTAAGGGTGTTGAAATGATTGTTCCTTCTATAAGAGCCTAATTTGGTTTTCTGAAAATTTGGACTTCCCTTTTGAATTCATTGCTTCCGTTTATAAAATTATTGGTTCTTGTGCATCTTCCTTTCGAATTTCTGAGTTTGAGCAATTTTACTTTCTATCTTCCAGAGCTACTGTAATGATAATAGATTTACTTTTGTCAACCGTGCATTTTTTATCAGTAATTAGATATGAAGGACATGATTCTAACTCTACAACATTTTATTCCTGAGTGGGAATTCTCTTATAACCGTATATTATGTATTCGTGATCTTCTCTATCCGTATTTGTAGATTCTGCATTTTGCACTGTCAGATGCTGGCCATTTTTTGTTGCATTGTTGCTGTGAAGTAAACGGGGTATTCTTATAAGAAACCTTCTCAAGATTGGAAGTCCCAACCTGAACATGCAAATGAAGAAAAAAAATTCTGGAAGAAATGCAGCTCGTGAGCATGCCAGTCCCAAGGTCTCACGAAATCAGAAGGTTTCTGAAAATCACCAAGTTGTAGAAAAGAAGGTTTCAGAATTAATTACATCTTCTGCCAGAAAGCAGACACTCAGTAAGCTATTATTGCCTTTCTGCCTGCATGACTAATTCTTCCCACTCATTATTTCAGATCCATGGTTCTCTTTTGCTTACAAGTTGATGTCGTGAAATTCATACAGTAATTCCAGTTCTGAAAATTCACTACAAACATTGACTATGTATGACCTGATAGAATGTCGACAGATAGAGTTCTTATAATTCCATGATTAATCATAATATCACAATTTCAATATTTCATATCTTTCATCCTTTATGTTTTCTGTATATATTAAATTATTGGGACAAAAAAGAGTGTTGTTTCTGTTACATAACAAATATTTACTTGTTAGTTATATATGTCTGGGACACTCATCCTTTATGTTTTCGTGAATTCATATAGTAATTCCAGTTCTGAATTTACCACAAACATTGACCATATGACCTGCTAGAATGCTCTTACGTGTTAGTCAAATATCGATAGATAGCGTTCTTGTAATTTCATGATTAATCATAATATCACATCTTTCATCCTTTATGTTTTCTATTTATATTATATTATAGGGACGAAAAACAGTCTGTTGTCTCTGTTCCATAACCAATATTACTTGTTAGTTGTATATGTTTGGGACACTCATGTAACTTGAAAAGTTAAATTTGAACCTCTTTACCCACACTAAAAACGAGTAAAAGAATCAAACTATACAGTTTTTCTATGTAAAGTTGTGAATTAAGTAGCTCTTTTTAAGTGGCTTTGAAACAATTTTATACCTTTTTCGCATTCCCTTGGTCCTGTTTTATCTCTTAAAAGCTTAGGAAAAAAATTGTTCCATCTATTGGTGCATTATCCTCTAGGAATTACAATTGTATCATAGGAGTATGAATATATATGTTTCACTTAAAATTCAAGTTGTCATTAGATTAATGCACTAAATATTGAAGTGTTTCTTATTCTAGTGAAAGATTTTATCCTTTCCATTCCATAAGTAAATCCAGGAGCCTAATACCCTTGACATTGTCAAATGATTAAATATAAAAAAATCTAGTGCTAAGTGTCATATTCTGCGATGACTTTCAGATGGAGTGCATTCAAAGAAGAATGGCGAAATTGTTGCTCCAAAAAATCAAAACGCCAAGTATGAGTCCTTACGTGATGAGGCGTCTGCTGCTTGTTTAAATCATGATGAAATTGACAGTGTTTCCTTGAATTGCAAGGTAATATAATTTACTTATACAGTTTCTTTTTCCTCGTCATATCAGTCCAAGATTTTTTGAATTACCTTGCATGAAGAATTATCACTTCTATAGTTCAATCCTTAATTTATTTTTCAGGGTTATGATGAAGCTGCTCATTCTGCATCAGAAACTATCTTTTCTCCTGCTTTTCACGTACTAAAGCATGAAGGAGAAATTCCTGATGGAGGTAGATAGTTGAGTGTTTCATAATAGATGAAGGGAAAACTATTAGGAGTGGAAGTATTTTATGTCTTTCCAAATATTGCAATTTATACTTTGTGATTGTCTATTCGTGACAATCATGGTTTTTATGATTCATTCTTATTATCTGCCAGTTGAGTTTATCAAATTCTTTCGGAATGGAGATCAGAAGTTCTATGAAGATGGTAGCTTAAAGAACTCAGAGATTGATATTTGTATTCAGCAAGAAACTTTTAATTCCCTTGTTCGACAAGAGCAGAATTTTGGAGATAACACACTGAATTCAATGAGTACGACATTCTCCAGTAATATGGGTTTGAATGTCTGTTTTGAAAAGGGGATGGGGATCAAATGCTTACTTGCCGTTTGATGATGTGAATTGTTGTTTCTACGCAGATTTGGGAGGAGCAAGTCTATCATCTGAAGTCTCAGCGATATATGTTGCCATGAAAAATTCTAAGCTGGAATGTGTCGATGAGCATGGTCAAGATCCTATGTCAGCTGAAGTTTACACGCGGGATGATGAAGATGAAGAATTTGATGATTTCGATCCTTATTTCTTCATAAAAAATTTGCCAGATTTGTCAGTGGTAGTTCCAACATATCGGCCTATGCTGCTACCTAAACAAACTCGGAGTTGCCCTCCCACTACTCTTGTTTTGGACTTGGATGGTAAAATAATAGTGTCAATTTTTAAAGTGTCTAGTGTCAATTTCTAGTACTAAGACAGACTTTTGCGGTCAAAATACTTCACTATTTTATTTGAAATATGGAATTCTCTTCTTAATGGTGGTAACATTTAGCTCGTCCTGTTTTATTCTAGGTGTCAAATATGTACTTACTGTCCTTTACTGACATGTTAAGATCAGTCTTATTTTTTCACATTCACTGTGATTGGTGGAAAGAGGAAGCTAGAAATAGTTGCAATTAGTTACTGGTTTTTCGCATTCTAATGATAGATGAGAATGTTAATGTAGACCCAATGTTCTTATGATATTCCCACTATATTTTTTACTCTGCAGAAACTCTGGTGCATTCCTCACTAGAACCTTGTGATGATGCGGACTTTACATTTCCTGTAAATTTTAACCAGCAGGAGCATACAGTTTATGTTCGGTGTAGGCCTTATCTCAGAAACTTCATGGAGAAGGTTTCCGGGCTTTTCGAGATTATCATATTTACGGCTAGTCAAAGTATTTATGCTGAGCAGCTTTTAAATGTTCTTGATCCAAAAAGGAAGATATTCCGGCATCGTGTTTTTCGTGAGTCTTGTGTTTTCGTTGACGGAAATTACATCAAAGATTTGTCAGTTCTTGGACGCGATTTGGCTCATGTAATTATTGTCGACAACTCTCCTCAGGTAAGATTGCAAATTTTTTCCTTGTTAAATTAATTTGAATGCCTTTTGCCAGCGGGTCCTTTTCAGATGTGTTACATGTGTAATTATTTTCACACTTGTGCCCACCCAACCTCCACACAGGTAAAATATGAACAAGTTTAAAATATGCATCTATGCCCAAGCTGTCATGCGGAACAGAAATTATGAGCAAGTTTAAAGGACTACTAACCTTGTACTTTCTTTCAGGCATTTGGGTTTCAAGTGGACAATGGAATACCAATAGAGAGCTGGTTTGATGATCGTAGAGATAAAGAGCTGCTTTTATTACTTCCATTTTTGGAGAGCTTGGTTGGAGTGGAAGATGTTCGGCCACTGATTGCTAAAAAATTCAGCCTTCGAGAGAAAGTAGCATCTGCTGTTTATCCTTCACTAGTTATCTGAGACACAGGATTATAATTAGTTTGTGGAGTTTGGACTGATTGCATTCTGTAGTGTTAGGAGATTACATTACAGAACATCATTTACTTTGTTTAGAGGTCATGTTTGAATCTGGATGAAATGATTGTGTAATCAACTGTTAATAGTCTGAAACTTAGTACGAGAGCTTATCAGCAGTTGACATGAGGGAAGAGATATGATCCGTCTTATACTTCCCTTGTTTACTTCCTTGAAATAAAAAGTTCACATAGTTTGTAAGTTGCATCTTCTGTGTATCAGAAGGTGATGGATGTTACCCTTGTTGGAGAAAATTTGCCTTGAATCAATAAAGGGAACAAAGGACTTCACATGGACAGTCTTTCAGCTTGAACTGTTACAGTAAGAATTACCCTTGTATAAAGTTCTTGGGTTTCTGTTTTTTTTTTACTGTGGCGAGGGGATGAATTGCATGCCTTTAATTTTCTTTTTGAGTACGTCTTTAACATGCTGATTGTAGAAGTTTATTGAATCAAGAACACTTATTTAATTACGTAACGGAATAGATTGAAATGATGAATTATATGTCGGATTTGTAGGAAATTACGAAAATGAACTCTCCACTTGTTTCATAATCCAAGAGTTCTTGATTTTGTACGTGAAATTTTGATTTTGATGTTGGAGGAATGGTTTTCTTTGGTTATGTAGTAGATCTGAATTTTTCTTCTCTAAAATAAAAAATGAAGTTCTCCTCCCATAGAAGTTAATGGTAGTTTTTTTTTATATTAATCACCATGGGTAGTTTTTCACCAATCATTCCTTTTCAAAATCGGGTCGAATCGACCCATCATGAGTGTCCGGATCTGAGTTTTCTAACATGTCCCACTCACACATGATGGGATAGAACAAATTTAATTACAAACGATTAAACATTCACATACTAATAAATTCATACGGGCAAATGGATTGTGCAACCCGCGAACACATATAAGAACTAGTTGCTATGAACCTGTTAGAGATAACACATCAGCCCCAAAATCGAAGACTGTCAACTCGTCCGCTATGCCCTAGATGTATTTGTTATATCAGTTCAAACATTTCTAATCCCTCTAAGAGTAATGGTTGACGTAATCAAAACATGTATTCACAAACATGTACTAACCACTACGATGCGACATAATTGGTCGATCAGTGAACACACTTTAGATATAGACAAAAAAACGTCATACTTCCTTACATATATAGCTCAACTTCAAATAAATTACTTTTCTAGACATGTCCCATTAGGTCGAATTACTATAACCATAGGTAACATGCTAAAGTAGCAACATTTATTTGTCACTTCAATATATAGTCGAAAGTCAAATAGCACAAAAATGAGGTTTCAAAGTACCTCAAATGACTCCTGCAATGTGAGAACAGGGATTCTATCTCACATTTTCCTTATCTAGTCGCAAAAGACACATGTAGTATGATCACATGCTATAGTGATTTTTTCTTCATAGAAAGAGTATATGTCTATATTGAACCACTATAAGAATCTTAGCTCAATCGCAGATACCAAAATATTCCTCGTGCCTAGCTCGAGATCTTACTAGCTCACTCCTCATAACACCTACCATAAGTTCTCGCACCCCATCCACCAACCAGGCTACATGATCGTGGGAATTATGTCGATCCATGAATTAATATTTAGACCTCATTTTGACCTCTTGTCAAGGCAACAACCTAATTAAAATACGCTTTGTTCACACTTCCCAAATATTTTAAGCATACAATGTCTCATCTTAGCTCACTCTTCAAGCGCCTGAGGCGACTGCTTGTATGAGTAAGTCAGTCTATGCCGGGCGACAAATATTTTCATTTTATCCAAACATGATATGTGTATTTTGTGCTACAAATAAATAAAATAATGAACAACATCAAGTTCATTAACTAATAACATTAATACAAAATATACCAAAAATCGCACATCATTTTACAAATATCTCTAGGGATTTGACATGGTTTAGAAAAATATCTCTAGGGATTGGCTTTGTCAAAGGATCAACCATCATTATTTCCTTCTACGCTATAATATCTCATACAAAAGTTTACTTAGTGTCTATATGCTTCATTTTTCTATGATACTTCGAATCTTTAGTGTAAGCGATGGCTGCTTGACTATCACAAAATAAAGTCACTGGTTTCGATACACTAGAAACAACTTGTAAATGTTGTAGAAACCTTCTAACCCAAATTGCCTCTTGCATTGCATCCGAACACGCTATAAATTCTGCTTCCATAGTTGATAACACAATGCATGTCTGTTTCTTGCTACTCCAAGATATGACGCCATTCCTTAGCAAGAAAGCATATCCAAACGTTGATTTGCGTTCGTTAGGGTCACCACCTTAACCAACATCTGAGTAACCCACTAGATGCAGATCGTTTCCTCGATAGTATAAACATAAGTCTATAGTACCTTTAAGGTACCTCAAAATCCTCTTAACAGCTTTCCAATGAGCTTGTCCAGGATTCGATTGATAACGACTGACTAAACCTACGACATAACAAATATCACAGCGTGTACGCAACATAGCGTACATCAAACTTCCAATGGCATTAAAATATGAGACTCTGGCTATGCTCTTTTTTTTCTTCTAGAGTCTTAGGACACATTTCCTGACTAAGGATTTCACTCTTTGCTATTGGAGTATCGATGGGTTTGCAATATGCATATTGAATCTTTCGAATATTTTCTTAATATATGACTCTTACGACAGAGCAAGAAGTCTTTTTGAACAATCTCGATATATCTTTACACTTAGTATAAATGTTGTTTCACCCATATCCTTCATGTTAAAATGAGAAGACAACCATTCTTTAATGGTCACGACAAATATTTTATCATTCCCAGCCAAAAGAATTTCATCTACATACAATGATAAAATTACAATATTACCCTCAATATGTTTGGCGTAAACACAATGGTCTTTATCAATCATCATAAAATCATAAGAGGTTATGGCTCTATGAAACCTAAGATACCATTGTCTAGATGATTGTTTGAGGCCATATATTGATTTTAGGAGCTAGCCAGTTGCATGTAAATTTCTTCATCAAGTTCCCCATTCGAGAAAGCATTTAATCCATCTGGTGTAATTCCAAATCCATCGGGCCCACAATAGCTAATTTTAGATGTATGGAGGCAAACCTAATAGCATGTGAAAAGTTTTCATCATAGTTTATTCCTTCTTGTTGAGTGTAACCCTTAGCTACCAAACACGCCTTACATCTTTTTATAGATCCATATTCCTTGCAGATTTGTATCATCGGTCAAAATGTTACTCCTACTCGGATTAAGGAGATGAGACACATTCTTATTCATTTCAGATTTCTGATCAGTAGTAACATTAGTGTCAAGATCTTCTATCTCATATAGACTCACATCTTGACTAGCTTCTCTTTTGCTAGGAAATTCATTCTCTAAAAATGTGGCATCCCTTGATTCAAATTCAGTAAAACTTCCATCAATTTGTTCACCAATGAACATGTATCCTTTGGAGTGTTCAACATATCTTATAAATATGGATTTCTTACATCTCGGTTTAAGTTTACCATGCTTATGAGAAGAATTGTAAACATAATCTATAGACCCACAAGGTCGCAGATTACTTAAATCGGGTTTCCTGCCCATCCAAAGTTCATATGGGGTGGAAGTTACTGATTTAGAAGGTACACAGTTAAGTAAATATGTAGCAGTAAGCAACGCATCTCCCCGATATGAAATCGGTAAACTCGCTTGTGCCATCATAAACCTTACCATATCTAGAAACGTTCTATTCCTTCTTTTCCCAACACTATTTTGTTATGGAGTTCTAAGAATAGTTAGTTGTGTAGATATACCCTTTTCATCACATAATTTTTTGAATTAATCAGAAAGATATTCACGGTATCGATATGTTCTTAATTCTTTTATCCTATGAATGTGAAGCAGTCCAATACTTCAGATTTATGGGAGATTAAATAGACATAACCAAAACGCGTGAAATCATCAATAAAAGTGATAAAATATGAAGCGTCATGTCTCATCTTCACAAATATCAGAATGAATGGATAATCGACTCTTTTTCCGTTTCCAAATAGTTTTCTAGTTGGTTTTCCGGCAAGACAATGCTCAGATATATAACTATATCTTTACAAGTGAGCCTAATAGACATTCTTTAGCAAGCCTATTCATTATGTCTCGCCATATATGACCTAATCTAGCATGTCATATATTAGCATCAATCACATTATTACTAGACGATGGCATTAAAAAAAATCATTACTAGCATTGTTATGTTTAGTGTCTAGAACAATAAAACCATTCAAAAATAACCAGATCTATAATCTAAATAAAAGTTTGCACTACCTGAATGAAATTTGGTATTAAAACCTAAACCTAGGAGAACAGTTATAGAGACTAAGTTTTGCCTAATCTCAGGAGCATAAAGGACATCATGCAGGAATAACGTCTGACCACCATGCAACTAAAGCTTGCAATTGCCAATTCCTTTAACTTCTACTCTGAAATTTTTTCCTACATAGATCCATCTTGCTCCCACTACGACTCAACGATACTCTATAAATGCTCCCCTCTATTTAGCTACATGGTTAGTTGCTCCTGAATTTACAGTCCATACAAGATAAAATTTAGTTAGTAACACACAGCTAGAAACATAACAATGGTGAGAAGTAATATTAGAAAGTACCTTGTCTTTCTTGGGTTCACTAGGAGACGCAGTGAATTCACGTTAAAAAAACACAAACATTCACATCTTAAAGTTATGGCAAACTTAACTAAGTCAATCATGATGTGATATTGAGTATATGATTGAAAGTTCACAGTGCTTACAATCATCTCTCATACAAAATATAAGATCATCATTACTTAGTTATATGCGCAAAACATATCACGTATGAGAATACACTAATCTCATTTATCATAACTCCTACTCAGTTAATATCATAACATGAAAAATATATACACAAAATAAAAGACTATACTAAACATGGCAACTTACTTGGTTATAATTAATTCTAAACATAGTCATCGTATGTACAAAAGAAATGGGACATCAGAATATCTTCAACACTTGAACATGAGACTTCATTCAGTGTATGTTCCTTCATGTCGACGCCAAGGCCCAACCTTGTGCTCCGAAGATTTACGAATTGTGAGAATGCAGTTGAACGGCAAATTCCAGAACATATATTTCTTTACTCTCTTGATATGAGATCTTCTATAATACAATCGTATTCTTCAGAGATATACTTGTCATGATCTCTTCTTTATCTGTATTCCACAAGCTCAGCAAGGAATTGAGAAGAATTTTGCATATATTTATCTCAATTTCAATGTCCCTTTTTCGCACTTCATTGTATATTTTACTCAAATGTACTATATGTTCAATCATGTTGTGATGTGGATTCATTTGTACTCACAAAGTTCATAGTACAAAGTATATAAACCTTCATAATCTAAGTTCCAATCCATCTTTTATACTAACATTACAAATATACATCACTTCAAAAATTTACGTTATCGTACTTGTCCACATATCAAAACTAATTTATCAAAATATCGACTATATAAAAACTTGGAAAAATACTTTCATGAACATACACACCTATTGGTGAAAAAGGGTGTGTATAAACTAAAAACCCAAAGTCCATGTTGATATTACATATTCTTCCCAATATTAGTGCAAAAAATCTCATATAAATAATAAAACCATGTGACCGAAATGGTTAGTGTTGTTAACTGACTTTCACATAAAGAATGCAAGTACTAAATCTGGAAGTAAACACAACACTTTGAAAATTTGAAAAAAGCCAACTTAAAATAAAAAATTTGGTCACTGTTTCACTTATTCTCAAATTTCATGCCAAACCGTTTCACCAATTCATAATAAAGAGAAAATAATTTGTCATATAACACAGTCGAAGACATTTAAAAGAAACAAGTTGTAGATGCAAGGGTGTCACGTGAGTGAGGTGCATGAGTGGTCTAGTCTTAGCTCGTGACTGGAACAACGCCTGAGAACGTCAGGGAGGACGCCGGGAGGTGAAGGGGGAGCACTCTAGACACTCAAGGGCGGTGACAAATGCTTGCTCTCTCTAAAAGTGGGAGTTTCTCTAACTAGAAATGAGAGTTTCTCTCTCTAAATTTTCAATCCTCCCAAATGAAGGAGGAGTCCTCCTTTTATAGGTGAACAAAAGGAGGGAGGGGAGGACCATTGCAACTAATTCATTGATTAGTTACAAGCCCGCCAATTAAATCGTGTCATTTAAATTGATTGATCATGCTTAGGTGAGTAAGAGGAGGATTACACATGAGCCAATAGGGTGGCGCCATGTGGGTCTTTGTGTAATGACCATGATCTAGGGAGAACACGCCTAGCCGGTGAGGCGCGACGACGGTGTTCACGCAACGCCTCTTCTACAAAGATTCTCTCAAACAAAACCTCTTTCCAAGGCGGGAGGGTAGCACACCTTCAATGTCTAGAGTGGTCGTACCGAGGAGGTATGTCCCCCGCCTAGTACAACGTAATCTCGCCCCTAATCCTGCCAGTCCATAGCCTCCCGAACGTTCCCAGGCAACCATACGTTCACCCAAGTCTTTGTCACTTGACTTGATGGTTTGTGATGTGATGACTCGTTGTGATAGTGTAGTGGTGTGTCTACAAGTTGCATTACTGAGGGTGATCAATGCACCTTCATGGTACACCCATGAGGGTGACATCAATGGTGCTATCATAGGGGAGACACCCCATGTTGCTGTCATGGGGACGACCCCCATGGGTACCTTAGTGGCGGCACCTCAATGGGTGAATCTCAGTGGCGGCACCCCATGGAGTGCACCTCAACGGTGACACTCCATGGCACGTTTTTTGTGGAGACACTCCCGATACGTCGTAAGAGTTGCACTTTGCGGGTAGTCAACGTTGAAGTCGCCAACCCTCTTGTACACAAGTGACTATTTAAAAAGAATGCGGTAAAACCGATGTAGAAATTTACCGAGTCAAGAACACTTACTTGATTACGCAGCGGAATAGATCGAAATGATGAATTACGTGCCGGATCTGGTAGGAAATCACGAAAACGAACTGCCTACTTGTTGCACAACCCAAGAGCCCTTAATTTTGTATATGAAATCTTGATTTTGATGTTGAAAGAATGATTTTTTCTTTGATTATGTAATAAGTCCGAATTTTTCTTCTCTAAAATAAAAAATGAAGTTCCCCCCCAAAGAAGTTAATGATATTTTTTTATATTAACCACCATTAATAATTTTTCATATGAAAAATTATTAATCATTATTTTTTAAAACTGGGTCAGGTCAATCCATCATGGACGCCCAGATGTCCAACAGATAAAAGAAAAATATGAATGGCATGCTGTGGCTTATGCAATGATTTTCACTTAAAAGACGAAGCAATACCTTCCCGTACGGTGAAGAACAGGGGACTCAGCGAGAAGAATATAGGAGTAGGCAACGTAGGTGTTTGCAGCAAACGACTTGCAATTTTTTTTCGTTTGGTCAATTGCACGTTGCTTCAGAGTCTCAAACACCGCAACTAGCACCAACTTAATGAAGTTAGTTACAGATGTCCCGGTACATTTGTCGACCCTATAATCTTGCTATAATATGAATGGCACGTGATGTATAATAATACATTCATCTCTTAATTTAAATTTTAGTTTTTTTTTAAACATAGTCGCATCATATTTAAGGCGGTGTTACTGCACATAGCTTTTTTCTTATGGATTATATAAAATACGTTTCATTCTATGTCATTGTTAGTTTAGCATAAGTAATGAAAAAGGAAGAGAAAATAAAAAAGATGGATTCTTTTAATATTTTATTTTTAGTGTCCACTCACTTTCTCATCGAATATGTTATTATTACACGGATTAGGTTGGATTGCAAAGAAAATGAGAGAATAAAAGAAATTGTGGATAATTTGATTTTCATGGAAAAGACTATGAATTGAAATGAAGTTTGCTCCATGAATTTTTTTTTATTTCTTCATTTTTTTCTCCTATCTAAAAACTTAATTACAAGCTCAGTATGTTGTTCCTTATTGCAAAATGTAATATCACATTCGCCTTAAACAACTGCTTGCTACTATCCCGCCAGACCCTCGGTTCCCTTGCTAAACCAATATCTGTTGTGTCTTTGAGCATAAGGAGGTTTTGCATGGTGCATATACGATACACCACTTTAACCGTTAATTGACAACATGGAGGACTCGCTTTCGATGCGAAGTGAAGTAACCAACTTATGCAGCGCAAGTCGCACGCCAGTAAACCAAGGAGGGTTCCCCTTCCAATCATGGTTAAGTTTTCTTACCGCCCCCACCCTATAAATACCACCATTTCCTTCACCTTCCAGTCCCGCCACTTTCTTTATTTGTTTCATTCTGTTCAAATTTTCTGAATCTACTTCAGAGTGGCCTCCTTCTGCTCTGATACTCAGTAATCAGACCACAACATCAACACCATGGTATGCTCATGGAACTTTCTGGACTAGCAATTTTTACTTGATGACGCAATATCTGCATTGTCCTCAGGTTGTTGCACAGAAAGTGAAGGAAGCAGAGATCACGGAGCAGGACTCACTTCTTCTGGTGATTTCACTTTCCAATTGTCGTTTTCAATCTTTTTTGGCGCTATCAGATATCTAAATGTGGAGAAATTCATGATTCGATTTGTTATTTCCTTGCTTGATTTTTCACTGCATTCCAATTGTTACTACTTCTTGACCACCGGAATTGTTCATGCTCTCGAAAATCGAATTTTCTGATTTCGTTGAACTTGTGGTTGATTCAATAGAGTTGTAATTGGAGCATTTTTAAAACCGTTAACATTTATCTCTAAGATCTGAACTATGTTCTCTCGGTATGGTTAACATAAGAACATCTAGCAGCTTAGTTTTTAGTGGAAATATTATGATCAGTTTCTAGCACATATCAACCGCTCGAACGAATAAGAGATTGTATTTAATTTATAACGGATTTTTGTTAATTGTCTCTGCAGCTTAACTTTCCAATCCAATGCTCTGTTCTAGTATGGTTCATTGTTAAAAGACTCGTGAATATAGTTACGACAACATAACACATTTTGCAACTCAACTTCTTTGATGCTGCAAGGACGTAGTCAGTAATTGTTATATTTTCGTTAGTCCTTTTAGCTTATATATAATTTGTATTCTGAATTCAGACGAGGAACTTGCTTCGCATTGCTATATTCAATATCAGCTACATCAGAGGGCTTTTTCCAGAGAAGTATTTCAACGATAAGTCTGTCCCTGCTTTAGGTAAGTTTGTCTTAAACATTGTTCTCTAATTTTGGTTGAATCCTCAGCTTTAACTTTTTGTGATAAGCTCATTATCGACAGAGATGAAGATCAAGAAACTTATGCCGATGGATGCAGAGTCTCGCAGATTGATTGATTGGATGGAAAAAGGTAGATCTCATCTGTTTTATCGACCAGCATGAGCTTTACTCTGATTTGATTTTAATACTGAGTTATACATATTCCAGGCGTATATGATGCGTTGCAGAAGAAGTACCTCAAAACGCTTTTGTTCTGTGTGTGTGAAGCAGTAGAAGGTCCAATGATTGAGGAATATTCATGTAAGCTTTTGAAAATATTTCATTGCCACTTCCCGGCATTGTTATTAATCCTAATGGAAAAATTTCAGTCATCTTCAGCACCTTTTCAAATGATGAGTTGATATTGTTCCGCCAATTATGTGTGTAACGGAGGCTTAATTCTCTTAATTGTGTTTATGGTCAGTTCGATGACAAAATCTAATTCGTCAATTACATTGTCTCCATATAACTGTAACATACAACTTAATATGTGCAGTTGGTGTAGGAAATTACGGGTTTCTGTTGTAACATTTTTAGAATTTTCTTTAGCGGATTGATATATTTGAAAATATCTTTTCCACAGTTTCTTTCAGTTATTCAAATTCTGACAGCCAGGAAGTTTCAATGAATATCAACCGCACTGGAAATAGGAAGCAGTGTGAAACATTCAAGTGCAACTCAACAACAGAAATAACTCCCAACCAGATGAGGTATACTAGATCATGGTCGGATACCGTACTCATCTGCCTTTTTTTTTCTTTTAGTATCAGCGGTATAAAGTGATAAATTGTTAATTTCCAGGAGTTCTGCTTGTAAGATGGTCCGTACACTAGTTCAACTAATGAGAACTCTGGATAGGATGCCTGAAGAGGTAATACTAATAATATAAGGTCATATGTTACCTGATGAAAATATAAGGACATTTTGCAAGTTGTGTGCATTTTCATTGCAGAAGTGGAAGTGCTAACATATTGACAATGTGTTGTAGAACAATAATTATTAACTACTTTTCTTGTTCTTTATTTGTTTTTTCAGCGGACTATACTGATGAAACTCTTCTACTATGATGATATAACGGTATGTTTTTTAGTGCTTCTTTTACTCCATTTTCAGGCGTGTGGTCAGTATTCATTATTAATTGTTAACATAAAAGTTCTGGTTTGGTGTATATAGAAAGTGTCAGTTACTATGCATGATTTTTTGCATCTTTAAAATCATCCGGCCCTTTGGATTAAAATGATTAACTGAATCTGTACTGATGTTTGTGTAATACATAGAATCTTCATCTCAACAGCTTTTATTTGCTATTCCACCGAGTGAAACATTTCCTATGTGAAAGCAAATAACTCATTAGAGAGAAATCGATACTTACATCATCGTTTCTTGCAGCCAGTAGATTATGAACCTCCCTTCTTCAGATGCTGCACTGAGGAAGAAGCTCATAATCCATGGACCAAAAATCCTCTGAAAATGGAGGTTGGGAATGTCAACAGCAAGCATTTTGTATTAGCTCTTAAAGTAAGGGATCGTTGGAAATTATATAGATCGATACAGCTGCGGTTGAATTTTCAGTCATATCTTATTGGTTACTCGTATAGGTCAAGAGTGTGCTTGATCCGTGCGATGATGAGAACGATGATATTGAAGACAATGAAGTGAGCTTAGGAGTTGATTCTGTACACAAGGACGAGTACTCTGAATCTGACAGCGAGGTGAGCTGGATTTTTTCATTTCTGAATTCCTACTAGTTCCATTATGAGCAAGAAATATTTGGAGTTTTAAATTTAATCAAACTGCCTGAAGTTTGTATTAAAATCATAATAAAAATTTCTTGACATTAGGTTGACCATCTACCGGATGACCGGTACATAATTGCACCTATAGGTAAATTACACGATCCTCCTTTTTCCTACCAGTTTGGCTTTCAATAGCCCTCTTGATTTTATTTTCGTTGTCATTGGAATGTAAAATTCGCTTGGCAGATAAACAGCAAAGACAGGGAAGTACTGACGTGTTTGATGAAGGTAAATAATATAATTAAGATACTAATATTGAAATAACTGTAAGAACTATA
This sequence comes from Datisca glomerata, assembly GCA_003255025.1. Classification (NCBI taxonomy): domain Eukaryota; kingdom Viridiplantae; phylum Streptophyta; class Magnoliopsida; order Cucurbitales; family Datiscaceae; genus Datisca; species Datisca glomerata. Next base: position 2,058,898 of record QANY01009387.1, read on the forward strand.
AAAAATAAATTTTATTGCCGAGGTAAATTGATGAGAGGCGTAGTTTTCTTCCTTTACCCTTTACTTTTTGTCTCTGTACAATCAACTCTACCTGTTTTGCATTTTATTCATCACTTCCAAGCTACTGGACCTATCTACCTGGAAGGGACTATTTCAGTTTGTTAATCTGTTTATATAATGTGCAGATGATACGCAGGACCCAGAGGAAGATGAACAACAACTGGCCAGGGTAAAGGAATGGATCCACAATCGCCATCTTGACACTGTTGAACTTACTGATATCCTCTCTAATTTTCCTGACATCTCTATTGTAAGGATCTCCATATATTATTCTGTCTCAGACAGGCACCGGTAAGACATTATTTTTATATAACTAGCAAATGACAGTTTTTTGCTAATGTTAATGCAGGTTCTAACCGAAGGTATATGGATTCAATCTTGCAAAAGCCTAAATAACGAGAGGGTTCAGTCTCGCACAATGCAGGATTTATATGTATAACTAATTTAGTATTGATCTGTTTTAATGGATTTCAGAAATAATGGACAAGCTTGTAAACGAAGGTATTCTATCCAAGACCGGAAGGGACTCTTACACTATTAGCAGGCAGAAGGTTGAAATACATTACTTTTATTCAAGTTTTCTCATTACTTTGAAGGAAGTTTCTGCATCTCTTGCATTTGACTTAACTCCATGACAAAATGCTGTCAGAAATTTGACTACGAGTTCATCGTGAAAGATGAAATGGATGGTCAGATAGCCCTAGTTAGTGGCAAAACTACCAAAGTCGATGATCATATGTATATGAAGGTTGGTCATTTTTTTCTTTGATTTTATTTTCATGAATATCAAATTCGTACCGGTTTTTATTTAACACAGAAACTTCCAAATTACAAATGTTTCCCAATCTTCAATGCTTCTAGTACGATCAACATTACTGGATTCGCTTATATTTTACCTTTACCGCAATAATCATCTTTATATTATTCTCTTCTTTTTGTCAGAAAGGATCCCTCCCTCTCATATAACCCTCCTTGAGTCTGGCTTTTATATCACACACAAATTAGAGTTTATTTTAATAGAATAGACAAAGACAAGTAGTCATGTCCAAAATTGTTCCATATTCAGGCTTTATATCATGCTCTTCCAATGAAATATGTGACTGTTGGGAAGCTTCAAAACAAGCTTGAAGGAGAGGCCAATCAAACTACTGTTCGCAAAATGATCGATAAGATGACCAAAGATGGGTTTGTTGAAGCCAAAGGAAATCGAAGACTAGGTGTGTGCCACTTTGAGAACTTATCGCTGACATAATTTTCCAGAACTCCATTAACCAAATATCATTCATAATTTTCAACTGATACAAATAGGCAAGCGTGTGATCCACTCCGATTTAACTGAGAAAAAGTTGATTGAAGTTAAGAAAGCCTTGAACTGTGATGATATGGTAACCACTCTGAACCTTGGTTTTCTGTAGCTGTACGTTTCATCTTCTTCATATATATCATTTTGTATTTCGTTGGTTCTTACAATCGAACAGGAAGTTGATACTGACGAACCATCGAATAAGTCTAATCATTTAGGTAACATTTACTTTGCTTAACTGATCAATGTTCCAATGTGCATAATTCGAGTTTCATTTGTAATGCCACGGTCTTACAATCAGTGTTCATAACTACACAAACAATCTTCTGTTCAGTTAGTAACTTCAATGACACGTCCACTTGCGGTGTCCTACACTCCGTAGGATCAGATCTCACACGCATGAAAGTAAGATCTGACACACTTCAAAATGGATCAATCAGGAGTGAACAGACTATTACGAAGCTTGGAAACACTCCAACAAGCAGGGCTGTGGTAAGAGTGGCGATGAAGCTGCTTCTCTTCACTCAACATTATTATTTAGTCCCTCACAATAGCCTTTCAAAAAGCTGACAATTAAAATGTATTTTTTTTATCACAGCCAGTGGCTTCAAGAGAGAGTTTCGCGCTAGGGAATGAGGATAGCAGAGTAAATGGACATGTTAATAACGGCGATGAAGTGGATAAATTGATATGTGGGTCTACCCAAGAGAGGCGGTCCAGGAAGACGAGCACAGTATACTTCAAATTCCTTTCCTTAAAATGACATGTGACTTGGTAATTTGGTGGGAATTTAATCTAGACATGCTCTTTTGCAGGTTAAAGAGCCTATTCTTCAGAACGTAAAACGCCAGAAATCTCAGGGCCTTTAAAAGATTTTGAGTGTCATGCAACTGCGTAGTTACACCTTCCTATTAGTTGTTTCACAAATCACAACTTTCATTTTCTGGGTATTTGTGAAGAAGTAACTTCACTGAAACCTTACTGAACAAATCATTAGCTTTTCTAGTTTATGTTTCACTTCACTGAACAAATCATTAGCTTTTCTAGTTTATGCTCTTTTGCAGGTTAAAGAGCCTATTCTTCAGAACGTAAAACGCCAGAAATCTCAGGGCCTTTAAAAGATTTTGAGTGTCATGCAACTGCGTAGTTACACCTTCCTATTAGTTGTTTCACAAATCACAACTTTCATTTTCTGGGTATTTGAAAAGAAGTAACTTCACTGAAACCTTACTGAACAAATCATTAGCTTTTCTAGTTTATGTTTCACTTCACTGAACAAATCATTAGCTTTTCTAGTTTATGTTTCACTGACTTGATACTGAGGAACTGTTCTGGCAGATGCATAGATTTCTGAAATTGAAACATAACGACAGTCTAACGGTAGTTATGATAAACTCACTGCTGATTAGAATTTGATATTCGTATTTGACTAAAATTATGCTTTATTATCTCATCAACCACCAGTGGAAACCAAAGCCTTCTGCTTAACAATATACCACAGCTTCTTGTCATATTCAGGAGTAATGGTTACCCAAGTCAACAATAAGTTGTGGCTGAACTTTAAAAAAAATTGAGATTGTCCACGATCTGAACAAAACAAACACCATACAACAGCTGATAAGCATCAACTTGGTCTTTTGCCATGCCACGTTAGCAAACTTATTCATATTCATCGTTCAGAGTGATGTATTACAAAATGTAGTCACTGTCGAGTGCATATGAAACACTGAGAATTCACAAATGACAGTTAGAACAACCCCGCCATCATCCTTCCTGCAAGAAAGTCCTTAACTTCAAACAGATGGCATCCATGTACTCTGCATAAAGAAACGCGAGAAAATATGACGATCCAAAATGGTGAACTATCAGAAGAACTGTACTCTGGAAAATTTTATATCTTAGGTACATACCCCGGAAGTCATAAGAAAGTGAAATTTAATCCCTCAAATTTGAAAGTGACTCCAGGATATGGAAAGAATGCTACATTCTAAAAGCAATACGAAATTCTCGAATTACAATCCCAACAGTGCCCCAAAATCAATATTCGGAGTGACTCTGAAAGGATATAGAAACTTTATTACTTTTTTACCAGCTAAAAGAACTTACAAACAATCCTAACAACACAAACACAAACATTCACATAATTGCTCATAGAATATAAGATTTATCTAGCATTCACCCAATCAACAGTTGTCTCAATGTTATAAGCAACATTCCCAGAGTCATGTCTGCTCCCACAGCAATCCCCACCTCTTCGTGTTTGATATAGCTACATAACCTATTCCACTTTAATGCCAAGATAGATGTTTCGATTATGCACTCAGTTCCTACCAAAGTAAAAAATATTCGCCTACCCGCAAGCAATTTGTATAGTTACAGAAGAAAAGAAAAGAAACCGACCTTTTGACATCATTTGGAATTTTCATAATTCTGCAGGAGGACATCATCATAGGGATCTCTACGACCTGGAACCTGGCTAATCTGAGCATCCCAACGGAGCTGGGAATTATGGCGTTCAAAGGTCCAAAATCCATATGGACGTAGAGGCAAGCTCCACATCTCCTTGGTCTTGTTGCACCGATCCTTGGTCGAATATAAGTGCTCTCTAAATTTTCGGTCCCTCTCCTTTGGGTCCTCCATTATCCTCAGTATCAGATTCTCAGCAAACTCCATCACAAACTTCATCTTTTTTTCTCTTCCTGAAGAATGTGAATCAAAATCATAGCTTTAAGTTTAGAATTCAATGCTTAAGTTTATGAATATACGTAGTTGTGTTGGAATCAGTCGATCAAAATAAAAAATTTCCTCTATTTTTGTTTTTATTGATTTTTCCTAAGTTTTCTGAGAATCTAAGCGGATCTGATTGTTTTCCAATGAAAACCCTATATCAATCAAGCAAGAAAGGAGACCCAAGAGAATTAAGAAGCTAATTTTAACGAATTAACGTTTAATGGAGCTATGTAAAGGAACGATGAGACTAAAGAAATTGCAATCGAAAACCAGTTGAGAAATTGATCGAAGAAAACTTGCCTGCAGGAGACCACAACTAGCTCAAGCGGGAGCGAACAACCGAGTATGGGGCGTTTTTTTGCTGGAAGAAAATCCCCCCAATATCTTATTTTCTTTCCATTTTGTTTCGTTTGGGTCAGAAGTTTGGGCCATGTGTATGGATTTAAAACTCTCTTATTAGAATCGGGAAAATACATATTAATAGATTAGTAGGGGCTTTTATTAGAAATACACCGAATCAAATAACAAACATAAAAAATAACTTAGTTGTAAAATATCAACAAAAATAGTCACTAGACTCTTAAGTCCACATTTTCTAGCTCATGTGCTGCCACCCAGCCCGAACTCCTCCTTCCCTCTCCAACTTCTCACCTCCCAAACCATTGTCCTCCCTTTCCTCACACTCCTCTCACCCAGCCCACTCTCCTCCCCATCCAACTCACTCTAGTATGGAAGGGGGGAAAATAGTTGAAGAAGTGTCATAAGATGCGTGTGGGTATTGGCGGAAGCACAGATATAATGGTATATAGGATATGAAGGGAATTCGATGACACATGAATGAAGAGTGGAAAGAGTCCAAAGATACCAGCTGAATTCTTCTAGAATATAGCTTTTAATGAGGAGAACTGTGGTATAAGGGATGTCCATATCAAAATGGTCTGGATAAGGAGAAATGTGAGTTTTTACGAGTAAAAGATGAAGCCAATAAAACGGAGTTTTTATGGCAAGATTGTTGACAGCAGTAGGACCATCAGGTACTTGAATCTTAGCAGACAGAAGTAAATTATGACAAGATCAGAGTTGCAAGGAGAAAGAAAGGGGAAATTAGAAAGCCATGAGAGAAAAACACTTGTTTTTTAATTCTGAAAACTTCTGATTTACAAAGGAAGAGACGCTATCCTTATATAAAGCTGGAGGGAGAAAATAGACAAACAAACTAAAGTAAACAAATAGGAACCTAAAGACCTAAAAAGCCTACTTTTACAAAGCGACTATAATTATTGCCAGAAATGGCATTTTGCAAAAAGTTGTCCCCATAAAACTAAAAGAGATATTCAGATGCTCTAACATCTATAGACAGTCCTCCTCTTTCCGGATGATGAAGATATTGAATCTGCTGTGGAAGAATAGGCTAGCCGCAATGAGGAAACTCAATATGTGTTACCATACTCTGTAGGCGAGGCCAGTTTCTCCTCTGATTTCGAAGTCTCCTCTGATTCTGTTTCTGATACATCGTCCAAAGCTACCCCAATTCTTCTCGCACTTCAACCCATTGGGTCCACCCACAGCCCTCAGTTTCTTTTCAGCAACTTTCATTATATGAGCTGCTCAAAGAAACTAGCCATACAGACCTTCTTCAAAAACTGCATCCAAATCTGGTTCTTCCGGTCCAGTCGATCTTAGGAAGGATAACCCACTGTGATTCTCTAAGTTTTTTAGTTTTTTGAATACATTCATAGATCCTAAAGTGGCTCCCTAAGAGGATGTTGGTTGAGCCTTACCTAGATATTGAATTTATTCATTATACTGATCAGCTGAGAAAATTATAGCTGATATCCCTACTTTTTATTGATTAATTGTTATTTTAGTTAGTTAAATTAATTAATATAATTAATCAGTTAATTCATTTAATAAATCAATTAATATTTTAACTGATTATCAGATCTAGGTAAGTACCCCTCTCACCACTATCGTCCCACATAATAATATCAAAATAATCATGTATTGAAGAACATGTGTATGCGTCTCTCATTGTATGAGATTGTGAGTATGTTTTGTATGAATTTTCATGTTAATGAACTTTAAGATTTCAAGAAACGATCATGTAATTACATTGCTTACACAATATATACTATATTTCATATAATAAATAATGAAAAATATCATCTAATATTCTTGTTATCATAAAACCTAACTAATGTGAACTATACTAATTAAATACGTAGCATAAATATACTAAATATACAACATATATATTTTAAAGACCATAAAATTTTCTAAGAAAACAAAATATCAATATAACTTATACTATATATATATAATATATAATATATTTAATATGTACAGTATATATGAAATATACCTTATACATCTAGTTTTCTACAACTTTTTTTCGTCGAACTTTTTTGTTTAGCGTCAAAATCATTTTTTCGAGAAGTGTGCCACCTTTTTAAGTAGTTGGTTTTGATGGTTTCCAAACTTAAGACTCTTTTTGATGATATTTTATAAAAATAACCTAGTTATCATCAATACTAAATTAGTAATGACTCAATTAGAGATCTAGGACACTAACTAAAAATAAAGAAGAGAATGACCTAAAAAATAGGGAATTGCACATATGGTCAAAAATTGTAGTGGCTCGGCAAAAAAAACTAACAAAAATAGTGAACGGACAGATATATCCTTAATGACAAAAGGAAACCATGTTTCCATCGACTTTCACTTCTACCCAAAATCGTGAAGACGAAAACCCTAGCCTCTCAAAAGCGGTGACGCGGGAAAATACATAAGCTATATGTCTTCTGCAAAAGTCATAGAAAATCGTCGTGAATCTACATCAAATCAACATGAAGAAGAAAACCCTAGCCTCTCAAAGCGGCGACGCAAGAAACCCCTCGAACTATCTGTCTTCTACAAAATCATAGAAAATCATTGCTAACCTATTGTTCATCATTTTCTTTTTATAAATTTTTAGAAACTTCATCACAAAATCTTTTACCCACGGTAAATATTGTACAAGTGTACCATGGTATATAAACATATATCATGGGTATAAGTTTATATATTATAGTATTATCAATATACCGTAGTATATTTTAATATACTATCAGTATATCGTAGTATATATGTAGTGTTTTCTCTATATCATCAATATATCGTAGTATATGTAATATATATTTATGTACCATCAGTATAGTATAGTATATATGTATTATATTTTTATATATCATCCAATATCATACCTCTCCCCACACCCAAGCCCGTCCCATCCCTCTCTTTCTTCGCCTGTCTCGCTCGAAAACCAGTAATAAACTAAAACCAATTCCATGTAACTATTACAGAAAATAGGAAAGATAATTTCATAAGAAAACTATTAAAGAAAAAAGATGAAGATTAATATATTAATATACTTGATTTTTATTGTAGATCAATTTCGTATAAACCACTGTAGAGAAAATTGTCAAATTCACCCAAAAAATCAAAATCAATTCCATATAAACGGCAACAATCTTGCCGAGTACATACCCAAAATCAACAAAAAAATGCTATTTATGTTACAAATATTTATGAAATAACAAATGGAGAGGAAGATGAAACACTGAAATCAACAAATCTCCAAATCGGCTATATAATGGACCAATGGGGTCTGCAATGGCAGGGGCGAAGGAGGAGTTGCGAGAAAACAAAAAAGAAAACAATAAAGTAAAAAAAAAAAACAAATCAGTTATAATGAAGGCATTAAAATAAATTAACATATATATCTTAACTAACTAAAATATATCTCCTCAAAATCGGCCATTACTGCAAAATTAACAAAAGGGGACATGATACAAAAGGAAAACTTTAACTAGCTTAATTCTCTAATTTTCCCATTAGTAATTGACATAAATAAAATTGAAGTAGATAAATGACCATTTCTATTTAATTTAATTTCAAATTATTTATGACTTCTCTACAATACTCTTATCCCATGTTTCTACTCAAATATTTTAATTATTTTTTTAAATTTAAATATGGTAACTTCTTTAAACCTTGGTAGTTATGATAATATTTATTTAATTAAATATAATTTCATATTAAGTGAATGTCTTGTTATTAAAAATTTATAAATTATATTATATTATGATGAAATGTAAGCAATATTAACAACGATCAGATAATATCTATAAATATTTATTTAGGATAATGTATAATATTATATTAACATTTATCTAAGATGATGTTAACGTTTATTCAGTATGTGATATAATATTTAGAGTGTTAACGCATAATATGATATTAACGTTTATTCAAGATACAATATAAATGCTAACAAATACATTAACAATCAAATAATACGATATTAACAATTTTTTAGAATGATTTAATATTGAATGAATAGAGTATTAACATCAGATAACATTGTATTAATGGTTATTTAATATCATAACTACTTCTAATATTTCTAAATATTTATTTAATATAATTATGAACTGTAAAATTTGATGGAAGGGAGATGGAACCTAAGGTTTTGGGAAAAAAATGAACGGTAAAATTTGTAATTAAATTAAAAAATAAAATTATGTGTAACATCTATAACTACTCATATGAATATGAGATAATTGATGTCATTACTATTTAATTTATTAATTAAATAATATAAAATCTGAAGATATATTACAAATAAGGGTATTTTAGACAACCGACAAACTATTTAAATTATACTAGTTAAAAAAGATTGTTTATCTACTACATTTTTTTCTTAGAAAGTGGTCTATCCACTAGGATTTCTGATTCTAATAACATAAGAGGAATATGCTAAGCTTGCTCCCTTAAGTTTTAGTTCGTTTGACAAATAGACCAAATCTAATATGAAAGAAAAAAGTTCAAAAACAAGAAAGAAAACAAAAAAAGTGGTAGAGCGCTATTTCACCTTTGTGTTCATGCTTAGATGTTTGCGGTCATTTATCTTAAGAGTGGGCTGTCGGGATTTGACAAACATATCTTTCTTGTTGGGATCTCAAATAGGAGAAGATTCAAATCTCAGGTGTATCACTCAGTAGTCAATTTCGTTTTCATTTAACGCTAGTAATTCATGTTTGTTGAGAAAACGTACATTTCGAGTATTTAAGATTTTTAAATCAAAAACTTTAAATAATAATATTATATTTATATGAATAATATATGCATAAAAATTCTCTTTAATAATTAGTTATACTAACTATATAATTAGCATATGAGACATCTAATTAATAATCAACCGAAATTACCGAAGGCAAGTGAAGGATTTTGGAACTAATGAAAGTATAATTTGCAGTGAAACGCCATTCTGTGTGTCTGTGTTTTTTTTCTGTCAAGAGAAATTCCATAGCAACAAAGAATTACAAAAACTTTGATGCCCATATCGGAATGGCTTCATACCAAATACAATTTGTACTATGGAAACCAAGCCTAGCTAAATGATGAGCAAGGCCATTAACACTCCTAGGAATATGGCAAACGGAATAATTTGCATATTTAGTACCAAAGACAGTAATATCATTCACTAGTGGCATAAGAACACCAGAATTTGAGCCCATATTTTGCAGCCGCGAGGTAACCTCCATTGAATCTGAGCAGACACAAATCGAAACGTCTTATTCCAGCAAGCAAGCTTCCAAACCCCATTGAATAGCCCATGCTTCCGCACAACCAACACTGTCAACAACCTCCAGTTTTTTGCACCCCATTTGAAAAATCACCCGATCCGAATTAATCGAATCCCATCCCACCCCATCACTACCCTCCTTCCAAGCTGCATCCACTAACAGACACCAAAAGTTCGGTTTTAGCGAGCCCAGGAAGGAAGGAATGGGAGGAATAACCAGATGAGAAATTATAGTCCCGGCATTACTGAATTCCAATATTTGAGATTCAGTAAGCCTAATATCATCTATGGGATTTTGAGAGACATTCTTAAAGCACTTGCTGTTTTTGCTCTTCCATATCTTCCAACAACCGAAAGCAAACCACTGGAGAAATAATGAGCATTTCCCCATGAAATCTTGACACAGCTTTTCAGAGATCCCAAAAAATCCAGCCCATCAAACCTGTCAAAAGAGAGACAAAAGGGTTACGGAACCAAAACGCTCGAACAGAATCAGATTCAAACATGAGATGCACAACCGTTTCCTCCTCCCTATCGCACACTGGGGAAGTTACATTAGTAGTCATACGATCATCTGAAGATTTGTTTTCACCGCCAAAATATTTTTTGAACATCTCTAAATGAAATCCTTTGACTTGGAAGGAATTTTCATGTTCCAAAGTATCTTCCAGCATTTACTATTTGGTAATCCAGTACTAGATTCACCCCTCGCAGGCCTACCCAAAAAGCCATTGGTAGCCATATTCATTGCTACCTTATAACCCGATCTCACAGCATAATCACCATCTTTTGTAAAATGCCACATGTTAGAGTCAACGCACCCAAACCTCCTTAGCCAACATATCATGATTGAAACAAGATAAGCCTCTAAAAGCTATCCCACCCGAACATTTAGGGGAAGTCAAGTTTTGCCAAGACGCCCAAGAAATACATCCCTTGTTAGCCGAAGAAGACCACCAGTATTTAGATAAACGATTGCAAATATCATCAAGGAGAGTGGAAGGAAGCTTAAAACAGGACATAGCATAACAAGAAATCGCCAAAGCAAAGCCTTAATTAGAACCTCTCTACGGCCAAGACAAGAACTTTTCAGCCCGACCATTCAGTCTAGCCATCATTTTATCCTTCACATCATTAAAAATAATCATCTTTGATAACTCAATGTTGGATTCCAAACCCAGATATTTCCCCAAACCTTCACCCTGCTGCATCTGAATAATATTAACTAGATTTCACATTAATCGTAAATGATTATAATTAATTCCACACTAATCGTGGAGTTAATCAGATGCTTCAGTTTCCCATTAATCGTAAATGATTATAGTTAATTAATTCCGTTCAGTTTCCAAATCGTAATCAAATGCTTCAATAAATTGTATTGCAATGACATGAGTTCTAGCAACTTTAAAAGAATAATAAGTTGTGAACTTAAACGACTCTCCTCATATGTCATCTTCCTTCTAGCATTATAGGAGTCTAAAAAGTCTTTAAAATCAGGATGTGTCTCCTACGATTCACATGTATATGTCCCGGGCATGCTCCGGATTCAACAAACGGAAGAGACAGTTAATCAATAGTGATCCAATGTCCCTCGCATCTGCTTGCCTTTTGCCAAAAGAGATATGCACCTACCAATGAAATTTGAGTCAAGAGCTATAAATAAAAAGCACAAAGCTTTGAGATGATATTAGAGGTGGTAACCGGGTCCGGGCGGTTCTCGGGACGTTCACGGGTCAGCCCGCTGAAATTTGGGTTCATGGATCGGGTGTGGGACAGTCCAGTCCAGGTCAGAAAGTTTTTATTTTTATTGGTGAGAAGTAAATAAAATGTAGATATTACACTAAACTATATGGAAGTCATTTTTAATTTTTTAAAATTATTTTATTTTATTACTTTAAAATCTTTATAAAAAAATTTATAATACTGAGTAAAATAATTATTTTATTTATTAAATTCATAAATCTGTGATATTCTTATTCACGTAAAATCTAAAAATATAATAAATAATTAATAACTAATTTATAATTCATATTCATTAACAAAATAAAAATATAGGTTTTGAATGCAAGACCTATAATGGTTCGGGCCTGGCCCGCGGACCTTAACCGACCCGGTACGGTACAGTACTGTGCCGGTTTGTGGTCGGATTAGAACAGACCGATTCATCCAGTTTCACGGGTCGAATCGACCTACTTACCACCTCTTGATGATATATATATGAACATAGAAATCGGTGAAGCAGGAAAATCCAGCATAAACAAACAGCTCAAATTAAAATAACATTGTTTTTCATTGTGTAAACACATATAATATCTACAACACAATTTCTTCGAATAAAAATTACTTTTAAACGACAAAGCAAGTTTTGCCAAGCAATAATATTTATACAGAAGTTTTTCTTGGTTCAATAATTGTATGAATGCAGCCTTATATTAGAGTTATTGAGATAAATTAAATCGAAACAATTTCTTACGAAGGTGATCAAGTAAACAAATCCAATATATATGAGTGTTAACAAAATAATTAGGATAACGTGATGAAAGAAATCCAATGCATATGAATTGAGAACGTTATATCCATTCCAAGCTTCAAGAAAAGATTAATAGTTCAGAACAATTCAAACCTTTTTACAATATTTTCAATATCTTTTTCTCTTTACTTATAAGAGAAAAAGATAAGGAACCACAATCTGACATATTTCAATGTTTTTATAACCACAATCCCTATAAATTAGAAAGTATACAAAAATAAAGAAAGATAAATAATAAAACACAAAAAACTTACACGGTTCGACAGTGTGCCTATGACCACGGGCGAAGATGAGAATAATTCCACTTTAGCTTCAAATTGCACCATGATATTCAAAATTAGATTTCTCCAAATATCTTCTCCGAAATAGCAATCACTTACTGCGAATACCAACCAAGTTCAAGCAAATGTGAAACTTGCAAACAGGAGTAGATTTCTCATCATATCAGCTCAATTTTCTACCTTAAGAATTTTACTGTTTGTGACAAGACCTAAGTCATAGCCTCACAAATAAAGTGATATCTAACATCAATGTGTTTGATTCTCTCATGATAGAATTAATTTTTGGTCAAATGTATAGCACTATGGCTACCAGAATAGACAACAATAACATCCTATTTTACTGCTGGTGTCATGTACTCTGCCTCTATAGTAGACAACGCAATTGTAGACTATAGAGTAGTCTTCTAATTGATACCACAACTAGAAAGTGTGAAAAAATAACATGTTAGAGATCACCTCTTATAAAGATCACCAATATAGTTAGAGTCAACAAAATTAATAACATTGCTACTAGTGTCAGAACTCCTGCCATAAACTAGCACAAATCTGCAGTGCCTTTTTAAATATTGAAGAACCCATTTCACATATTGCCAGGGTTCTCATGTATCTACTAACGACATTAACTACATGTGAAATATCTGGACAAGTGCAAATTATAGCATACAAGATACTCTAAACTGCACTAATATAAGGAACATGTGACATCTGCTCATTTTCTTCATCATTTTGTGGTGGTATATCTGCTGAAATCCTGACATCTGTATACACACGCATTCAAGAACTTTCTCAATATAATTATTTTGAGACAAAACCAATTTGCCCGTTTGCCTATCTCTCGAAATTTCCATGCCCAAATTCTTCTTACACCACCTAAATCTTTCATCTCTAACTCATCACTAAGTCGTACTTGCAACTCAATGATTTCATCTTTATTCTTTATAGCAATAAGTATATCATCGATGTAGATTAACAAATAAATAAAAGAACCATCTGAAAGATGTCTATGGTAAACACGATTGTCATAGTCACTCTGGAGTAATCATGCACAAGCATAAACGAATCAAACTGCTTGCACCATTGCCCAGGAGATTGCTTCAGGTCATATAATGTCTTCTTCAAAAAACAAACATAACCCTCTTTACCATGAACAACAAACTCCTTTGATTGATGCATATAAAATATCGATGATATTCAGATGATATGTTATAAATACTATTTTATTATTAAGAACAATTCGGTACAAAACATAAATAATGAAAAATCACAAAAGAAGCAATAACGTCAATGATCTATGAACAATAGATAGTGGTTAGACCGCCAATCAAATCCTATTAATATTGACTTAGTAAAATAACTAGTTATTGTCAGCATATAGTCAGTGACTGTTAGGTTTTTTATTCTTCTTGTTTTTTCGTCTGCCATGATTTTTTTCTGCGTGTTTTCTAAAATAAAGCTTTTTATTTACATTACAGCTTACTGTTAGATCAATTGTAATGACACAATTGGAGATTGATGCACCTTTCATGACACATTTTAAGAAAGAGAAAAATGTGTCAAATGAAAGAAAAGGTGAAACATCAGAGGCTGATTCTTTAAAATAGAGAAGTAATAGCTGTCTTGGCAAGGAAAATCGATAAACTAAAAAAAGGGCAACAAGAAATGAACGTATCCATAGTCATCATGGATATAAAAAAGAGGGAGATACATATAGTTTTGTTAAAGATTCCACAACAAAAGGAAGCTACCAAGGTAATTTACTTAAGATATTATGAATAGTTAATTTAACATAACTTATTAAGATACTATGAGTGGTGGTAATGTATTTTCAATTTTTGTTATGAAGGAAAATAAGGATGGTGGTAATGCTAATGGTAGTGATAATGATGAAGGTGGAGGTAATGATGACATTAATGATAATGATGGTATTACTGATGATGCTGTTGGAAACGCAGAGGTTAGAATCACGGAGGGCTGCAACAACTAGGCAAGAACAATGTAAAACATAATTATGCACTGTACATGTATAACTATTGACTTATGGTATATAATTATATGTTGTCAACAATATTTTGTATGATGCTGATTACCTATGATAGAACAACAACTCGTGAAGGTATTTGTAAATCTGCATATCTTCCTAATTTTTCTGAATTTGTGATAGCTAGAATTTCTGCAGTTCTTCTATTATAGTATATATATTTGCATTTGCAAATTTGAATTGGAGTATAAATATGAATTTTGTAAATGCTGTCGATGTTAGGCAGGCATGCTTTCTTTGAAACTAAGATAGTTTTTCAAATGTACATAATACAGGAAGCAAAAAGAACGTGATGGCTTGTTAAGACGACAACGACATACATTTAGAAATCACAGCAGCTAATGAACTTAGCCCAGAAGGAGCAGCCAACAATGTAGAAGGAGCAGCCACCAGCCCGAAAGGAGCAGCCACCAACCCAATTGGGAATACCAAGCTTTGAACTATTTTCAGTCTCTAAATGTTGACGAATGAATTTTTCGTACATTTTATGGATTGTTGGTAGCTAGATTTGAAACTTTATAAATTGAATAGATGAATAGTTGAATGGATGACTATATGATTAGTTTTTAATGGAGATGAATAGGTAGGATGGATAATGATAGTCTAACAAATTTGAAAGATGATAAGTTAGTTTATGCTGTAAATGATTTTGAATGTTAAACAGGTGAAAATTATGAAAAAATTTCTTTGATATGTACTGTTTTAGTAATGTTTATACATGTGATCAAATAATAATATAGTATGGGTATATAATCAATACCCATAGTATTTAGTTATCTTAATCTGTATGCATTAGTAGATAAGTTCTTGTTGAATACAATAGTTGAATGTTAGACATGTGAAAATGATGAAAAAATTTACCTTGATATGTACTGTTATAATAAAGTATATACACATGAGTAAATAAATAATGTACTATATGAATAAAGTCATTATCTGTGGTATTCACTTATCTGAACTGTTCACATCAATAGACAAGTTCTTGAATATGTCAATAAATACAAGTAAAAACAAGTAAAAAAAGACATAAATATTATGCAAATGACAACAATAGGAAGGTGTTATATGATTTATATAATAATATAAGTATACGAATATATACTATGAGTGTATAAATGTAAACTTTACAAAACTAAGCAATTAGTGAACAGTACAAATATTTTTAGTTTGGCCACTGACCTGGTCGAGTTTAAATTTTTTATACAATCCCATATAGGATAATAGTAATACAAAATATTTGAAAAAATATATCTAAAGTAAACATCTTTCTGGGGATAAAATCCATATTCTAAAATCAATGTCCAAAACATAAAATTAAAACTGTCTCAATAGGGAAATTAGTGTACTGACAGAAATTAAAATCAAAACCATCAAACACATCATGTCGAGCATTTTTTTAGCACCTCTGTCACTATCTCTCAGAATTCTTGCAAGTTTTATTATCATGACACAATACCCCACAAGTACTGCATCTAATTTTAGACATGTTTTCACCAAAAGACAAGTACCTTTTCTTCTTTAGCCTGCCCGAAGAACGTCTCACCAATTGAGGTAAAATCTTTTAATCTTTGACATCATCAGGAACGGACCAATCACATTCATGACCAATGGGGTTAACAAATGCTGCATTCGTAGCTTCATGCTCATTTTTCATATAATACTTTGAAGTATATGGACATGGTGATAAGTTCTTTCTTGTAAGTGCTGCACACGCATAAGAACAAGGGAGTTGATCTAACTGCCACATATTGCAAGTGCAACACCTATTTGTAATGTTGACAACATATTCAATATAACTATAAAAAACTTGCGATGTGTGTAAACAATGTAAGCCAACAATCAATATTAAGATAAAATAAATTTAATACTAAATAATTGAAGGAAATAGTCAACTATGAATGCAATAAATAAAAAGAAAAGAAACATTATCATAAGAAATCTCACACCCATATTATGAGCAAGCTCAAATTGAGCACATAGATCTTTCTCTGATTCCTTCGTCAAACAAGTAAGTATACAACTAGCAACAGTCCTCTGTTCATAAAATAATAACTGCAACTTTTGTTGAATATACTTAATAAGGCAAATGACATGCAACGATCTAGCATCATTTAGAACAAAATTCAGTGTCTCCACAAGGTTTGAAGTCATCATATTATACTGCCATTAAACAAAGTATGCACGAGCCCATTCCTTATACCCAACACCTTTCAAGCAAGAGTGTATAGAAGGAACTATGGCTTCTAAGCAACGTATATGCAATTCAAAATATACAGTCATATATGCCCTCGCACATTTATAGAATAAACTATCATGCTTGAAGCTTTTATATATCGTCTTTAAATTGATAAGCAGATGTTGCATGTAACAATCATGATAAGCATCCTGGAAAGACTTGCAAATAACCTTTGGGATGTTATTATATTGATAAAAAATAATTACCAACTCTTCACGATATCCAAGCACACAACTCAACTTCTCTATAAACCATTCTCAAGCTAAGTCACTCTCTGAATCAATAATCACAAAAGCTAATAAAAAAATTTGATCATTACCATCAAGCATTGAAGTGATCAGAAGTGTACCATGATACTTATTTGTAAAAAATGTCCCGTCAACACCTATAACATGTCTACAAGTATGACTACCATTTAAAGAAGGTCCCAAAGTCATGAAAAATTATTTTAGCCTACCATCACGATCAATATCAGAATGTGTGACAGTACCTAACACATATAAAAAATATTTACTAAAAACAAACTGATAAGTAGCAATGTAGTGAATAACAATAGTAACTATATATGTACTTATATGAATTAATATTACCAGGATTATTCTTCTGCAAGTGGAAGCAATAGGAAAGTAATATTGCATAAGACTCCTTTAGAGATCTATGAATCATATCAAAAGCTCCATTTTTTACCCTCTAAGCTTTATAGTAACTTATATTAATGTTGTACGTCACATGCATATGATGAATAATATCTTTAGCTTGTGTGCGATAACCAACTCCGCATATATACTTATTATTTATACACCCACTTACAATTATCGAAATAGCTTGACGGTGATCACTTTGTACAATGTCAAACGAACAAGTGTGCTCCTTCAAATACTTCCTAACACACCATATTTCACCACCTCTATAACGTGAAGCACGTACAAACCACTGGCAAACTGAAAATTGTGCTCCAAAGCAATCAAGTGCAGTGCCTTTTTCAACTCATATTTTGAGCTGGAAAATGACTTCTCTTATATATCAAAGCAAAGAGGTAACTCATCGGCAACTACTTTATCCACAAATAAAGGATCAAAAGGGTTATCATGGACAATCATATGCGATGAATACCCAACCTCTGATAACGATAAAATTCAACCACTAACAACATCATATGTCTTCTTACCAATGCGGGATGTAACAATTAACGAATAATTTCTCCATTTCTCATTATTCATCAAATTAAGATACCACTCAACATCAGAATCTATGTTAATCTCTAAAAAATTAGAAGTTGATCCTCCAGATTCAGTATTCACCATCAAACACAAATTATTAGAATCTACACACAATGCATAAGATACTAAACCGAGTAAAATATCGTGTGATGCATCATTAACAACTAGAAATGGCTTAATCTTATAGTCAATGTAATTTCTCCCTTCATCCCACATTCTATCATAAAAAGAACTATGATATTATTCACCATCAAACCTAAAAAAAGGTATAACAATAAAGAAGTAAATATCATATATAAACAAAGTACACAATTTAATACTAGATAGTATATTATTATATATCATATATCAAGAATGATAAAAGTTCATAGAAAATGATACAACCATATCAACAGCAAAATATTATCAAAACAATTGTACCATTAAATATCCAGAAACAGAAAAAATACACAAAAATAACAATGTGATCCAAACTAACCAAATCAAAGAAACAGTTGAACAATATAAACTAAGATTAAGCATACAAATCCAAACGCTTTGTTTTGACACAAAAAATAGAGTAATTACATTTATGCATCAAGACTTGTTGCGAAAAATAATTTTGAAATTTCAGCTGTAGAAAACATATAACGAAAAATTTTCGATTCTTATCTCTGTCAAGCACCCATAAATTACAGGTTACATTCAAGATTCTTATCACTGTGAAGAAGCAAAAATTGCGAAAAACATTAAACGGAACTATTGAAACTCTAAATCTTATTTTAGATAAACATGCAGAACCTAAATTCTTGAACAATTTTACATAAAGAACCGAGAATATGAAAACATCAAACAAGAATACCGATTACAAAATAAAAAAGAATGAATGAGAATGTACTTGAATCAAGCTGATAAAAACCAGCTTTGATTAGAAGCAATCTGATACAAAATTACTCGATCAATTTGCCTAATGTAGATTTGCTCGATTACAAATTTGATCAGAAATAATTTTACCGCGAATACATTTTTCTCAAAATCAATGTTGCCATGAAAGAATCAGAGAAGAAGAAATCAATGGTTACAGAAAAGAAGAAATAACGAAGGAAGAAAAAAGCTGCGAATCTACATCAACGCCATCATAGCAAGCTGAAATCATCGAACAAGGAAAGTCGCACGAAGTAGTTGATGAAAGAGAAAGTGAAACCTAAAACAAAAAATAGTTATAATAACGGTAAACTTGTAAAATAACAAAAATAAGCTAACTAACTTAGTTTAAATCTACAAAAAAACTAAAAAGAAATGATCAGTTAGCAAAACTGATTTAAAATTTGACCTAAATCCTTAAATTTTCAATAATTAATAAAGTGTCAGCTTCCCTTGAAGTTTTTGAATATTTTCTATTTATAAAAAAATTATTCTGTGACATAGGGACAAACTAAGCTACGACTTATTTATATATGATAAGAATTTTGAGAAAGTGTACGTATTCATTGTTATTAATGCTACATTTAGTAGTTTTGATATGATTTGAAGTAATTTTAGAGAGAGAGGGAGGGAGAGAGAGATGGGGAGATGGAAGGAGAGAGAGGGGGGGAGATGGAAAGAGAGAGAGAGATTGAGATAGATAGAGAGTGAGAACGAGATAGAGGACGATAGTGAGATATGTATATATATATATATATATATATATATATATAGAGAGAGAGAGAGAGAGAGAGAGGGAGGCAGGAAGGGAGTGAGAGAGAGATTGAGAGAAAGAATAAGAGAGAGAGGTAGAGAGAGATATAGAGAAAGGGAGAGATGGACATAGAGGGAGATCGATAGAGAGAGAGAATGAGAGAGAGAGAGAGGTAGAAAGAGATAGAAAGATGGGGAGATAGAGAGAGTGTGAGAGAGAGGGAGAGAGAAAGAGAATGAGACAGAAAACAAGATAGAGAGAGAAAGAGAGACAAAAGAGAGAGTGAGGGAGCGAGAGAGAGTGTGAGGTGGAGAGTGAGATAGATGATGATAGCAAGATAGAGAGAGGGATGGAGGCAGGAAGGGAGTGAGAGAGAGATAGAGAGAAAGAATGAGATAGAGATAGAGAGAGGGAGATGGAGCGAGATAGAGAGAGAATGAGGGACGGAGAGATACCGCTAGAGAGATAGAGAGAAATAGAGAATGATAGAGAGTGTGAGAGAGAGAAGGAGAGAGAGAGAAGAGGGAGGGAGAGAGAAAAAGAGAAAGGAAGCAAGATAGAGAGAAAGTGAGTGAGAGACAGAGAGAGACACAAAGAGAGTGAGAGAGAAAGAGTGAGAGAGTGTGTGTGTGTGTGTGTGAGCGAGATAAAAAGAATGAGAGAGAAAACAAGATAGAGAGAGAAGAGAGAGAGAATGAGAGAGTGAGAGAACATGAGAGAAAGAGAGAGAGAATGTGAGAAAAGATAGAGTGAGAAAGTGAGAGAACGAGAGAGAGAAACAAAGAGAGTGAGGGAGAGAGAGAAAGAGAGAGAGAAACAAAGAGAGTGAGGGAGAGAGAGAAAGAGAGTGAGTTAGAGAGAGAATGAGAGCGAGAACAAGATAGATAGAGAGAGGGGGTGAAGAAGGTAGGGAAGGGGAGAGACAAAGAGAGGAATGAGGAGATGTAGAGAGAGAGAGAGAGAGAGATTGATGGGGAGATGGGGAGATGGGGAGAGTGTGAGGGAGAGGGAGAGAGAAGGAATGAGACAGAAAATAAGATAGAGAGAGAAAAAGAGAGAGAGAGAGGAGAGACTGATGGAGCGAGAGAGAGAGAAAATTAGATAGAAAATAAGATAGAGAGAGAAGAGAGAGTGAGGGAGCAAGAAAATGAGATATGAGTGAGTGAGAGAGGGAGAGCAAAAGAGTGAAAGTGTGTGAGAGACAAAGAGAGGTGCAGAGAGAGAGAAGTGGAGAAAGAAAGAGAGGAGAGTGAGGGAGGGGCAGAATGAGAGAGTGAGTGAGAGAGAGAGAAAGATAGTGAAAGTGTGTGAGAGACAGAGAGAGAGAGAGGTGCAGAGAGAGAGGGGGGAGAGATAGAGATAGAGAGAGAGAGAGAATGAGGTGAGAGGGAGTGAGAGCGAGGGAGAGAAGAGAGAGTGAGAGAATGAGAGAGTGTGTGTGTGTGTGAAAGAGCAAGAGAGAGAGAGGATTGATAGAGAGAGAAGAGAGAGAGAAAGAAGAGAGTGAGGGCGTGAGAGAACGAGCGAGAGAGAGAGAAAGCGAGATGGAGAAAAGAGCGAGAGCGAGAGAGAGAGAGAGAGAGGAGAGAGTGATAAAAGAGAGAGTGAGAGAGAAGAGAGTGAGGGAGTGAGAGAACGAACGAGAGAGAGAGAGAGAGAGAGATGGAGAAGAGAGAGAGAGAGAGAGAGAGAAAGTGAGTGTGTGTGTGTGTGTGTGTGTGTGTGTGTGTGTGTGTGTGTGTGTGTGTGTGTGTGTGTGTGTGTGTGTGTGTGTGTGTGTGTGTGTGTGTGTGTGTGTGTGTGTGTGTGTGTGTGTGTGTGTGTGTGTGTGTGTGTGTGTGTGTGTGTGTGTGTGTGTGTGTGTGTGTGTGTGTGTGTGTGTGTGTGTGTGTGTGTGTGTGTGTGTGTGTGTGTGTGTGAGAGAGAGAAGATAGAGTGAGAGAATGTTGAGAGGGAGAGGGAGTGAGAGAAAGCGACAGTGAGAGAGAGTGATACAGAAAGAGAAAGACGGTAGAGAGAGAGTGGCAGTGAGAAATAGAAAGGGAAAGAGAGATAAAGAGAGATTGAGAGAGAGTACAATTGAGAGAGGGGGGAATTAGGGAGATAAAAAGAAAGGGAGAGAGAAGAGAGATTGAGAGAGCGAGAGAACGAGAGAAGGAGGAAGAGAGAGAGATAGGTAGGGAGGGAGAGAGAGAGGTGGGGAGAGAGAGAGAAGAAATAGTGAATTAGTGAGATAAAAAGATAGGGAGTGAGAAGAGAGATTGAGAGGGAGAGAGAGTGAGAGAGAGAGAGAGCGAGTGTGAGAGAGAGGGACAGAGAGAGAGGGGGGATGGTGAGAGAGGGAGAGTGAGAGTGAGTGAGAGAGAGATAGAGAGAGCGGGGGGCGAGAGAGAGAAAGGGGTGGAGAAAAAGATTGGGACAGACGAGAGAGTGAGAGAGTGAGAGAATGAGAGAGTGAGCAAGAGAGAGAGAGATAGAGAGCAAGAGAGTGAGCGAGAGAGAGTGACAAAGTGAGTGAGAGGGAGAGAGAGCGACAGGGAGAGGGAGAGAGTGAGAGAGAAAGAGAAGGGAGAGTGAGAGAAGGAGAGAGAGAAAGAGATTATGTGTGTGTGAGAGAACGAGAGAGAGGGGGGACTGAAAGAGAGAGAGAAGAGAGAGTAAGGGCGTGAGAGAACGAGCGAGAGAGAGAGAGCTAGAGGGAGAAGAGAGAGAGAAGAGAGAGTGAGAGAATGAGAGAGAGAGAGAAATATTGAGAGAGAGAGCGCGAGCGAGAGAGAGAGGGGATAGAGAAAGAAAGGGTGGCAGTGAGAAATGGAGAGAGAAAGAGAGATAAAGAGAGAGTACAATTGAGAGAGAGTACAATTGAGAGAGAGTACAATTGAGAGAGAGTACAATTGAGAGAGATAGGGAATTAGGGAGATAAAAAGAAAGGGAGAGAGAAAAGAGATTGAAAGAGCGAGAGAACGAGAGAGAGAGGGTGAGAGAGAGCGAGTCAGGGAGCGCGCGCGAGAGAGAGAGAGAGAGGGAGAGAAGAAAGAGTGAATTAGAAAGATAAAAAGAAAGGCAGGGAGAAGAGAGATTGAGAGAGGGAGAAAGAGTGGGAGAGAGAGAGCTAGTGTGAGAGAAAGAGAAAAGAGGAAGAGAGAAAGGGAGAGATAAAAGAGAGTGTGAGAGACTAAGAGAATGAGAGAGAGAGCAAAAGAGTTAAAGTGTGAGAGAGAGAGAGAGCAAAAGAGTTAAAAGTGAGAGAGAGAGTGAGAGTGAGTGAGTGAGTGAGAATGAGAGATAGAGAGAGAAGGCGAGAGAGAGAATGATGAAAAGAAAAAGATTGGGACATAAGAGAGAGTGAGAGAGCGAGAGAATGAGAGAGTGAGCGAGAGAGAGAGTGAGAGAGCATGCAAGAGAGAGAGTGAGAGAGAGGGGGGACAATGAATGAGACAGAAAATAAGTTAGAGAGAGAAAAGAGAGATAGGAGAGAGTGAGGGAGTGAGAGAACAAGAGAGTGTGAGAGAGAGTGTGTGTGGTAGAGAGTTAGGGGGAGAGAGAGGTGGGGAAAGAGAGAGAAAGAAAGAGAGACAGAGAGAGAGAATTAGAAAGAAAACAAGATAGAGAGAGAAGAGAGCGAAAGAGAGAGAGAGAAAGAGGAGAGTGAGGGAGCGACAGAATGAGAGAGTGAGTGAGAGATAGAGCAAGAGAGTGAAAGTGTGTAAGAGAAAAAGAGAGAGAGGTTTAGAGAGAGAGAGGTGGAGAGAGAGAGGGGATAGAGAGTGGGAGCGAGATAGTGAAGAGAGAGAGAGAGAAGAGAGAGTGAAGCGAGAGAGAGAGAGAAGAGAGAGTGAGAGCAGTGAGAGTGAGAGCAGTGAGAGTGAGAGCATTGAGAGTGAGAGAGTGAGAGAAGGAGAGAGAAAGAGAGAAAGAGAGAGAGAGTGTGTGTGTGTGTGAGCCAGAGAGAGAGGATTGATAGGGAGAGAAGAGAGAGAGGATTGATAGGGAGAGAAGATAGAGAGATAAAAGAGAGTGAGGGAGTGAGAGAGAGAGCGAGAGGGATAAAAGAGAGAGAAAGAGAAGAGAGAGTGAGAGAAAGAGAGAAAGAGAGAGAGTGTGTGAGTAAGAGAGAGTGAGAAGAGATAGTGAGAGAGAGAGAGGAATGATAGAGAGGGGAGATCAACAAAAAGAGAGAGAGAGAGAAAAGAAGAAGGATAGTGAGAGTGAGAGAGGGAGGGAGAGTGAAAATGGAGTGAGGGAGAGTGAGAGAGAGAGAATGAGAGAGGGAGAGAATGAGGCAGAGAAAAAGATAGGGAGAGAGAGAAGAGAGATAAAGAGAGAAGAAAGTGTGAAAGCGTGAGTGAACGAGAGAGATAAAGAGAGAGAATAAGATAGTGAGAAAGAGACAGAGTCGGAGAGAGAGTAAGAGAGAGTGAGAGCGAATGAGAAAGAAAATAAGATAAAGAGATAAGAGAAAGAGAGAGAGAAAAGAGAGAGAGAGGAAGCAAGATAGAGAGAGAGAGAGAGGAAACATGATGAGAGGGGGGGAGAGAGAGAGTGAGAAATAAAGAGAGAGAGAGAGAGATCGAGTGAGAGAAAGAAAGAAGAGAAGAGAGAGAGTGTGAGAAAATGAGAGAAATAGAGAAAGCAAAAGATTGAAAGTGAGTGAGAGAGATAGGGAGAGAGTGAGAGAGAGCAAGAGTGAGGAGAGTTAGAGAGAGGGAGAGAGAGAGAAAGAGCGAGAGAGAGAGAGAGAGAGAACGAGAGACTCAGTGAGAGAGAGAGAGAGAGTGAGAGAGAAGGGGACAATGGATGAGAAAGAAAACAAGTTAGAGAGAGAGAAGATAGAGAAAGAGGAGAGAGTGAGAGAGTGAGAGAATGAGAGAGTGTGAGAGTTAGGGGGAGCGAGAGAGGTGGGGAAAGAGAGAGAGAGAGAATGAGAAAGAAAACAAGATAGAGAGAGAGGGAGAAAGAGGAGAGTGAGGGAGCGAGAGAATGAGAGAGTGAGTGAGAGATAAAGCAAGCGAGTGAAAGTGTGTGAGAGACAAAGAGAAAGAGGTGCAGAGAGAGGGAGAGAGGTGGAAAAAGATAGAGAGAATAGTGAGTGAGAGCGAGAGAGAGTGAGAGCAGTGAGAGTGAGAGAGTAAGAGAGTGAGAGAAGGAGAGAGAAAGAGAGAGTGTGTGTGTGTGAGAGAGAGAGAACGAGAGAGAGAGAGAGATGACTGATAGAGAGAGAAGAGAGAGAGGGAGAGATAAAAGAGAGTGAGGGAATGAGAGAGAGCGAGAGGGAGAAGAGAGAGAGAGAAGAGAGAGAGAGAGAAGAGAGAAGAGAGTGTGAAAGTGAGAGAATTAGAGAGAGAGATAAATAGTGAGAGAGAGTGAGTGAGTGAGAGAGAGTGTGAGAGAGTGTGTGTGTGAGAGAGAGGACTGATAGAGAGGGGAGATCGACAAAGATAGAGAGAGAAAGAGAGAGAGTGAGAGTGAGAGTGAGAGAGAGAAAGAGGGAGAGAACGAGGTAGAGAAAAAGATAGGGAGAGAGAGAAGAAAGTGTGAAAGCGTGAGTGAACGAGAGAGATAAAGAGAGAGAATAAGATAGTGAGAAAGAGAGAGAGTGTGAGAGAGGAAGAGAGGGTGAGAGTGAATGAGAAAGAAAACAAGATAGAGATAGAAGAGAAAGAGAGAAAAGAGAGATAGAGAGGAATCAAGATAGAGGGAGGGAGAGAGAATGAGATAAAAAAACAAGTTAGAGAGAGAAGATAGAGAGAGGGGGGAGAGAGTGTGAGAGAATGAGATAGAGTGAGAGAGAGAGAGAGTGTGTGTGTGTGTGTGTGTGTGTGAAGAGAGAGCGGGAGAGAACAAGATAGTGAAAGTGTGTGAGAGACAGAGAGAAAGGTGCAGAAAGAGAGAGGTGGAGAGAAAGAGAGAGAGGCAGAGAGAGGAAACATGAGATGGGAGAAGGGGAGAGAGAGAGAAAGAGAGAGAGAGATAGAGTGAGAAAGAGCGAGAGAGAAAGAGAGTGAGTGAGAGAGAGTGAGAGAGAGGATATAGAGAGAGTGGCAGTGAGAAATAGAGAGAGAAAGAGAGAGTGATTGTGAGACAGAGAATGAGAGAGTGAAAGAGAGAAGAGAGAGTGAGTGTGAGAGAATGAGAGAGAGACAGAGAGAGTAAAAAAGTGAAACTGTGTGTGAGAGAGAGGGAGAGAGGGGGAGATAGAGTGAGAGCGAGAGAGAGAGAGCGTGAGAAAGAGAGAGAGAAAGAGTGAGAGAGAGATAGGATAAAGAGAGAGTGTGTGTGGCAGAGAGAAAGAGAGATAGAGAGAGAATGAGAGAGAGTACAATTGAGAGAGATGGGGAATTAGGGAGATAAAAAGAAAGGGAGAGAGAAGAGATATTGAGAGAGCGGGAGAATGAGAGAGAGTGAGAGAGTGAGAAAGAGAAAGAGAGATCGAGTGAGAGTGAGAGTGAGAGAAAGAGAGAAGAGAAGAGAGAGAAAGAGAGAGTGAGAGAATGAGAGAGATAGAAAAAGCAAAAGAGTGAAAGTGAGAGAGAAAGAGAGATGGGGAGAGAGTGAGAGAAAGAGTGAGAGAAAGCGAGGAGAGTTCGAGAGAGGGGGAGAGAGAGAAAGAGAGAGTGAGAGAAGTAGAGAATGAGAGAGTGAGTGAGAAAACGAGAGAGTGAGGGAGAGAGAGTGAGAGATAGAGTGAGTGAGAGGGGGGATAATGAATGAGATAGAAAACAAGTTAGAGAGAGAAGATAGAGAGTGACGGAGTGAATGAACGAGAGAGTATGAGAGAAAGAGAGTGAGAGAGAGTTAGGGGGAGAGAGAGGTGGGGAAAGAGAGAGAGAGATAGAAAGAAAGAGAGATAGAGAGAGAATTAGAAAGAAAACAAGATAGAGAGAGAGAAAGAGGAGAGTGAGGGAGCGAGAGAATGAGAGAGAGAGAGAGAGAGCAAGAGAGTGAAAGTGTGTGAGAGAAAAAGAGAGAGATGTGCACAGAGAGAGAGAGGGAGAAAGAGAAGAGAGTGAGAGCGGGAGTGTGAAGAGAGAGAAAAAGAAGAGAGAGAAAGAAAGAGAGAGAGAGAGAGAGAGAGAGAGAGAGAGAGAGAGAGAGAGAGNGTGTGTGTGTGTGTGTGTGTGTGTGTGTGTGTGTGTGTGTGTGTGTGTGTGTGTGTGTGTGTGTGTGTGTGTGTGTGTGTGTGTGTGTGTGTGTGTGTGTGTGTGTGTGTGTGTGTGTGTGTGTGTGTGTGTGTGTGTGTGTGTGACAGAGAGAAAGGATTGATAGAGAAATAAGAGAGAGAGAGATAAAAGAGAGTGAGGGAGTGAGAGAGCAAGAGGGAGAAGAGAGAGAGAGAAGAGAGAGTGAGAGAATGAGAGAGAGATAAATAGTGAGAGAGAGTGTGTGTATGTGTGTGTGTGTGTGTGTGTGAGAAATAGAGAGTGAGTGAGAGAGAGAGGACTGATAGAGAGGGGAGATCGAGAAAAAGAGAGAGATATATATAGAGAGAGAGAGAGAAAGAGAGAGAAGGAAAGTGAGACTGAGAGAGATAAGGAGGGAGGAAGAGTGAAGAGGGAGTGGGGGAGAGAAATAGATAGAGAATGAGAGAGGGAGAGAATGAGGCAGAGAAAAAGTTAGGGAGAGAGAGAATAGAGATAGAGAGAGAAGAAAGTGTGAAAGCGTGACTAAACGAGAGAGATAAAGAGGGGGAACAAGATAGTGAGAAAGAGAGAGAGTAGGAGAGAGGAAGAGAGAGTGAGAGCGAATGAGAAAGAAAATAAGATAGAGATAGAAGAGAAAGAGAGAGAAGAGAGAGAGGGAAAGGAAGCAAGATAGAGAGAGGAAACATGATGAGAGAGGGGGAGAGGGAGAGAGAAAGAGAGAGAGAGCGAGATAGAGTGAGAAAGAGTGAGAGAGAAAGAGAGTGAGTGAGAGAGCGAGAGAGAGGAGATATAGAGAGTGGCAGTGAGAAATAGAGAGAGAAAGATAGAGTGATTGGGATAGAGAGAATGAGAGAGTGAGAGAGAGAAGATTGAGAGAGTGTGAGAGAATGAGAGAGAGAGTAAAAAAGTGAAATTGTGTGTGTGAGAGAGGGAGAGGGGGAGAGAGAGTGAGAGAGAGAGAGCATGAGAAAGAGTGAGAAAGAGTGAGAGAGAGAGAGGATAGAGAGAGTGTGTATGGCAGTGAGAAGTAGAGAGAGAAAGAGAGAGAATGAGAGAGAGTTCAATTGAGAGAGATGGGGGAATTAGGGAGATAAAAAGAAAGGGAGAGAAAAGAGATATTGAGAGAGCGGGAGAATGAGAGAGAGTGAGAAAGACAGAGAGTGAGAGAAGAGAGAAGAGAAGAGAGAGAAAGATAGAGTGAAAGGATGAAAGAGATAGAGAAAGTAAGAGAGTGAAAGTGAGAGAGAGATATAGGGAGAGAGTGAGATAGAGCAAGAGAAAGAGAGAAAGCGAGGAGAGTTAGAGAGAGGGAGAGAGAGAAAGAGAGAGAGAGGAAAGAAAGTGAGCGAGAGAGATAGAGTAAGAGAGAAAGAGCCTTGCCCTCTCTTTTCACATGGTTCACGAACCCACTTCCTGACTATGTGAAGAGAGAGGTTCGATGGAGCAGCGGTGGATGTTGGGGGTTGGATAGAATTCCCATCAAGTTTGATCTTACCCTCCTCAACGAGGTATTGAAAAAAAAACGCCTAATAGCTATGCATATGGTGTTATACCCAGGATGGAATTAGCGAGATTTGTTGGGGTCATATCCTAGAAGCTTAGGTTCTGGAGGCGGTCGATATGTGGGCAAGCCCATCATGTTTAATGAACTTTACTTGTCAAAGATAACCATAACCCGGTCAGCAAAATAAGTCAATTGTCGATGCCTACGCTAGCCATTACTTTGACCTTTCCAATTTTACTGTTGAACATGAGCACTCTGGACTGTCGAAGCGATGGGAGCTACCTGGTGTGGCTGGCTGATTTTGATGTTGTTGGGATGAAGAAGATAGATTTTGCTGCCCTAATTGGAGTGGAACATCTGAACTTTAAATTGCTGGTAGGTTTGGGAGTTGCCACAGCTTGGACGTTGTTCCATCTCCCCTACCCTTTGGTTGCCTTGAATTTGCTGGGGAACAGAGAGGGTGAGAACATAGAAGACTGATATCCATTTTCAATCTTTTTCGGTATAGCTCCGCTCCCGGGATGGATGCAAGGAAAATTGATAGCGATCAATACATACGAAGGGGAGGGCAGGGTATAGAATGGAACTAGATGGATGCTTGCATTAGCGGTTGAGGTGCCATTATGTGAGTCTAATCCTGGTATCTTTCTACAATCGTCTTTGTGGCGCCTGTTGTTGCAGAGCCTCTGTGCTGTTGGTTTCAACCTGCCCGGTAACGGGTCCTTGAATATTCTCGGTTCCGATTGCCGACAAAAAAACCAGCTAAGTTCTTTTTTCCTTCCTCTAGGCAATTAGTTTTGCAAAGTCCAACAGGCATCAGTAGCATGCCCGTGGTACCTGTGGAATCAACTGTATGCATTTGGGTGAAAGTTCGTGGGTTTGGTATAGTGAAAGAGAAAAGGTAGGTTCAGTTTCTGAATAGGGCAAGCATGAGAAAGAGTACAGGTGAGAGAGTGGAAGAGAGAGGAGAGAGGGAATGTGTGAGAGAATTAGAGAGAGAGAGTAAAAAAGTGAAAGTGTGTGTGTGAGAGAGAGTGAAAGAAGAGAGAGGGGGAGAGCGAGAGAGAGAGATAGAGAGATAGTGTGTGTGTGTGTGTGTGTGTGTGTGTGTAAGAGAGCGTGAAAGAGAGAGTATAGATAGAGAGTGGCAGTGAGAAATAGAGAGAGATATAGAGAGAATGAAAGAGAGTACAATCGAGAGAACGAGAGAGGGAATTAGGGAGATAAAAAGAAAGGGAGAGAGAAGAGAGATTGAGAGAGTGAGAGCGAGGGAATGAGAGAGATAGAGAGGAAGAGAGAGAGAGCAAGGAAAGAGCAATAGGGAATGATAGAGAGGGAGAACGAGGAGAGGGAGAGAGAGAGAATGAGAGAGAGAAAGAGATAGTGAGAGTGATAGAATGAAAGAGATAGAGACATCAAGAAAGTGAAAGTGTGGGAGAGAGAGAAAATGGGAGGGAGTGAGAGAGAGCGAGAGAGAGAGAGTGAGGAGAGCTAGAGAGAAGGAGAGAGTATGTGTGGTGTGAGAGAGTGGTAGAGAGAGAGAACGAGGTAGAAAAAAAGATAGGAAGAGAGAGAAGAGAGTGTGAAGGAGTGAGAGAGCAAGAGATAAGAAATAGAGAGAGTGAGAAAGAGGGGGAGAGAGAGAGAAAATGAGAGAGAAAACAAGATAGAGAGATAGAATGGGGAGAGAGAGATGGAGAAGAAAGAGTGAGAGAGTGAGAGAAAGAGAGAGAGAGACAGAGAGAGAGAGGGTGAAAGTGTGTGTGTGTGTGTGTGTGAGAGAGAGAGAGAGAGAGAAGGAGAGAGCGAGAGAAAGAGAGATAGAGAGAGCGAGAGAGAGTGAGAAAGAGCGAGAGAGAGTGTGTGTGTGTGTGAAAGAGAGAGGCAGTGAGAAAGAGAGAGAAAGGCGGAGTAAGAGACAGATAAAAAGACTGAGAGAGAGAACGAGAGAGAGAGAGAGGGAGAGGGAGAGGGAGACAGATGGACATAGAGAGAGAGAAAGAGGCATAGAAAAAGATAGGGAGAGAGAGAAAAGAGAGCGAGAGTGAGTGAGAGAGAGTGTGTGTGTGTGTGTGTGCGCGCGCGCGCGCGCAAGAGCGATTGAGAGAGAGGGAGATGGAGAGAGAGAGTGAAAGAGAGAGAGAGAGAGAGAGCCAGGAGAGAGCAATAGAAAGTGATAGAGAGGGAGAACAAGGAGATGGAGATAGGGGAGAAAGAATGAGAGAGGGAGAGAGAGATAGCGAGATCGAGGTAGGGGAGAAAGAGATAGAATACGAGAGTGAGAGAGTGAGAAAAGGAGAGAGATGGAGAGAGCAAGAGAGTGAACGTGAGAGAGAGAGATAGCAAGATAGAAAGAGAGCGAAGAGAGCTAGAGAGGGGGAGAGAGAGGAAAGAGAGAGAGTGTGGTAGAGAGAGAGTGAACGAGACAGAGAAAAAGATAGGGGGAGAGAGAGAAGAGAGAGTGAGAGATAAATAGTTAGAGCAAGAGGGTGAGAAATAGAGATAGAGTGAGACAGAGAGGGGAGAGAGCAAATGAGAGAGAATACAAGATAGAGAGTGAAAAGAGAGAGAGAAGGGAGAGTTAGAGAGCGAGAGAACTAGAGAACAAGAGAGAATGCAAGAGAGTGAAAGTGTGTGTGTGAGAGAGAGAGAGAGCGAAGTGAGAGAGTGTGTGTGATAGAGAGAGGGAGAGGCAGTGAGAAAGAGAGAGAGAGAGAATGAGAGAGAGAATAAGAGAGAGAGAGAGTGAAGAAAGAGAGAGATAGAGAGAGTGAGAACGAGAAAGAGAAGGGAGAGAGAGTGTGAGAAAGAGAGAGGGGGGAAGAGAGAGAGAAAGAGCCATAGAAAAAGAGGGAGATGGGGAGAGAGAGTGAGAGATAGCGTGAGAGAGAGTGTGAGCTAGCGAGAGAGAGTGTGAGCTAGCGAGAGAGAGGGAACGAGAAAGAGAGAGAGAGAAAGTAGAGAACAAAGTGTTGCAAGTATGGGATCACTGCGGTGACGGTGCGATATTGGTGGTGGAGATTGAAGAATGA
The DNA here is from genome assembly GCA_003255025.1 of Datisca glomerata. Classification (NCBI taxonomy): domain Eukaryota; kingdom Viridiplantae; phylum Streptophyta; class Magnoliopsida; order Cucurbitales; family Datiscaceae; genus Datisca; species Datisca glomerata. The sequence goes on from QANY01009387.1 coordinate 2,090,257, forward strand.
AGAACTTTATATTTTTCTTATCATGTTGTTCTATTTAAATAGAACAATGTTTTTATATTTAAAATAGAACAATCTGTCTTACTTCTTATTTTATGTTTTAATGTTGTTATGTTTAATTGTTTATATGTTGCCCAGTAATACTAGGTTTCTGATAATGTTATTAAATCTAGGATGTTGCTTGCTAGTTGATATTAAATTGTAGTATGTTGCTTGCTATTTGGTTTTAAATCTGCAGGATGTTGCTTGCTAGTATAATTTGTGATAAATTTGATGGTTTAATAATGAATAAACACTTAAAAAAATTGTACAGAAAATATGGCCCGAACCGTGACTCACGGTTCGGTTCATACATAACTCACAGTTCGGTTCTTTTTGGGGTAGGACCGAACCGTGACTTTCGGTTCAGTTCAATTTTTGCTCAAATAACTGATCAAACTGACCCGTGAACACCCCTAATCCAAATCCCTTTAGAATTTGAAACTGGACTACTCCGATATTTATCCGTGGAAATTACACATTCCATCACTTTTAGTAGGTCATTCTACATAAAATGTCCATTTGTTTCTTTATTTACATATATGGCCGCTTTTTAATATATCATTTAATTATCTTTAATTCTTTTTCTCTTTTTTTGTTCTCTTTTACCCCTGTGGAGAGCTCTCTCATTTTTTCTTTATTCCTCGCATCTTTTCTTCATCTTTGTCGCCATTGGAGTTTTGCAGTTTCTTTGTGGTGTACATCATTTAAAAAAATGGCCGTTATGTAGCGTAACAGCCATTTCGTAACGGCATCGAAGGGCTCCGATACAGTTATTGATTGATATAACGGTCCTAGTTAGATTCACCATCGCTGTGGTCGTTATTGGGACGTAACGACCGCTACAGTTCGTAACATATCGCAACGGGCCATGATGTGCCCTGATGAACTACGAGGCGGTAGGCAACCTGTAAAAATGAAAAGAAAGAGAAACAGTATTTGTGTTACAGAAATCCTCGAGAAAGAAGATGGAGTTGTAAAATTTTATGCAACGCGTCATGATATGATTGGATGTAAATTGAGTGGAGTCTAGTTATTTAAAGGGGATCGGTTACCATATATATCTTGTACCAAACAGAGTGTTAATAATCGCCCTTTGATTATATTTATGGGCTCCATAAGATATGATCCAAATGTGAAAGTGCATTTGTATGGTACATACAATGTATGTCAGCTTTTCCCCTATTTTCAAGTTGGACGACAACTGTGTTAGAGTAATCCTATGATACACTACATGCCTTTTTTCAGATCTTATTCTACATGATGTTATTAAAATTGGATACCATACGTATCTAATTTATATACATGACGCATAGTCAATTTTTAGATTATTATGGTGTTCATAAATAAAAACAAACAAGTATTTCAATTAGATACTATACGTATCTAATTGAGGGCCTAATGATAAATGGTTTTGTCATTTACCATTAACTACCAAGTCGCTGGTCATTTTTACAATTTAAAAGTTGGACGGTCATTTTACTGTATAGATGGCCCAAATGGGTTATCAGTGAAGTTCTCCCTATTTATCCCATGCTTTGAATAAAGCCCATATTAGGATGTAGAAGGCCAGAGTACAGCCCCATTTCTTGAGCCTCCGAACTGTTGACTCATGAAGGCCGCTGGTTCTATAAAAAGAACATCGATCCATCTTATTGAGAATCTCTCTTTTACCGTCTCCGTCCAAGTTATTCACGTGGGAAGTTGGACCAGGAAAGAAAGATTGCTACTACTCTACTGTCAGTATTTACTTTCAAAAGAGAACATTGGACTTTTAATGTTTGCGCATTTCATCCCAGTTGATTCCTCTAACGTAGTAGTAGTTGTTAGCACGTAATATGTTTGTTGTAGGTTTATTATTCAACTAGCCCATCTTTTTCTTTTTCCTAACTTCGCGTTTCTTTTTTCAAAGCAACTAATTGCTTTGAATGGAACCCATGATCTAGGCTGTAAGTCAAAGTCATCTCCGTTCAGAAATGGGGGTTTACTTTACTTGTATGTATTGTATGATATAACATCACACCAATGACCAATGTCCTCTTATATGGTACAATATTGTAAGGTAAAAATTGACATTTTCTTTTCTAATTCGCATCAGCCAACGTTCAAATTTCATTGTAAACCAATTTTGTAGGGAATAATGAGATGAGACGTAGATATGGAAACTTAATTCTGATTGTAGAAACCAATTTGGGCTTCACTCATGAATGATCAGTAAGAAAGGAAAGCACGACAGCCACACCATTACCAAAAGAATGAGATAATTTACCAATTTTAAAAAAATGAATTTTGATTTTACCAAAATTAAAGCTGACAGCTGTTCTATGGTACAAAAAGTACAAAGAGAATTCAGAAAAAAGAAAAAGAAAAGAAGAAAAAAAGCCCCCCCNAAAAAAACCCCCCCCCCCCCCCCACCCATTCCATTTTTAACTAAGAACCTCACCCTATACAAAAAAGGGGACCAATATCCGAGCCAACCAACGGCCATATTAGATAATAAATGATATTTTATATTCCCTTCCCACCAAAAATATGCCTTTTTTCTTCATTTTTTCCTTCTTTTTCTAATGGCATTATGCGCCGTTAACACTTTTAACGCTCAAAGTCGCCGTCACTATAACCGTCAGTTTTAACTCTCAGCGTCGACGGCTTCATCCTGTAACCTTCCGTCACCCTCACCATCGTCGCCGTCATTGTCGACCCATGGCTCCACAGGAGCGCACTCCGCCTTGTGGCGCAATTTCCAATCAAGCGCTTGACACGCGCGTGAGCAGTAGTTCACTGCCCCGCAAACCGAACACCGACGAAACTCGTGCCTCCTCGTCTCCGGCCTCCCACAACCGACATGCGAGCAAAGCCTCAACCCGAGCCCAGGCGAGCTTCCCCGAGCAGCGAACCACTCTGCCATAAACACGCTGGCAGGGTGCGCCTCCGGAGCCGGAACGTTGCAACCGAAATCGCTCAGTAGCGGACAGCCTGAGCCCGACACGTGGGGATAGTGACTGTGTGCGTTCCACGTTAACAAGGAGCGCGTAGGGATGCCGGATGAAGAAGATAGAACGGCGGCTAGCTCACGAGCATTGGCTTGAACGAGGAATCGTCGCCCCTCGGTTACGTTCTGGCGAACACCGTAACCATCTTGGAGGCAGTGACCGAGTTCCCGAAGCGCATCGACGTGGCCGAGGAAGGCAGCTCGAGCGCAGAGTGCCACGCCGGCTCTGAGGTCCTTATCGTTCTTGGAGCCGCCACTACCGTTGAATTGTACAACGGCGAGCGAGTAAAGCGCCTGTGCGTGGGAACTAATCGCTGCCTTAGCCATCAGCGACGCTCCACTCCCTCGATTTTGTAAACAGTAAAACCGAATCTGTGCAGATAAAACATTTTAAACAAATTGTCAGTTGTTTAATTGAAAATTGGAGCATGTTCTGAAAGTGGATTAGTAATTTAAATAAGAATAAACAAATTATTCGTTGAAGAATTTGGAAGTATGAGACAGTGAAAGTAAACTAACCATGCCGAGAGTATAAGAGGCCTCAACATTCCCAGCGTCGGCACACTGCTTCAAGAATCGGTGGGATGATTCTGACCATTTTTTAGCTCTAATTGCGAACGTTCTCTGAGAAGCCTTCCCCAATACTTGAGATTGTGTCCCTAACGCGTTCAATCTTTTGCACCTGTTCCAAACAACGTATCCTCTTACTTCAGATTCCAATTTTTAAAATTAAAATCATAATTTTTACTCTTTTAAGTATTTAGGAAGCAATCTTCATTATCTGAAGAAAATTAATTTCTTTCTTCGTTAAACTGTCACGAAATTCTTTTCCCGACTAATTTACTGTTTAATTCCCGGAACCACCGTACTTCCGGCGAGACAAAAAGAAAAGACTACCGGAATTAATTAAGCAGGCGAGTAAGAGATATAGATAGGAGAGAAATAAAACAAGCATCAGCACGTACGTGATCAAAACGCTGACGAAATCAGAGGGACAAGAAGCGGTTGAGCTGAGCTTGCAGAGAATAAAAGTGACGAGGTCGTCAGGCAAGGAATCGAAGAAATCGCAATCTCCGGTACTCTCCGGCGATTTCCTAAACCTTTTGCGGGAAACCATGTTATCTCCGAGGAAATCATTCCTCCTCTTGCCGACTCTCTTTCCGAAACACATCCCTCCTCCGACTCTTGGGTAACAAAGTCCTCTCCTCGTTCTCATACCTTCTCTCTCTCTCGCTCTCTGAGTTGCAGAGGTAAAGAGAGGAAAGAAGGCAACTGAGAAGTTATATAAAAGAAAGAAGAGACAGGTTTTTAGTTTACAGAGAGAAAAGAGAGAGGAACAACAACAACAAAGACATTGCCGAATGATTAAAAAGACTAATAACAATAAATAATTAAGTAAAACAACAACAAAAGGGAACAGGTACAGTGAGAGTAGTGAAAGGACAAAATTATCCTCGAATTTGTCGTATTGACGGTCAAACTAAGTTGACCCAGATCCGTGCCTTGCCAACAAGCTTTTTCCTATTTTCTCTCTCTTTATGAATAAAGACTAAAGAGAGAGAAACGAGTTGTCTTCTAATCCATGCTCTTAATTTATATTTAGTTGGGGTTGGGCCTTGGGGACAGGTACGTATTTCTTTCTGTGGGGTTGTTTTAAAAAGCGGTTAATTTTGTTGTTAGTAAAACCAACTAACTTCTGTTATTTCTTAAAATTCAAACCTTTTTACCCTTGGTTATAACTACCTACGCGATTTACGATGGCGCGTGCACGTTGGATTCCACACTTTGTGAAGTAACTCTCTGTAACTGTAAATTGAGTGTGAAATAAACGAACGGTTTGACAGTGGGGGAAAATAACGGGTTATTTACGAAGTCCAGGTACCGAATTCAGGGCAGACGTCGACGACCCTGCCAGTTTGAAGGTCAAACGAAGGACTGTAACGGAGAGAGTTTCGGAACTGTAACAGAGAATTATTTCCTTTTTTTTTATTTGACTAAAAAATTGCTAAATAAAATAAATAAACATGGAGTTAATTAGGCTTTGAAATCAAAACGTTTTCCTTCTAATTTTAGGATCATCACATTTTGGTGGTCTACTCTCTGTAAATACCACATGTGATCCTTTTTCCAACCAATTTTCATGTATATATTATTTGTTTTTCTATTTTTAATTTCATATAAATCACAAACTGCTGTTTCTTTTGTTTTTTTCTGAATTTAATCACAAACTTATATTTACTGTGTCTATTTTTTCTTGCCGAAAAAATATCACACACAGTTAAGAAGCAAATATTTTTAAAATCATTTGATCCGCATTTTAATTTTGAAGTCAAACGTGTTAAAAATAGAATAAATTTTCTAGAATGAGAAAATTAAAAAATAGAACTAGGCGGTACATTTCCGTACATGAATAGGATAAATCGTTACCTTTAACATTGTAATCTAATGAATTGTTTTTCTATCTGATGAATTGTCAAATCTCTAAAGCCAAAAGGGAAAATTACACTATGGTAATTTTGTTAATAGTTTCAAAAAATACACAAATCTCCCATCAGTTACTATTTCTATTAGTATATATACTGTAAAGAGTATGATAACCTGTCTTAAACACATCTTCTTCTTTCGGAAAGACATTTGGACCAAATCGACGTCTAATAAAACAGAATTTATGGTAGGTACCACTTCTTAGTGTGCAGAAAAATGTGACATTACCATTGAGAAAATTATTAAACCAAATTGCCAAAAATTTTGTTTATGTTGGTTCACTAAATCAGTTTGAAGACCAGTTACTGGTACTTTCGTGTATTATAGTGTTATTTCAATTAAATATGAAAATTATAAAGAACGGAGATTGTTTGGGTTGCGTAAGGAACGTGAAAACGTCGGCCGGCTGTCACGTCGTCCTGAAATTAAAAACTCCCGTTCACGTATAATAGTGATGTAGTGGTAATTAGTAGTATAATCCCAGTTCTTAATTATTATTTTTATATTAATAAATACAAAGACATTCGACAAAAGTTCAACATTTTCTTAATCAAAGTGTGAGGAGCTTACACTACCGTCACCCTGTCTGTGAGGTACAAAGCCTTAATAATATTTGGCTTTAACATAAATTTCCTCAAACCGTCTTGGATGTGAGAAGTGAGTGAACAGAGAGAGGATTAGCTGAGGATAATAAAATAATTTACACTTGGGAGTCAGGCAAATCTGGTTATCCACCATCCTGCATGGCTATCCAATTACTTACGGAGGAGAAAATTTTGGATATTTCAATTGAAATAATTTTCCAATCCTTTGGTTTACCCTCAATCAACCAACCATATAAATAATTGTTTTCAAGAAAATCCATATTCTGGAATTTATGCCATGTAATTTAATTAATCTAAACAAATGAGACATTATCTGATCAATTAAAATTTAATTAAAAATTTAGTCGGTTTCTAATTATTCTCTAATTTTATTATATATGTAAATAACTTTCCTGCAGTTCTTAAAAATAAGCTAGTTTCTTGAATGTTTAATCAAAATCAGCACCCATTAAAAAATCAATTTACTGGTAAAATAAGATAAGATTTGTCGATTTAAGTTTGTGATTAAATTCAGAAAAAAACAAAAGAAACAGCAGTTTGTGATTTATATGAAATTAAAAATAGAAAAACAAATTGTGTTGCCCAAGAAAAGGCCTATTGGTTTCACTGAAGCATGAAAATTTCAGTGCCGTTGGTATGTAATGTTTCTACATTTTCAAATTGGTTGTGGTTTGAGTTTTAATTGGACTTTTATATGATTTTATTTTTTATTTATACTTATAATCACATACTTGCACGAATGAATCATGTCATTCATTTTTAAAAGATGACAAAAGTGGATAAAATGTAATTATTATGAAAATTTTATATTTAGTGGAAAATTGTTAAACTATAATATTTTGTTAATTGGTAATTAGTGTGAAGAATTATTTAAACTGCAATATGTTGTGTTTGGAGGGAAGTGAAGAACCAATTTTATTTTTGGGTTAATTTTTTCTACATTTCTACATTGTTAATTGGTAATTAGTGTGGAAATTTTTTTAAACTAAAATATTTTGTAGAAAAATGTACTTAGTTTGGGAAAATAATAATTATATTGTTAATTGATAATTAGTGTGGGAAAAATGTTTAAATTAAAATATTTTATTTTGTAGGGTAATGCAATACTTGGGAAATATGTATTCCTGAAGTCTGCTTTGTAATTTTATTTCTTTATTTCAAGAGTTATAATTTAAAATACTCAATAGTCACTCGGTCCGTTGTTATTTTATTTAATTACTAAATAATTATTTAATTGTTATGTTGGATAACATGTTCATGCATTAGTCGATCACATGTCATACAGTTTTATTTAATCACGCATCTCATTTGTAGAAACATGATTTATTAGAATTGTCCTAATATGTTTTATATATATTACTTTATGAAATTAATTGCATGTAAACTGCTAGGTTTTAACTAGTTAAAACTTTGTAATCACATCACACTAAAAACTATAGTAACATTTAGGTTAATTGACTTTCGTAAAAGAATTTTATTAAAGATTGATGAATATAATCAATAAGTTAATGTAAGTTCACCTAATTATGACTTAGGCGCTTCAGAAAGTTGAATGAGTTTAGACCAATGAGATTGGATTAACTGATAATTCAATATTCATAGGGTTATTATTTTAACTAATAATTAATTTAAAATTAATTAATTAATTAAAATACAATAACATTATCCTAAAATAGTGAATGAGAGAATGTTGACATGTTAATGTAACCTATGATCTCCATCATTAGTACAACACCGTGAGGTGCAGTGAGGGCCTCGAGATGACTTTGTTTTCATCCCCCAAAGGAAGGTTTCAAGCTGTACCAATACCAAGGTTGGACTTCTTAAGAAGACAGGAAAAAATGATGTAGTTTAGTTTTGACGGACCGTAAGGCGGCATGTTCTAAATGAAGTCAAATCGAAAATGATGGGTAACACTCACACCATCTTTTTCTGCTTCCATGACCAACTATGTTATGAACAAGTTACAATTCAACATGACCAAATTGTTGAATGAACTGCAGACTTTTAAGACACTCAACCTTAGAATGACCAAAGAAGTGAGGTAATTGTTGTCGACCAAAAGCTTTCGTCCAATATTGTTAAGAATATGAAAATGAAGAAGAATAATGGTAAGGACAAGAGTATGAACAAAAGAGTAAAGAAAGTCAAAACATCACCGGAAGCTAAGAAGAACAAGAAAAACAACAAGCCCAAAGGAAAGTGTTTCCACTGTGAGGTTGAAGGTCATTGGAAGAGAAACTGTAACAAGTATCTCTCTGAGCTGAAAAAGAAAGGTAAATATGATTTACTTGTTCCCGAAACTTGTTTATTGGAATATGATTTGTCATCCTGGATACTTGATTCAGGAGCCACTAACCATGTATGTTCTTCTTTGCAAATGCTTAATTCGTCAAGGAAACTGGCTGATGGCGAGATCGTTTTGAGAGTTTGCAGTAGTGCGCTCATGTCAGCTATAGCATTAGGGACAATCCGTTTACTTTTTGGATATAATCACTTAGTTTTGAACGATGTTTATTATATTCCTGGTTTTTCGAGGAATTTGATTTCTTTTTTATTTTTGCAAGAACAGTTATTCAAAATTTCTTTCATTACTAAAAAGTTTATTATTTCTAAGAATAAATTTGATATCTGTCATGCTAAAATTATGAACACACTGTATATAATTAAACCGACTGAATGTGTGTTAAATAATTCTGAATTATTTAAGGTAGCAAAACCTAAAAATAACAAATGACAAAGAGTTTCTCATGATGTAACACATATTTATGGCATCTTAGGTTAGGACATATTAATCTAGATAAGTTAAACAGGTTAACAAAACATGATGCTTTGAGGGAGTTAAAAGTTGGAACTTTTTGTGTTTGCGAATTCTGTCTAGAGGGTAAAATGACCAAGAGACATTTCATAGGAAATGACCAAGAGACATTTCATAGGAAATGACCAAATAGTCAAGGAACCACTTGAGTTAATACATAATGATGTCAGTGGACCGATCAATATACAAGCTAGAGGTGTGTATGAGTATTTTATCACTTTCATTGACGACTACTCAAGATATGGTTATAGTTACTTAATGCATTGAAAGTCTAAAACTTTTGGAAAGTTTAAAGGCTTCAAGGAGAAGCTGAAAAGCAATTTGGTAAATCATCAGAAACATTTCAATCTGATCGAGGTGGTGAATACTTGGATTTAGAATTCAAGGATTATTTACTGGAGTGTGGAATCATATCCCAACTTACAACACCTGAAACACAACAGCAAGATGGTGTTGTAGAGAGGAGAAACTGAATCTTATTGGATATGGTTAGGTCGATGTTAAGCTACTCATCATCTTCACTTACATTTTGGGGATATGCACTACACACGACACCTTATATTTTGAATGTAGTACCCTCTAAGTCTATAAGCAAGATGACTTTAGAGTTGTGGAATAGCTCCAAACCTAGTTTACGTCATTTTCATATATGGAGGTGCCTAGCTCACGTTCTTAGACCCAATGTCGGAAAGTTAGACTCAAGGCCTGAGGTGTGCATATTCATTGGCTATTCTCTAGAGACTAGAGGTGGATACTTTTAAAGTCACAATGATCAAAATGTGTTTATGTCGACAAATGCAACCTTTCTTGAGCATGACTATATGCAAAATTATAAACCTCGTAGCAAAGTAGTTGTCGAGGAATTAACGGTTGATGAGATCAGATCACCTTCAATTTTTTTTTATAAACGACAAACCAGAAAAATCACAGATCCTACAAAGGAACCCCCGGTGCAATGTCATAGTGGGAGGGTTATGAGACAATCAGTCCGCTATGAACTACAGGTATATGTCTTTGTGTCAGATATTGATTACGACGATTACTTTCCAGTCAAGTTTTTAAAATTATACTTAATTAGAATTAAATTAGTTAGTTTATTTATCACGAAATTGAAGAAAATGAATAATGGGAATGAGCCAAGTCTAAGATTTGTTATGTGAGGAAAAGCAATTAATGAAGGCAAGATTTTGAGAAAAAGGAATTAACACAATTAACTATTTATGGCACTGATTCGGGAGTACAACACAATCGTAAAGGAGGATAAGAAAGGAAATGACGTGGATATCAAGGTGATGTTGACCACTCCTTTCATACAATATGAGGAGCCACCTGTTCCCGCTTCATACTTCTCGGAGAGAAAGCACTTTAAGATTGCTATTTAAAGATGGGACCCTATTGGTTTTTTTATCTGGAGGACCGTATTCTTGTTGCCAACCTACTAATTGGTGAAATTTATCATGTGTCTTAACAAGAGAGCTTATTTCACTTTATCTAAACTCGAGTTATGAGGTGAACTACTTGGATGAGATGAAAAAAAATTGATAAAAAATAGTCTACACATTGTTATTTTTTTGTCATTCAAGCCTTTTATTTTTAAAATGGCCAATTCAGATATAATAACACTATAGATATAACAAGTGTGAATCTAGATCCACTAATGAGAGAAAATATCTTTAGGTGCCTCCAATACTCATATGACAAGATTTATTTGAGATAATTTTACTGAGATAATCTAATAATGAAACTTATTCACAATAATTTATCGATCCGTCCTTTTTATTTTTTCTAATCAGATTCTATTGTTAAAGACAAGAAAACAATTACATCAAGGAGGTCGTATTCTTCATCCTCTTACAAACATATTTTTCTTCTCAAATCAAACACAAAAGATTATGAGGTAAATTGAAAATATATAAATTATTCTTACTCTAACCACTATTATATTTTAGAATAGCAATAGAATTAGACTTCTTGAAATGAGAAATGGGAGAAAACTTCTTAAAATTTTATCTCACATCCAACAACTATCCGTACACCACTTATCACGTCTCTTCGTATGCCATCTTGGCTCTTCTTTCTCGGGGCCTTTTCATTATTTCTTTCATAAATAATCCAATTTGGCATTTGAATTCTTCATTCATCCTCATGTTCTTCGTTTATTTTCACCCTTCTTAACCCTCTAAAGCCCTTTGTTTTATGGTTATGACAATAAATAAGTCTAAAAGTTCTTCCTCCGTTTACCTTGAATTCTAATGCTCTTTCTAGGGATATGACAAATACCACAGGAAGAGATTACATAGTTATTTTGTCATTGCATGATTCTCACAGCCTCGCAATTACGTATTTGTTTTAGAGCAACTATCACTCTTCCCTGCAGTTTCATCTCTATATTCACCAAAATCTCCTCCACCTTCTGACCTCTCTTCTTTATCCTCCACTCCTATATTATTTTTTCTCCTATCTTTTGTAATTGGCTTTGAAACATGCATGTCCAAATCTTTTTTGTAATGACCTCTAATTACAAATCGGATACTCCATTTAGACACTTATGATGTACTTAAAAGGTTAATTTCATGGTCATTACTTTTGTCTATATCTCTTCATGTTCTGATAGTTTTTACTGTTTATTGAAGATGGTTTGATAAGTTTATGAAGGGAATAATAGTGAGTGTTATAGGTGTTTCTCGACCATCAATAACGTGACGACACGTGTCACACCACATCAAAAAATTCATGACGGGAAAGATTCAAAGGAGAAGGCCTGACCTCACCTAGTCGGTCTCAAGGGAGCTCGGGTTGCACAATCTGAGCAGATGAAGGACATCATGAATGTAGCTCACGAAGAGAGCTCAGATTTCCCTGAGTATCATAGGCATCATTACCCGTCGAAAGTAACATCTCATATGGCACCTAGGCTCGAACGTCCAACGATTCCAATCATCGTGACAGAATGTCATATCAACCCCCAATATGTCATCTCGAAAGCGCATCAACATTTAATGTTTGCCACTTTATGTCAAAAATCATCTCCCAACCATCCAATCAAGGACAATCATCGTGTATCGGGAGGCTTCTCATGCATGCTCCCGAGGCTTCTTCGAGACGTCTTCTCCTGCGATGCCGTAGGTATAATTACCCACATGTACGAGAAAGAAAGGTTTGTCATTTCTCCCTTAAGAAAACTATGTCAAAATAACGTCATGATACTGACTTAGGCATCAGAGGCCATTAGACGAGACAATCATCCTCCAATTCTCCTCGCTCTTTGGGTTCTTTGTTTGTGTTTTGCAGAATCCAAGGTCAAGAGGGATTCCACCACGCTAAAGAGGGAATGTCATGAAACATTACTGTTGAGATTTTCTACATCAATAGTTGGCACTGTTTGTGGGAATGGCATTAACACTGTTCTTATCCAAAACACTGGAAATATATGTTCCTCCATGAAAATAAAGTTAGTCTGATGTTCTCACCCTACTCCGACGAGACCCAAGATGAGAGGGAGAATCCACCCTCCACCTCACCTAGGAAAGGACTCCCTGCCAATATGGTGATCATATAGCGAACGGAAAAGGATATAGTGGTCGCACCCTTTAAGGTAATCGAGATAAGGAGGATGGATACACTGGCGCTCACTAAATTATGGCATCCTCTTGCACGTAAATGATTCTCCCCCGCTGTCAAAAGGCCCACTGGTGGGGCCGTTACGCCTTTGAACAAATTAACATTGATTTGTAGGAGAAACGCCCACTGACAAAATGGATCCTTGCTTATTCTTGTCACTAATGAAAATTTTAAAGTAAAGAGAGCATTGTTAAATCTCTTTTTTTTGCATGATTGCTTCAATTTTCCCTTGCATCCTTATAATTTGATTGGAGAGAACCTATGAAGATGTTATAATTATTTGTAACGTAAAAGCGTATAGTGGATGAAGAATCAAAGCATATGAAAAAAGTGACGACGAAAGATGAGCGCACGGCCTGTTGGAGTAACACGGTGCAGTAGTTACTGCACGACAAAGAGGCAGCAGGCCCTGCTACCTTTGTGACAACTGGCTCAACCATTTTTACGACAACAACCCTGGTCAGGTCATGGCAGTAGCCATGGGACTTGGCTAATCATATTAGTTTGACTTACTTCTTTATCATGCTATGGGGTGCATTCAATGCTCCTCACACACTCATGTGTTTCGTATCTTAAAAACTTGACGAAACGATACCTTACATATTATTTACGAATGTCAACATCAGACGACTAAAGTATGGGCCACAAAGTCGATGGATTAAGGGTTTTTAGGATAAACATACTTTTTTCGTTTGCCTTAAGGATTTTTATATCTGTTTTTTAAAATAAAGAATTGTATACCCTTGGCCAACCAACTTGCAATCTCTCTCTCCCCTCTTCATTTCTTTTTCTTTCCCAATGCACATGTCAAATCAATTTAATAATATTTTATTCTTCTTCAACTTTATTATTTTTCAACGAAGTTTTTTCTTCTATTTAGAGGGTTCACGTAGCTTTTTATGACTACTTGAACCCTACAAGTAATTATTTTTTGTTGTCAATCAACACCAATACACCAAGCGACTACTTGAAAGGTTCAACTAGTTGTTTATGACTACTTGAAAGGTTCAAATATTTTTTTTATCAGTCAATTACCCGTACATCAAGTGACTACTTAAAGGGTTCAAGTAGTTGTTTATGACTACTTGAACCTTTCAAGTAGTTTTTTATGACTACTTGAAGGAATCTAATAGTTGTGTTTTTTTGTCAGTCAATTACTCATACACCAAGTGACTACTTGAAGGGTTTAAGTAGTTATTTATGACTAATTAAAGGGTTCTAGTAGTTATTTTTTTTATTGGTCAATTACCCATACATCATGTTACTACTTGAAGGATTCAAGTAGTTATTTAGTACTACTTGAACCCTTAAAGCAGTTGTTTATGACTACTTGAAGAGTTCTAGTAGTTGTTTACTTTTTTTGTCAATCAATTACGTATGCACCAGGTGACTACTTGAAGGGTTCAAGTAGTTATTTATGACTACTTAACCATTCAAGTAGTTATTTTTTATTTGATCAATTAACCCAAATACTAGTGACTACTTGAAGGTATCAAGTAATAATTTTATACTACTTGAACCCTTCAAATAGTTTTTTTCCTCTTAAAGTCTATTATCCATTTTTAGTAAACAAAAACTACTTGAAGGGTTCAAATAGTAAAAACTTACTACTTGAACCTTTAAAGTAGTAAAAAATTATGACTTGAACTCTTCAACTAGTAATGAGTTTACTGGAGAATAAAGTTTAGGAGGAAAAAACTACTTGAAGGGTTCAGTGGTATATTTATGCAAATAATCCATGGATTAAGGTAATCATGCCTCTATTTCAATTGTTATCAATCCCTTACTTTGGAAAATAATAGGGAACCTTATATGTTCCCAAAAGTTAAAATGTTTATTTGGAGGGCTACCCATAATTTCTTATCTGCACATAATATTTTTATTAGAAAACTGTCTTTAGATAGTTTTTGTCCAATTTGTACTAAATATGATGAATACGTACACCATATGCTTTTTGAATGTGATTGGATTAAGGGTGCTTGGTTTAATGCTCCTTTTCTCTTAAGGTTTAACCTTTCTCAATGTCAAAATTGGGCGAATTCGTTGAATAATAATATTTTTTGAATTTAAATGTATCTCTGATGGATGTGAGAAAATGTATGTTCTTTTTGGCCATATGTTGTGTTTTATAAGGAAGGGAAGAAGCAATTTTGTTTTTTAGGGAAAAATGGTTGATCTTAATATCTTACAAAGTCAAATTCAATTCGTAATGATTTCTGGGAAGCAAATTTGTCTAATTCTACTATTTTAACAGGTTATCTTTCTAGGTTTTCGTCTAGTGAAAATTAGGGGATTGATGTTATTGCTCATCCGGTCAACTCTTGGTCTGCCCCTCCTCAAGATAACATCAAACTAAATGTGGATGCTTCATTATATACAAATCCAATAAGGACACTAGTTGGAATATAGTAGACACATATAACAACGAAGATCCAATTTTGATATATGGGAAGCAAGTACGGCTCAACGTCCGGAACAAAAAGAGTCGACAGCCATTTTTTTTTATGGAATTTGCCTAGCAAAAGATAACCCATCAGAGGACTATCATGATTGGGGTGACTCAAATAGGGTTGTAGATAGTTTAAAAAACATCTCTTCTTCAAGATGAGACTTATTAATTTTTGTTAAATCTATTTTTGAGGTTATTATGTTTCTAGATAATTATGGTATTAATTAGATACGTAAGAGATATATTACAGTTTTCTGATGCTATTGTAAAACATAATAATTATTAGAACTGTATTATTAGGAGCCCTAATTTATTTCCAGTTAATATTGTTTGTTAATAGCAAAGGACAAAAGTTTTGTAGATGGCAATTTTAGGCCTCCTTGGTGTTCTTGATTTTCTCATTATTAATAGTATTTATACTCTACTTTTTTTAAAGTCAAATATAATCATTAACATCAAAGTGAATCCTCGTACAAAACATCCCCTATAGAGGGGGGAAATTCTCTAGCCAAACCGAATTATTGGCCTCCGACGAAGCTTAGCCAGTCTATAAGCTACATTATTACAGTTTCTAGGCACATGCCTAACAAAACAGTTTAGATAAGTTAAAAGAACACTACAATCATTAATAATGACAACGACATCAAAAGAGGGCGTAAGAGAGTCTAAACACGCCTTAACCACAGTTAATGAATCATACTCCACCACAAAACAAGAACTCCAATAGAGTAGGCCAGGCAAAGGCCTTCCATAAGAGCAGTAGCTTCAGCTGCCTCAACAGAAAGTTTCCCAGGCATTCTTTTCGTCATTACTGTCATGACCTCTCCCGAATCGTTTCGAATAATAATTTCAAGGCCAATTCCAAGAGAAGAGTCACCCGTTGCGTCAATATTTATCTTAAATTCACCCATTGAGGGAGGAGACCAATGTGGCACGAGAGTGTCTCTAGAAGAAGCATTTTCTTTTTTTCTGTCCGATTTGCAACAATCCAATTCTTTAACATTATATGTTAAAACAACTTTAACTTGACCAAATAAAAAAAGAAAAGAAAATATTATTATTTCCATTAAATGACTATTCTACAAGACTTCATATAGTATTTATGTTTAATGTAATACTGAGTAGATATAACTCAAACACATATTTTTTTAGATATACTCATCAATATTTAACAAGTTAGTACCGACGGTAATGACCATCTGTTTTGATGGCTGACTCACGAGAGCACACTCAAAATTGTCCGTCCGCGTTGGGGGCATTAAGTAAATTAGCTTAACAAGTAATTTTGGGTAGGATCAACTGTCAATTGTATGGTCTTTTAACAGAGGTATTGAATGAGTGCTCACCTCGTCTCTTTTAAGTTTTTCTTCCCTTTGAATTTTAGTTCTCTTCTTTCACACTCAAATTAAAGCTCTCATTCATTATGGTAAGTTGAATTGGCTAGCTTATATCCAATTATTTTCGTACTTGTTACAAAATATAATACAAAAATACGAATATTATTTACATGTTTGACAGGAAAAAGAATTCGGGGGCAGAAATTGGAATTTCTGCCTATACAAATTCTCTTTCATCATAACGTGGAAAGTAACATAAAAATGATATAGTTATTATTTTCTTAAATAAGTAGTGAAAATGTTTTGATATAATTCTCGTTGGTGGGATTTTATGATAAGATGCTAATCATATTTTTAGATTAAAAATTAAAATTATTGACGTGACATCTAAATTATTTATTTATTTTGATAAAATCACAAAATAATTTTTCATAATATTCATTCAAATGTCATTTTCTACGTGTGTTCTAATAAAAAAATGTTTAAAATTTTTTTTTAGAAAATTCTTTTATAAAAAGTACTACCAAACATGCCGTTTGTTTACACTTAATATATGGAAAGAATTAACGGAGGTGTTTTTTTTTTAAATTTTTTTTGTGGGAGATAAAGAATTTGCAGATATCCAACAAAGAATCTTCTTGATTAACAATATTATAGTTACTTATATTAATTATATCTAATTTCTTGTCATATCAAAAACAAGATTTCCACTAAGGTTGCGTTTTAGGTATATTCTCCCTTTGATGGGATGGCTTGTGGTTTTGTTCAATGATTTCTCAATCAATTATTCTCACCCTCGCATCCATCGAACCCGATAAAAGATCCCCTCTTCTGTTGGTCACTAGAAGAGGATATGTTCATTAAATTCTAATCGTTTATAATATTATCATCGGTTAAGATCAATTCGACACAAATGATAATGTGAAAAAAATATTATTTTCTTTTTAATATGAGAGATTGTCAAAAAATATTAATGTTGTCATTTATTATATTGGTAATTCTTTGTGGAACGTTTCAGCTCCTAAAGAACAATAATGAATTTTAAGTAATCCAACAACAACAGAGCTAAACCAGGTGAAACATATGCATTTTAGCACATTATTTATACAATTTTCCAGATCTTAAGTTAATTAACATAATCAAAACAGTCTACTTTAAATGAACACGTCCTTTGGAAGCTGAAATCGATTTACATCTACTGATTCAATTATTAGAGATGAAAATATAATAACTAAAAATAGAAATAAACTGAAAAAAGAGAAGCTCACCTGACTGATTTTCAAGTCAGAAGCATTTGATCTTTTGTTGTTGCATTTAAATCCTTACCCAACTTCTTAAACTTCCCGTCAGAATCTAATGTTTTTCTTCATCTTTGCTTGCGTCTTAATCTTTGCCCACTACCCTTTCATTACGTTTGAAAAATAAAACCCATATCCCTAAATCAGAAAATTTCTTCTTCAAATTAACCATTACAATATATTTGTATCTCAGAAATTATAAATGATAAAAAAGATGTATTCTTATTTTCATTAGTCCATTTTTTTTATTTTCACATAAATATTTCAAATGAAAATATAATTATACTCAGCAATTTAATCATATATGTTGACTCATAAGCAAAATCAGAAATATAAGGACAACGAGAGTGCTAGTAAACACAAACCTTGAGTGGTGATGAGTCTATAAACTTGGCCAAGAACAAGGGTGTCAGTAGAGTGAAGAAACTTGATGCGTGTGAACCAAACATAACTAGATTGGTTCTTCGAGGAGCTTCAATCGATAACCTAGCCCTCTGTTCTTCGGCATGGCTGAGGCGAGGGTCAGGGCTCTCTCATCTTCGAAGTTCTGTTCTTCAACGAAAACCAAAGAACCATAAAAATCTTCAATCTCAGTAGCCCTATTTTGTTCCCTGTTTTTGAATGAGAGAGATAAACTAATCGAGAGAGAAAGAGAGAGATAGAAGCTAATAGAGAGAGAGAGAGAGAAACTCATCGACGAGGCTCTGCTCCCTCTTCTTCGACGAAGGCCTAACCCTAGGTTATATGTTTGTATGTTGGGAGTGAGAAGTTACGAGATAGAAGGGTAATCGAGATAGAAAGGTTTTGATTTGTGGTTTTGTATTTGGATCGACAGAGAAGGCTACTAAATCGATAGAGAAGGCTTGAGTATCGACAGAGATAATTCTGTTTATGTTTTATTTTATTTTTTGAGAGAGAAGGCAAATCATGAGGGTATCGAGAGAGAAAATGGTTGATAGATTTGTTTGTGTTTTGTATTTTTGAGAAAGAAGGCAAATTTTCAGTCCGCTTCAAATTTTTAGTCCCACTTCTATTTTGCCCCACCCACTTTTTTTTTTACTTTTGACATGAATAAATTTTACTTGATTTTTAATTCTCTTGTTATTTCTTATTTTTAACAAGAGGAGATTGAAACTCTTGTATTTTATTCCTATAGAACGCTATATTTTTGTAGTGATGAGTGTATTACTTTTTTTGCTATATTTATTATCCCGACTAATCTTGGATGTGCACGAATCCTCACCAAAGAGATTTGTGCAAGTGCACGCGGGTAACTCACACGACGTAGTAAAATCTCTACCATTGATCGCCATAAGAAAGTGACACTCACTGGATTTGAACTCTAGAACTAAAATGGAGTAACCACCCTAGCCCTAAAAGACTTGTCACTTGCTAGATTCGAACATGAGACTTAGAATTGAGCAAACATCCAAACCCTTAATACCTTGTCAACTGAGCTAATTGTGGTTTTGCTTAGTCTTACAATGAAAATAATTTTCTTTTAGACTACAAATGAAAAGGATTTTCCTAAACTAATCTACACAAATAACTTAATTAATGTAAATTACATAAGTTGGGTGAATAAAGCTATATAGCACCATGATGTCAACAGTACTATATCGTGACAACATATATATATAACGTGATATTATATGTTCACCCAACAATTAAATATATATGTTTTTTCTTATTAATTAGTTTTTCACACATGATGTGTGATTAAATATACTCTCAAGTCATAATAGTATCCCGGTGCTACATAATATTTTCTTAGTTGAACTACTACACACTTAGAAGTAATATTTTAAGGATATATCTGACAAACATCCCTTATATTTTTTTCATAATTATATGTGTACAACCTCTCTAATTTTCATAATTACACACAACTCTCTCATAGGTGAGGTCATTTTGAGAATGTGATTGTACATTATAAACCGAATAACAATATTAATATTATCATTATTATGGAATTATATTTAGTTAAAGTGAAACTAATTAAAGGGTGCGGTGAGAATATAATTCAAATGAGCCGGGTGCACGTTGTTCGTGAAAAAGAACTATTTTTTCTGTTTTTGAAACGCGCATGTTTTGAAATAAAAAGGAATATTTTTTTGACAAAGGATAAATCATTTAATATATCAAGAAAAGTTTACATCTTTAACTAAATAAGGCAGTAACCAACTGGGAGGGCTTGAGCTTAAATCTATACTATAACAATTTATCTCAGCCTTAGATGCAATCAAAAGAGCAGTACAAATATCAGAGTCATTAACTAAACTACAAGAAACAGAAATCACAACATAAAAAAATTTGTGTAATTGGTAAAAGGAATATTACATGAAGGTGAATATATGTGAAATTTGTGTAATTGGTAAATTTTAAAAACAAAATTAAGACTTTCATAATTCAAAATGTATTTTTGATAACTAAAAAAATAATCAATTTAAACAGATTATAAATGTAACTTGTACATAAACTTGTTTTTGCCAGTTGATTGACGCTGACTCTATGGTTTTTATTTCAATGATTTGATAGAAGATAGACATTTTATAATAATATTAAACAGATTTAGATTAAACTTACAAAAATTTGACAGTGGAGAGCTGGCAGAGACAGAATTGTTCTTGACCGTTTGATTCGTGTAATCTAGAATAACTATCGTAATTCAGTTATGTATAATTTAATTATTTGTAAAATAAAATTGTCATATTTCATTATGCATGATAATTTACGATATGATGTGTGATAATTAACGATTGTTATATTTGGTATAAATTAATTTTTGTTATAAATTTGTAACAGAAGGTTACTTAAATACCATTTTAGATATATATTATCTAAAGATATTTTGACGTACAATTTTAACATTAATTTTTTAATTAATTTTAATCAACATTTAGATAAACTAATAATGCTAAACTAAAATTTATAAAATATTTTTAGTCAAATTAATAAAATAAGTGATATAATAAAAAAAAATTTCACGTAAAAAGTTTAACATTAATTTTTATTAAAATTTAAATAAATTAATATTGTTAGACTAGACTTTAATAAATTTGATTTTAGTTAAATTAATAAAATGAGAGAAAATGTGAGAAAAAAGTATTTCAATGAGGGTAAGAAATTGATATTATTGTAAATGAATTTTTCCTTTGCACGAATAAGATTTATGAAGAGAGAGAGAAAGGTAAATGCTCTGCGTGCGTTATTTGTTGGATTGAATTGAATTGAGTTTCATTCCCCCTATTTATTACATGAGCTTTTATATATCTAGGCCTTTTTTAAGATGTGGCAAAATAACAATAATAATAAAAATAAGAAGGGGGAACAGTCACCATCCCCCTATGTTTTCGGGAGCCTTCTCATTCCCTTAGGATCACTCACATACTTATGGGATCTTTATCAGGCGTGGGCTCCCATGCTTTGCTTGTTTCTTTTAACTACCATATTGTCTCGTCTTTCAACTGCTGAATTAATCGTAAGCACACGATCTATCTCATGATCCTGATCTCTTTCTTCCCATTCTCGCTGAGTCTTGATTGGTTCTTCCCCGTCCACGTAACACAGTAGGGATTCCCCACTTGTTCATTTGCCGTCATTACACTCAACGAATTTTAACTCGTTGAGGTGTAATAAGTACACTTCACGCCTGTCTTGATAGGGGACTAGTTGGTTTAACTTTTTTTTCTTTTCGCCTCTTTATTGGGACCTGCAAGCATTAATGACACAAAAAAGATATATTTGTAATTATTAAACAGCGAAAACATGTACCATCATTGCCTCTTTTCCCACTAATACCGACGCACCCCTCGCGAGTTTCTAGGACACGTTCTTAGTTATTGTCCACATCATTTTGCTTTCCGTTCTTAGTTATTGGCATTTTAGATTATTCTAGGACACGCCTCTATCTCCTTTTCTAGCCGTCATCTTGCCATTTTCCCATTTCTAGTGACGGATGATGCCATCATTTCATTTCTTGTCACTATACGCCTGCTGCACTCCTTCCATGCCACACCTTTTCAGAATTAACTACATTTCACACTTTTTCAAATTCGTCAACTTTGTTGCATTTCTTTTTCAAATCCGCCCTTGTTAAAGTCATGGTCTTCCTCATTTATTCTCCACTTTTACACTTCTGTAAGTTTTCTCTCATTCATTCTTACTCTTTTTTTCCCTTATGTCGTATTTTCTCTCTTAGTGGGTTTTCTGTTAGTCATGGGGGAATAGAAAGAGTTTAATGTCAATGTCCCTTTAGTTAGGAACTATGACGAGTTCAACCGATTCATGGACCGTCACCGAGATGCATTCCCTTCGAAATGTCCATTCGAGAACAGAAGCCATTGGCACTGCCCGCGACATCCCTGACACTGTCGTACTACCAGTTCCCGTTCCTGCTGCCACTACCACTTCAGTCGATCCTCATACTCCCACAGACGAGGATATTCCATCACGAGAACAATCTTCGCCACCCTCTCCTACGCCTTCTTAGGGGTCTGCTCCCTCCTCTTCTACCGGTACTTAAGGGAGGCCTGACGTGTGGAGGTGGCGGCGGTATACAGTGTCTTCGCCTGTCCCAGTTCCTTTCAACTTCCTGAAGGATCCCCGTCCTTCACATATCATCCTAAAGGGGATTAAATGTGATGTGGACATGGGTGCTCTCTGCCAGGTGTCCGTTAATGACAATGTCATTGGCCTTAGTCACAGTTTGATATAAGTAGCTTTTCTTACTTAGCTTATTCCTTAACTTTGTTTCTTAACCATTTCCTTTGCCTTTTTTCTCATTTACTTACACTTAGAATTTTTCTGGATAGGCTGTGACTTATCACAACGGGCTCCTAGAGGACATCCACTCTTTAAGGCTCGAGATGGTGGGGTGAAGGAGGAGATGAGGGAGATCAACAAGGTCAACAACCCCGTTCTCGTTAAGCGGGACGATCTGAAAAAGGCCGAGGCCGAGCTTCAGGGGGTCATCGCTCTCCTTATTGAGGAACTGGGCGCTGTTGCCGTTGAGCGCGGAAGGCTTGAGCAGTCCTTGAGGGATTCAGAATACGCTGAGATTGCGGGAGAGAATTTGACCTTCGTTGAGAGGAATGGCTAAGGTCGAGGAGAAGCTGTCAGCTGCGGAGATAGCTTAGGCTAAGGCCGGGGAGCGGGTGACTGAACCTGATAAGGCCGAGGGAATCGCCTATAGTGCAAGTTACAGGGATGCCAAGGTCGACAAAGCTCCCTACTTGCCCCTCGTTGATCTTCCCAAGAACTGGATGCTTCCGTTCCCGCTGCTACTTCTGACCCGCCTGCTGAAGGGTCTTAGTTTGTTTAGTTTTCATTTACGCGCTTTTAATTTCCTTGTACTTTTACTTTTCTCCTTATTATTTTCACTTTTCCTCTTTGTAACCTTTCCACAAATTAATGAGGAAATGATCATTTAAGTAAGAAAAGGTAAATTGCTCTTTTTCCAAACACTTAGCAAACATTTGCATACATCTTTCTTCCTAAGTTACCCGTTTACTCGTACCCGCTCCATTTCAAAGTTTACTTGAAAGATAAGAATATAATTAGTTTCGCTGGACTTACAATGGTTTAAACAGGGCTTGCATCTGCTTATGACTTTTTCAAACTGCCACTTTTCAAAGTTTCATTTGTTGACCCGTTCCAGGTTTTTATTCTTCTGCTTTCGCCCATTCTAGAAGATGTTTTCATCCTTAGATTCCTTTTGAGAGTACGACTTTTGAAATATCCCTTTCAAAGACTCACGCCCTTAATTCTTATTTAGAGTAAGATTTATTATTCACCCCTCCCAAAGACTTATGCCATTAGTTCCTTCTTCGAGTAGGACTTATTAACTGTGCCCCCAAGGGCTTACTGCTGGTCATCGCGGCGCATGCGTGACTGAAGCGTGGAGGCGCGTGACCTTTTAAAAAATAAAACTTTTAATAAAAAAATGAATCTTTTAATAAAACAAAATTTTCACTAACGCCACAATAACCAAATAAAAACTTTTACTGAAAACTCTTTTCTAATCAGTCAGAGTCCATTATATATTTTTGTAAGTTAAATCTACAACATATAAAGTATAGAATCATATACCTCTTGTAGTCTATATTAAGTGTTCATGTAAAAACAGATCCATCATCCGTTCCCACGAAATCGTTCTAATGATCAGTAGACTCCGAGATCCACACCAAGATCTTCCAAGCAAATTCTCAACGCACTAGGACGTGTTTGGGCATGTAGAATGTTACAAGACACTTTTCTATCTCTAGATGTTTTCAATACATGAGATCTAGAGATTTACATAGAAGGACGTTAGTCAGACAAATCTCTAAGAGAACGTGATAATTATTTTATTAGAGATTGATTAACGTTTAATCACAGAACAAAACCTCGCTCACACCAATCGCGTTCTCAATTCAACTCTTGATTGACGAACTGATGATTTGATCAACTGATTATCTCAACTTATTTCAACAACTAAGGCCATTAGAATAATATCTGTATATATTCTAGATAATGGTGTATCAGATTTTTAGGGATAAACTGAAATAATAAATAATTATAAAATTACCAATTACAGTGGGACCTATTATTATTGTGCACAATTGTAGTGTCATATGGCACTGCAGCGTGCCGTGAGCCACCACAGTGCCTTACGGCACTCATTACTGTAGTGTCACATAGCACCACAGTAGTACATGTCAATTTCTGATACTCTATTAGTGATTAACACGTGGCAATTATTACAGATTATATATTTATTTTAATCAGATAATAATCTAGATATCAGTTAATTCAAAATTAACATATACGATTATCTCTATCAACTGACTTATCTATTATTTCATAAATAACAGATTTAGTTAATTTAAATTATTATCTAATAATAATTTAATTATCTAATTTCACAAATTAGATATTATGTCTTACTTATTGATAATTAAAAANAGTTAAATATTAATTAATTAATCACATATAATTATATCATAATTATGTACTTGCCCCAGAATAAAAATTATTTTTGCAAGTCAATCATTTTCTCATGTCCTAAAATATTCACACCCTATACAACATAGTATAGAGGTGACTTAGAGATCATGTACCTATAATCCTAAGCTCCAATAAACTAGATTATTAATTAAATTTTTGTTACAAAATAATCTTCTTTATTAATTCTATTATTACTCTACTATAAATATGAAATTGCACTCTTAGAGGTTATAAAATGTATTTAAAGAGTATTCTCATGTAGTCTACTGACATAATCATCTCATGTAGTTATGTCCTCCAATTATTGGTTCGTAAATTAGAATTGGTCAAAATTATAATTTTACCCTTCTAATTACCTATTGATCATCAAGTACTATTAATCTACTAGTGAATGGCTAATTTATGATCTTATTATAAATTTGACCTCAATAACCATTCAGTTATAGAATTAATACTTAAATGAACCAATATATGATCCATTAGGAAAGCTTAGATTCCAGATTACGACTCCTCTATCTAGGGTGAATGCTGATCCAGATGTCAACTTTCATCTGTCTCTGTCTAATTGAAAATTAAAAATTAGTATATCCAGTGGCGTTCAGGTCTTCACCTGAATAAACAAGCATATAGTTTCTCATTCTCCTAAGATACTTGAGTATCTGCTTTACTGCAATCTAGTGTTCTAAACCTGGATTCGATTGATAATGACTGACAATTCCTATTGCACAACAGAGGTTCGGTCTCGTACACAATATGGAAGACATGAGGCTTCCAACTGCTGAAACATATGGAACCTTTCTCATATCCTCTTCCTCTTGAGGTGTCTTAGAACATTGTTCCTTGGAGAAGACGATTCCATGTCTGGTCGGCAGTTAACATTTCTTAGAATTCTCCATAGAAAATCTCTCCAGCACCTTATCAATATAAGATTCCAAAGAAAGTGCTAATAGCTTGTTCTTTCTATCACTTATTATTTGGATACCCAGAACATAGCTCGCTTATCCCAAATCTTTCATTTGAAATTTCTCAGCCAACCACTTCTTTATATTTGACAAAGTTTCTACATCATTCTCAATGGGTAGAATATCATTAACATAAAGAACTAAGAAAATCACTATCTTATATTTTGTGCATTTATAAACACAGGCTTCATCAACATTTTGTTCGAAGCCATAAGACTTTATAATCTCATCAAAAGTAAGGTTCCAAGATCTAGATGCTTGCTTTAATCCATAAATAGATTTAAGCAACTTGCATATTTTATCCCCTTTTGTACGAACTCTTCTAGTCGCATCATATAGATCCTTTCTTCAAGAGAGTCATTCATAAAAATTGTCTTGACGTCCATTTTCCATATCTCATAGTCAAAACTAACGTTTATAGATAAAATGATGTGAATGGACATTAGCATGGCTACATGGGAGAACGTATCTTCATAAATGACTCATTCCCTTTATGTATAACCATTGACTATTAACCTTGCCTTGAAAGTCTCTACTTTCTCATATACACCTCTTTTCTTCTTGAAGATCCATTTACATCCAATGGACCTAAAATCTTCAGGTGAATCTACAAGTTCCCAGACAGCATTAGAATGCATAGATTCCATTTTCTCGTTCACAGCATCTCGCAATTTCTCCTTTTCAGGATCATCCATTGCTACTTCATAAGATAATGGATCGTCCTTATCAATGTCTGACATAAAGACATTTGCCTGTAATTCGTAAAGGACTGGTTATCTCATAACTCTCCCACTATGACATTGCACTGGGGTTTCCTTTGCAGGATCTTTGGTTTCTCTGGTTTGTCGTTTATCAGTAAAAATTGAAGGTGGCCTGATCTCATCAGTCGCTAATTCCTCGACAACTACATTGCTACGAGGTTTATAGTTTTGCATATAGTCATGCTCAAGAAAGGTTGCATTTGTCGACATAAACACCTTTTGATCATTGTGACTTTAAAAGTACCCACCTCTAGTCTCTAAAGAATAGCCAATGAATATGCATACCTCAGACCTTGAGTCTAACTTTCCAGTCTTGGGTCTAAGAACGTGAGCTAGACACCTCCATATATGAAAATGACGCAAACTAGGTTTGGAGCTATTCCACAACTCTAAAGGCATCTTGCTTACAGACTTAGAGGGTACTACATTCAAAATGTAAAGTGCCGTGTGTAGTGCATATCCCCAAAATATAAGTGAAGATGATGAGTAGCTTAACATCGACCTAACCATATCCAATGAGATTCGGTTTCTCCTCTCTACAACATCATTTTTCTGTTGTGGTTTAGGTGTTGTAAGTTGGGATATGATTTCACACTACATCAAATAATCCTTGAATTCTAAATCCAAGTATTCACCACCTCGATCAGATTTAAGGGTTTCCAATGATTTATCTAATTGCTTTTCAGCTTCACCTTAAAGTCTTTAAACTTTCCAAAAGTTTTAGACTTTCGATGCATTAGGTAACTATAACCATATCTTAAGTAGTCGTCAATGAAAGTGATAAAATACTCATACACACCTCTAGCTTGTATATTGATCCGTCCAGTGACATCATTATGTATTAACTCAAGTGGTTCCTTGGCCCTTTGGCCCTTTCCTGTGAAATATCTCTTGGTCATTTTACCCTCTAGGCAGAATTCATAAACATGAAGAGTTCCAACTTTTAACTCTCTCAAAGCACCATGGTTTTTTTAACCTGTTTAACTTATCTAGATTAATATGTCCTAACCTAAGATGCCATAAATCTGTGTTATCATCATGAGAAACTCTTCGTCGTTTGTTATTTTTAGGTTTTGCTACCTTAAATAATTCAGAATTATTTAACACACATTCAGTCGGTTTAATTATATACAGTGCATTCATAATTTTAGCATGATAGATATCGAATGTATTCTTAGAAATAATAAACTATTTAGTAATGAAAGAAACTTCGAATAACTGTTCTTGCAAAAATAAAAAAGAAATCAAATTCCTCGAAAAACCAAGAATATAATAAACATCATTCAAAACTAAGTGATTATATCTAAAAAGTAAACAAATTGTCTCTAATGCTATAGCTGACATGAGCGCACCACTGCCAACTCTCAAAATGATCTCGCCATCAGCCAGTTCCTTTGACGAATTAAGCATCTACAAAGAAGAACATAAATGGTTAGTGGCTTCTGAATCAAGTATCCCGGATGACAAATCATATTCCAATAAACATGCTTCGAGAACAAGTAAATCATATTTACCTTTCTTTTTTAGCTCAGAGAGATACTTGTTACAGTTTCTCTTCCAATGACCTTCAACCCCACAGTCGAAACACTTTCCTTTAGGCTTGCTATTTTTCTTGTTCTTCTTTGCTTTTGTTGATGTCTTGACTTTATTTACTCTTTTGTTCATACTCTTATCCTTACCATTATTCTTCTTCCTTTTCCTTCTCTTAACAATATTGCAAGAAAGCTTTTGATCGACAAAAATTACCTCACTTCTTTGGTCATTCTAAGGTTGAGTGTCTTAAAAGCCTGCAGTTCATTCAACAATTGAGTTATGTTCAATTGCAACTTGTTGATAACATAGTTGGTCATGGAAGCAAAAAAAGATGGTGTGAGCGACTCTAGTATGACGCTAACTTGAGTTCGCTCATCAATGGTCTCCCCATGTACTTCTGTCTCGTGCGTATATCATGTTCAAAACATGTTCTCAAACAGAAGTACTATTCCTCATCTTAGTTGTCATATAGCTCTTAGTGGTCTCTTGACGACTTTGATCGAAATGTTTCCTAAACATTGCTTGTAAAGATTTCATAATCTCATAAGTAGTCTCCATGCTTTCATGCTTGGTTCTCAGAATATTATTCATGCTCACAAGCATGTAGCACTTTGCCTATTGTTTGATATGATCCGAACATCATATTTTTCCCTAACATTCTTAGGGGCGTTAGCAGCAAGCTCTTCAAGACATTCTTTAGTAAGAACGAACTTATGGTTCTGACAAATCAGCATTAAGTTCATATTTGTGCAACATACAAAATTATCATCATTCAATTTCTCAAGTGCGAATAAAGCAGTTACAAGTTTGCCCATGATAGACATAATAATGATAACTGAAATTTAAAACATACATGATTCAATGTTATTGATAAATATTTAGAATTTGAAAACTAATTGTGATACATGAATGCAATAATAATAAACACATAAATTTAGCATTTACGAATCACGACAAAACAACCCAAAGATTAATGTGCCGCTTTAGGGCCGGTCAGATTAACCTCAAACATTACATACCAACGGTACTGTTTGCGTGAACAGTAAATATTTGCCGTTAATCTCGTGCGTTCTTCGTCTTCTCACGTTTGAAATGATTACAATATTATTGAAAATAAAATTACAAAAATTGGTAAGCCTTAATTCAGCTGACACAAGATCTAAGAAAAATTAAAACAAAGTCTAACCTAATAATCACCATACAATTAACAATCCATTATTTTTCATACATTCAAAAAACATATCCATCCATCATCATACATATCTCATATTATATGAGTAATGCAAGAAAATCCACACATCATTTAACATATAAATATATAAAGACCGCTCTGATACGACTTGCTGGTCATTGCGGCGCATGTGCGGTGGATGCATGGAGCCGCGTGGCCTTTTAAAAAATTAAACTTTTAATAAAAAAGGAATCTTTTAATAAAACGACCACTTCAGAAATATAGACGTACAGCAGGAGCTGTTCACCTAGTACTTGTTTAAAGAGTAGAGGGAGAGTTGATAGATACTCATTGATTCTGCTGAAGGCTTCCTCGCATCCCTCTTTCCATCCGTCCCTAGAGTTCTTTCTTAAATTTTCAAATAATGGTTTACACTTAACTGTAGACCTTGAGACGAATCCGTTTAGAGCGATTATCCTTCCCGTCAACCCTTATATCTCATTCTGGTTTCGTGGAGATTTCATCTCCATAATTACCTTCACTCGGCCTGCCTGAATTCACTTTGATTCCCCGTTGTGTCACTAGGTGTCCGAGAAATTTTCCCGCAGCTACTACTCCAAACATATATTTTTCTGGATTCAGTTTCATGAAGTTTTGTCCTTAGAACCGAAAAAGCTTCTTCGAGATCCCAAATATGGTCTCCCCGTTTCTCGCTTTTGATCAACGTGTCATCAACTCACACTTCCATAATTTTCCCGATTTGTTCACAGAAGACTTTGTTCATTGGCCTTTGATAAGTTGCACCTGCATTTTCAAGCTAAAAGACATTACTTTATAACCATATATACCATATTCAATAATAAAGGAAGATTTTTCTTCATCAAGTTGTAATATTTTCACCTGATTATATCCAAAGTATGTGTCCGTGAAGCTGAGGAGTTCATCTTGAAATTATGTTCATAAAGTAGGATATAATAATTATTTAATTATTTCTCAGACATTTTTGTATTACTAAATTTAATGAATTAATGAAAGTTTTCCTTTAATTAAAATGTGACTATAATTCACTCAAGTCCTGAAACTATTCTCAATGTAAGAAGAGTAAAGACAGATGAGACTTCTAGACAAACTCTTCTAAAATAGTTCATAATGTTATTCGTAGTCTTAGGATCGACTGGACAATCGAGCCCGAGTATCATTGTTAGGTGGAACCAAAGAATGCCGGTATTGGAGAATGAGAGTGGAGACTCTAACGATTGAGCTAGACATGTTATGGAACATGTTGAATAGAGCAGTAACAAATTAGTGAGCAAAGTCATTTATATAGTTCTAAACCTAATCGTTACACCTTAAGGGTATTTTCATAATTACCTTAATATTGAGATGAATACGCCAAAGGAGTGAGTTTGAATTTCTAGGCAATATCTCAGCTGTTGGGATCATGATTCAACTATGTGAGAGTTGGTAATTCACACATATATAAAATTAGTGGTAAGATTGCAAAAGCAACAATATCACATTATGCTTTATTGATGGATGAGTGAATAAATAAATGGGGCCTGCTACTCGATGACATGAGTCATAGAATAAGATATTGTGAATTGTACGAGACAATTCACTGATATGTCTTTCTTATTCACAGTCAATAAACGAGATAAAAGAATAATAACTAGATGGGTAAAATGGTAGTTTTATATCCCGCTCTTATTTTTTATATTCATGAAGGGTAATATGTTAAAATATTATGTGGATCGTGAAATAAAAGTGTTTAGTTATACCAACAGACCTATAGTGGAGTTGTATGATGTCAGGATTGAATAAGTTAGGAATTTATAGAGATAAATTCCAAAAATATTTGAATCATATAGCTTTATTCATGTTGATTCATTCGATCTCAGTAGTTGCATATAAAGATAGGAACGAGAAACAACGTCAGTTGGACCAAAAATGTGTTTTGAACCAATGTACACTTCTCGAACCCATATGTGATTAGTATCATCACTAAATCAGTGAATACCAAAATTAATGTTCAAATTAGTTAATTTGTTATTTTCTAATTATTGGATAATTAGTAAATAAAAGAAATTAATTAATTAATTAATAGAGATATATTTAATTTATCAATTTGAATTGATGAATTTGGACATAGTCTTGGCTCTAGGGGAGATGTAAAAATCACAGATTGCAGTGCGAGGGAGGTAAATTTCAGTTTTATCATATAGAGGTCTATGTGTAAATTCTATAATTAATATAAAAGGGTTGCAAACCTAACACTAAGCTAAGCTAAGTGTTAGACATAGCATAAAATATTTTCTCTCCCCTCCTCCCTACTGTTGTCGCTGAACTCTCTAGTGGAAGAAGAAAAATTGTCTTTTTTCTTCCTTAGTTGTTTAGAGAGCCCACACTCTACTCCTAGCAATATCATTGTGAGATATATTTCTGAATCCTTCAAGTGGTTGTTGGTGTGAGGATTATTTGAAGTCTTGCGAAGAACAAAGAACGCGAGACGATTAATTTGATTCCCCAAAATCAGAATTTCTCCGATATAAGAAAAAAGTATCAAATTGTTTCTACCAATTCTAAATACGTTTATCTAAATACGCATGATCATAGAAAAAGGTTTTATATTTAATATGATAAAATGTTTGTTGTGAAATTTCGTTGATTTTTCACCCACGAACCGTTCGTGGTTCATTTATTTTTCATCAAATTTTAAGCGTTGTACGCCCAATAACCGTGTCGACGATATGAAAAGGTTATTTCCCGTGGTCGCTCTTATCTTCCCCGTGATTTCCCTTTTCAACTTCCCGTTTCTGCTATATTTTCTTCACAAATTGATAGAGGTGCCTATCTTTTATCAACAGTTCGATGAAGTCTTTAAATTGGAAACAATCCTTTGTGTAATGCTAGTTTCTTCTGTGAAAGGAGTAGTACTTATCTTTATCCTTATAGCTTGGCTCTTTTGTGAGCGGGGTCGGCCACTTCAGCCAAGACTTGTCTTTGATCATGTCCAGGACTTGGTTTACCAGAATGTTCAACGATGTGTAAACCTTGTCCCTTGGGTGTATGCTATTTGAGTCCCGCCTTCAGTACCCCGTTCTTCCTGCTTGCTATTTCTTTTGTATTCTCTCTACATTCTATTAGACTTTTTCCTTTCAGGTCTCGAACCTCTTTCCAGCTTTCTTGACTAATCAGTCTTCTATTCAGCCGCTTTCAACATGCTTTTATTCTCCTTTTCTAGAGTTATGTAGGCTTGCACCCGTTGAAAGGTTATACCATGGACAACGGTTTCATCTTGGATAGATCTTCGAACATGGGTGAGTTCGGGTCTAACTCGACGTGAAGGCCAGTCTGGCAACTCGATCATCATAATTTTTTACTTTTTCCGTCTTATCCTTAAATCTGTGGGTGTATTCCGGTAGTGACTCCCCCCTCTTGGTGGAAATCGTCAAAAGATAATCTATGTCTTTCATGACTGCTCGATAAATATAGTACTGTTCTAGGAAGACAGATGACATAACAGAAAAATTAGTAATTGAATTCATAGGGAGGGAATGATACTATTTCAGTGTTGTCCCGTCCAGGTTGGTGGGGAACATTCTGCACATCAATTTGCCATTGTGCTAATACAACGTCATTATTTGTTTGAACAGCCGGAGGTGGTCTACATGATTTGTTTTCCCCTCGTAACATTTAAATTTTGGGGCCACACACTTTTTGGGTACGGGTGTCGTCAGGACTTCGGAGCTTCATGGAGTACAGGTGAAGGATTTGAGGTCATTCTTCCACGTACTTCCCAGGTTTCTCATCTCCATCATTTTTTGCCCCAATAATTCTTCAACCGTTTACTTCGTTATGGCTTAGGACTGACGAGCTTCTCCCGTAGTCTCTTTCACGTAGTTTTTGGATTGGACTTCTACTTCCTTTCGTTGTACATTTTTGTTATTCTCATGGTTCTCCTGCCTTACGTCTGGCTCGTTGGCCACCGAGTTGATTACTCGTTCCTCGTTATTCTCCCGTTGACTGACTTCGGCACGTGTCCATGCCAGTTCTTGTTGCAGCGTGTTGATTTGGTCCTACACAGTCTGCCACGCACTGTGTAACGCCTCCATGTTCCTTCTTTCCATTTCCTGCATCATGTTTAGGATTGTCTGCATCATTACTGTGGGTGGAGTTGGTTGATCCCCGTGATCATCTCCGTATCTGGTCTCGCCGCCGTCATTCTGGGCTACGTTTGATCTGGTTCTAGGCATACTTAGTGTTTTCGGGGTGGGTTTCTCGAACTTTTCTCTCAGCTATCATTGAAAGCACCAAAATGTAGAATAATTTTTCCTCTGCACAAATAAGATTTATAGATAGATAGATAGAGATAGATAAATATTTTGGGTGTGTTCTTCGTTGGATTGACTTGAATTGAGTTTCATTCCCTCTATTTATTATATGAGCCTTTATATATCTAGGCATTTTTTAGGATGTGGTCAAATTAACAATAAAAAGGGGGAATGATCACCCTCCCTCTATGTTTTCGGGAGCCTCCTCATGCCCATAGGACCGCTCTCATATTTATGGGATCTTTGTCAGGCATGGGCTCCCATGCTTTGCATGTTCCCTTTAACTGCATATTATATTATCTTTCAACTGCTAAATTAATCGTGACCACATGATCCATCTCACGGTCCTGATCTCTTACTTCCCGTTCTGGCATGGTGGAGATCTTCTCGCTGCCTCTTTATTGGTTCTTCCCGTCCACGCAGCACAATGGAGATTTCCCACCTGTTTGATGATAATTGTAATGACATTGTAAATTAAGATTGCTTCCATTTTATTCTGTAGTTCAATTGTTTCAAATGATTGTAAATTAAGATTGCATGCAAATTATGATTACAGTCATATTTAAAATTACTTCAAATAAATATCGTAACTCAATTATAAAATGATTATAATAGAATTACGAAATAGAATAACGTGAAATAAAAGATAACAATGGAAAATCTGGATTTGAAAGCAAAGATGGAGAGTTGTGTCCATTGGCTTCTTAGTTCTTTTACTGTTGATGCCTTCGTTCTCTGGATTAGGAATAAAGAGGCAAAATAGTTTTTCTTTTCTTTAATTTTCTCTTTTTGCAGACAAAGGGTTCCCCACTTTTTTCTTTTTTTTTATCTGCTTCTCTGTGTTGTATTTACATGCCTTTGATTAGTCCAATCACACTTATCCAGACGTAATTAAATTGATGATTGAATTCTGACTAGCTGAGTAAAATTTGAAGTGGAGTAATCAGGATTGACTATGTTTGCAAGTTACGTACGCAAGTTTTACACTTTTGTTTTCTAAATAATAGCACTTGATTTTCATTTGATTTTCTCAGTGAAACCTATTATTTTTTTTATGTAAATGTAAACCAAATTTTTATAGCATATGATCAGATCTGATTGATTCATGTCAATAAAAAAAAAGAACTTCGCTTTATCTGATTATGAAGTACATATTATTCTTGATTTTATGATAGTTCATTGACTTTGTTGCTTGTGTCAAGAATATAAAATATCTAGAATATTACTCGAAATATCTATTCCATCATCTTTAAATCAAATGGACTAGATTTGAACATAACGTTATCTTGTTTTTCAGATTTAATCGTTCTTTTATCAAGAAATCGTCTATCGGGATCATGCGCACGATTTGATCTATAGCAATTTGCATGACAATATTGTACAAAAACTTTAAATCTTCAAATGTGTTCGTGTATCTAATTCAAAGGGTTAGATCATCCTAGAACAAACGCGACCTTAATAAATTTGGTTTCGTTATCCTTTAGAAACAAGAAATTTACGGAAGATTAAAAAAAAAGCTTTACTTGTAACAAAGAAAAAGAGTGCATGTAGTAGTTAACTTTGTCTCTCAATGTGTGATGAAGTAATTTCCACAACTCTGTTAGTTGTTACCATCTAAATCAAATGGTTGGGACTTGGGAAATTGGAATCAATAAACCTCTTAGCATCCCCCGCTGATCTGGGGGTCAAATATCTAATTCCCAATCGTTAGGGTCACTCAAACTTCGAGTGAATTCCAAGTTAAGTCCACGTATTACATGATTTTTGAAGACGTGGTAATATACTATTGGATCACGTGGCATTTCTTCGCATGAACGAACAAAGCATGTACGACCATGCAGTAGAATATCGTACTCTTAATAAAAAAGATGATGATGGTGATGATCAGGTGATGGTGGTGATGATGATATGACTGGGGATATGGATTAATGTCCACGTGTAGGGTAGAGATTGAGAGGGAGAGATGTTTGTTGAGGGAATGCAAGTAATAAGGTGGGCTTGCATACCTTTCTGCTAAATTTAGACAGAATCTGTTAAAAGAGAGATAGCTGTTCAATGGGTCCCCCCCTACATCCCTCCTTTACCTTGTTGTTGGATCTTTTCAAGACAAACCCAGATTTCCCCTCTCCCCATTTTGACTGATCGATGCAACTAGATTATGAAACGACGTGTCCAACACATAGGCTATACCTTGTCTGATTCGTGGCATGTCCTTCACTTACCACCCAAGACAAACACAAGTGTATTTGATACGTCCTGCTTTTCATCGTACAAAAGGGCACATGCCAGGGGCATTAGCGTCTTTCACTCTAAGTTTTAAATTAAAGGTAGACGAGGTATAAGTATGTTAAAAGAAATAGCTAGAATGGAGTAAACTAAAAGTTTTTGTTTAATAGTTAACCTCACAAGAAAGCATATAATTAATGAGAATACTAAGTAAGTATGGAATCTTATTCTTTATTCCGTACGTTGGGATTTAGGAAAAAAAAAGAGAGAGAAAGATCTCTCTGAGTGAAACAGAGAATATTGAGGGAGACAATGGCAGAGGATGTTGCTTAACGCATTTGCTAATTGTTTAATATTAGCTTAATAATTATATTAGTGAGCTCTTTTCGAGATTTGATATCTGAAAATGGCCATGCAAGCTAATACACGTGATGCTATGCCTCTTGCTTGAGTATAATTCAAGCCTTTTTTTTACTTGCTTAAATTTAACTGTCCTGTATATTCATTATTATATTCCATTGTGTGAAAATATTTGATTTTTAACCCCAATTAAATTTTCATTTGAACGATAAACAAATGATATGACTATTGTTAGCAAAGGATTGCAAAAGTCTGTGATAATAGTCAAGCTAGAAGAAATGGTTGGTCGGCAGTGGTACAGATGGAGCCACAACCCTTGTTCCACAGTAATAAAGTGTACTTGGTCATTTATAATTTAACATGTTATTTGAGCACAAGCTCTATTGTCTACGTGTTAACAACATTTAAACTCATCTTTCAAGACAATTAAATTGAGCTTTTAGGATAATGATCATATAGAACACTGATTTCTTTTTACTTTCTTTTTTTCTCTCCTGCTTGCCAAAGTTTATTACCATTTTTATTAGGTGTGAAGAAACTGACCAAATCAAAGTACTGGAACAAAAAATAATCTATCTAGTAAGTCATTTAGATAAATATGCTCGGATAGATCTTTGATTTAAAAAATAACTTTTCCTACATTTTGGACCGAATCAACCAGACGGCCTGCTCATCCTCCCCGATATATATATATATATATATATATATATATATATATTATCACATTTCTATCATTTCTCATTCCTATTTTTCTCTCTTTTTATATTTCTCTCATCTTTTTAATGTTTAATATATATATAAACATATACTATTGAATTCATTAACCAACCTCTTAAAAAAAATTTAGTGAATAATAAAATATGAGTAAACTAACAAATTAGTTTACGATCCATCGTTATGCTAAAAGAGCCGATCATGCACAATTCTAATTTTTATGAGATGTAAGAGACAATGCCTACGCTTCTATGAAAAGACAAAATTGAAAAGTTAATCGATACGCAATATTGCACATGTTTACTGAGGCGTTTGATAGTTACAATACAATAAAACCACTTGATTGCATGGGGACTCCAAAGGGTCAGATTTTTTTTTTTTGGGTTTTTTTCAGACGGTTTGACCAAAAAGATGCATATAACAGAACAACGTGTGAGTAACTCTTTTGCTTTATTAAGCTTCACTTCACCGTACAGTGAAACTCACACGCCACCTCACTCAATTCACGCTGATGACGTGGTATCAACTCCTCTCTTACGTGTCTCTCCAACAGTTCACGTGCCACCTTTTTTGTCTACTACTAGTATGGGATTATTATTATTATTATTATTATTATTATTATTATTATTATTATTATTATTATTATTATTATTCCTTAAAAGGACAGAAACATCCTCTGAGAAAGCGAAATAGGTTAAGCTAAAGTAGGGGTATAAATGGGAAAAAAGAAGGTGAATATTATTATGAAGTCTCAGTCTCACTGCTTGGCCGTGCAAGCAAAGGGGGTAGGTTGCTTTATGCTCCCTAAAACAGGGACAATCCACAAGTTCTACCTTTACGTGCATGGTAAGTGAACCTCCAAAAATAACCCCTCTTCATTTTTCTTTTACTTTTAGGTCTTGTTGATATACCTTACCTATTAGGGGAAAATTATACGTATCCTGCGTGTACTTACATTTAGAGTTATATCAAGTTTGAAATTGATTTTATTACAAATCTAATAAATAATATAAGAGGTTAGAAATTAAAATTTAAAATTAGATTAATGTATTTATTAACTGTTAGGAATCAGAGTCTATGTTTATTAAATCAATGAATCAGAATAAAATATATGTCATTATGAAAATATTCTTCAAAGAAAATAAGTAGAAGAAATAAGTAGATTACAGTTTGTTAGAAAAATAGTTTGAGGGTATAATGAATTTTCACAATTCATTTAAATGAATCGGAAATATGAAATTTCATCACTAACTTTTTATTAGAAATCTCATTTCATACGGTCAAAGAAATCTATTTCGGTCAAAATTGTGGGCGCACTTTAAATAAAATTATAAAATCATAATAAATAATTAAAATTGATAATTTAAAATTAGATTCAACAAAATCCTATTTCACGAGAATCAAATAAACGCATAATTACATGAATCAGATTCATTTGAAATGATTCAAAAGCTAATTGACGGCTCAATAGTATGTTGCAAAGAACATGTGGAATAGTCACAACTATAGGCGGTGGTCACTTTCCTAGTACAAATCCTTTCAATCCAATTATGTAACGCCTAAAAGACAGGTTTTTGTAGATTTGTTTTGTAATTTGAAAAGAAAATAAAAATATCACATTTTATTAACCAAAGAAATAAGATAGGGGGCCAAATGGTTAGTAGGAAAGAGATAAGGTTTATAGGATGGGGAGTGGGAGTACGTGGAGAATAAATTTACGTGTTTATTCCTCAACTCACCGGAACCAA
Source organism: Datisca glomerata (assembly GCA_003255025.1). NCBI lineage: Eukaryota > Viridiplantae > Streptophyta > Magnoliopsida > Cucurbitales > Datiscaceae > Datisca > Datisca glomerata. The sequence goes on from QANY01009387.1 coordinate 2,128,690, forward strand.
AATGGATGAGCTTCTGCTTTGCAATAAATTGTGGTATATATAATAGAGAGTAGTATAAATAGATTGCATTTTTATTAATTTCCGTCTTTATTGAGAAACTTTATGAAACAAAATGTTAAGATAAATTATAGCTAGGGTACTATAAAATATTTATTCAATTTAAGTAGTTACACGCGGCTCTCTGATTGATATCTTATTAATGTGCCTCATTTTCTAGTAAAAGTATCGAAAATAAGGTACAATGTATCTTCAAAGTATGATACCTTCTTTGGTAATAACCCTTCATAAATTCTTCACAAGAGGATAAAATTAGTAAGACGGACTAAGTTATGAATCAATTAATGTGTTATAAAACATTAACTTATAATCATTTAAGATTTGATTTATAATTTAAACGATGTAGAATTAAACAATGAATAAAGAAAACATAATTCTCCAGCTAAATAAAGACAGCTTATGTTTTATTATACCCTTGTTTTAATACAGCCTTATATCTATATATTTTACACTTCGTATTTATAACCACTGTTGTCTTGGTTGTTAACGTTTTCCTTCCCCTAATTTCCTTATTATTTTTATTTCTTCCTCAACAAAGTTCATCAAATGGAGCTGAAAAATCTTCCATAAATATGCTGTCAGTTGACACAGATTATTATGTTTTTTCGTTTATGCTCTATATAAAGTTGTTAGATTCAAGTCACTCAACAAAATATAAATAGTGTAAACCTAAGCCATTCCGGATCGAATTTTTTGTCAAGTAAAGGACTTGTTAGTAATTAAGGTTAAAAAAGATTGGGATTTGTGAGAATTTAGCGTAACGAACCATAAAAGATGAGAATGAGGAGAGGGAGAGGGGAGTTAAGGGGGAAGGGATGTTGCTTAACGCGTTTGGCACAGCTAATAGTGAAACAACAATAATAAGACCGTGGGGGTCCCTTCAAGATGAAGATGAATAGCCCTCTCTCTTTCTCTGTATGTTGTGCATTAGTGCATATAATCCCAGTGAGCGTGAACACGTGATGGGCCATTTTGTTTTGAGTAATTTTCAAGTTATCTAACATTCTCTGCTTCCACTACATTTTCTTTTTTCTAATATCATGTGTGTGTATATAATGTTTTTGTGTTAATAATGGGAGGCATTGCTCATGGCCAATCTTAACGACTAAACGAGAGGTCCTTATTATTTCACACTATCTTAAAAGTACATGGGTTTGCATTGTGATGCCTTTTTCATTTTTTCTGTCTTTTTAAGAGACAGAGTTCATGTTTATGGTTAAACTCAAGAGACATATAATATCTACTTTGGGCCCTCACTCATGCTTATGATTCTTCTCCTTCTTGCTTATAATGCCAATTCACCACATTACATTTTATTCTGTTTATTATCTTTATCTCTTTCTATTTTAAATTGCGTCTGAAATTAGTTTTATAATTATCATAAGCGTGATTAAGAATTTTATTAATTTCATTTTCCATTGTTGGCTTCACTTGAACAATCACTTATTGTGAAGCTTTAGAAAGCTTTAAGACAGATTTGATCAAACCAGTATAAAAAGAACGAAGAAGAAGAGTATGAAGAGAGTCTTGGACAAGTCTTGGTTAATCAACTTACTTCAATGATAATCAAGAAGCAAGAGGATATGTATTTAACTAAAAAGAAAAAGAAAGAGCAACCAACAACTAACTAACTAAAGACACAAAAGCAGTGTGCTAGAAAAGTAAAGAGAAGGAAAACAGAAAACCAGAAACTGAAAAACTAACAAAGTTAACTAGCTATGCTGGCTAAACTTAGTTAGAGACACACATGATTTATCGTCCCCCCTCAAGATTAAGGGTGTGTGGCACCATCTTAAGCTTGCCTCCAAAGTATTTGAACTGTGCAACAGACAAAGTCTTTGTCAAAATGTCTGCAACTTGACCAACAAACGGCACGTATCTCACAACTAAGGAACCCTGCATAACTTTGTCACGAACAAAGTGTATATCAAGCTCAATGTATTTTGTTCTTGCATGAAGGACATGATTGGAAGCTAAGGCAAGAGCACTGACATTATCACACCAGATCACATGTTTAGGTAGAGGAGAAAAGCCAAGTTCAGTGAGCAGACTGCAAAACCATTGAACCTCAGCAGCTGAATTGGTAAGAGACCTATATTCACTCTTTGTACTGGACCTGGAAATCACTTTATGATTCTTAGAAGACCAAGAGACTAGGTTTCCACCAAGATAGATAAGCTAAGCCTAATCTGAGTTGCCTCACATCCCAATTATGAACAAGAGCAAGATGTAGAATAACTCTTACTGTTGTTGGCTTAATGACAGGGCTAAATGTTTCTCTAAAGTCTATTCCATGTGTTTGGTGAAATCCTTTAGCCACCAATCTTGCCTTATACCTTTGTACACTCCCAACTGAGTTGATCTTAACCTTAAAAACCCATTTGTTTCCCCACAACAGACAGATTTGGCTTCCAAGGAACAAGTTCCTATGTTTGGTTTCTAACAAGAGCATCATACTATTCAATCATGGCTTGGTGCCATTTGGGGTCACTTAGAGCTTGTTTGGTAGATTTAGATTCAAAAGGGAAGTTGGCCATAGTTAAGGGGTGTTTGGTAGCAGTATAGACCTTGGGTTTGGAAATGCTAGCTTTAGCTCTAGTGATTATATGGTGGCTAGATTGGGGAGGTTTGGTTGGGTTAGGTTCAATTGGTAGGTCTATGACAAGGTTCTCAGAAATTGAAGTGAATTGTCCAGATAAAGAGATAGGTATAGGTGCATTAGGAGCAAATCCTGTACGAAAATCAGTGTTCAAAGTAGGAGAAGTAGTATGAGAATTCATTACCTCTCACGTTAGGTGAAGTCTGACCAAGAGAAATATGAGTAATGGCATCTTGAGGGGGTTTTATAGTGTTGATCTTATCTTGTGAAGGTGTATCGAAAGGAGCAGGTAAAGTATGTATAAGGGACAGAAAAGGAACATGATGAGAAGATGTATTGTGACTCTTAGTATCAGGCACAGTAGAGTAAGGAAAACTTGACTTATGAAAGCTGATATTCCTAGAAATAAAGATTTTACCAGATCTATGCAGACACTTATATCCTTTATGACTAGAAGAGTAACTAAGGAAGATGCGTAAATCAGTGTGAAAATTGAACTTATGTGGATTATATGGTGGAAGATGAGGGAAACATGCACATCCAAAGGGTCTAAGAGCCTTATAGTCTGGTGTGAGATTGAAAAGTTGTTGATATGGTGATTTGAAGCTAAGAACAGATGTGGGCAGTCTGTTTATGAGGTAAACAGGTGTATGGAAGGATTCCCACCAGTATTTAAGAGGAATGTGAGCTTGAGCAAGGAGAGTGAGGCCTGTTTCAACAACATGTCTAGGTTTCCTTTCAATTTTTTCATTTTGTTGATGTATATATGGGCAGGGGTGCCTAAATTGAATGCCTTGAGATTCTAGAAAGCTTAAGAAATGTCAAAACTCCCCACCCAAATCTAACTGAATAGTTTTAATTTTATAGTCAAGTTGTTTTTCAATAAACTTTTGAATAGAACAAAGGTGTGCGATGCTTCAGACTTGGTTTTGAGAGGAAAAATCTAAGAAAATCTTTTATAATCATCCATAAAATTGTTGTAGTACCTAAAACCTTGAATAGAAGGAACGGGTGATGATCCCCACAGGTCATTATAGACAAGTTCTAAGGAGTGTTTGGATCTAGTTTGAGAGAGGGGAAAAGGCAACACATGATTTTTACCATTTTGGCAAGCAATGCAAAACTCTGGTGTCTATTTAGGAATGTTGCACTGACTGAGTTGTAAAACCTTGCTCAAACTTTATGTGAAGGATTCCTTAACCTCATATGCCATATATTCACATTAGTAGTGTTAGTGCTAACAACCAAAGATTTATCACTAATTTTTGCTGAATTTGAATTTTGTGCAGAAATTGCAGAATTGATTGAATTAGGATAGATAGACATAACAGAATTAGAAAAAAAAATATAACTTTCAGGTGGAACAAAGAGCCTTTTATTAGAAGTAAAAGTCTTTACAAGATTTTGGTTTAGCTGAGTTGCTTAAACCAGAAGAATCACAGTTGACAGAATTGACATGTTGCTTAGATAAATCACTAGAGCTATTATGAGAGTTTTGAGAAGTTTGCAAGTGACAAATAAAGGTTAAAAGATCTCTAGAACCAGGATAGGTCAGCAGGTACAACCCATATCTAAGGATTCCTTGTAAAAGAAGTGTTCATTTGGCCTTGTCCTTCACAAAACATCAGTTAGAATGAAATTCTACAAAGACATCATTATCATGGGTGAGATTTGACACACTAATAAGATTTATTTTTTGATTTTAGGAGCTCTTAAAATGCAATTAAGTTTTAAAGCATGATCTTTTGCAGAAAAAAGGCATTTCTAGTATGTGTAATGGCTAAGGTCTTACCATTTCCCACTGCAAGTGTCTCTTTACCACCATATTCGTGAGCAAGACTTAGATTTCCAAGATCAGGAGTGACATGATGTGTGACAGCACTGTCTGCATACCAAGCACAATCATTAATAGAATCAGATGACTCCATAAAGGTTGTTGGAGATGTCATGAAGGCTGAAGGAGCTGTTATGATGAAAGTTACAGGTGTATTGTTCCCAAATTGAGGTTGAGGTTGTGTCTGAGTACCATTATTCAGGCTTTTTTCATACCTGTTGTAGCAAACTGCAACAGTGTGTCCAGATTTAGCACAAACCTGACAGATTACTCTACTATTTCCTCTTCCTCTGCCATTTCCTCTTCCATTGAACCATCTTCCTTGATTGGAGAATTGATTTTGAAACTGGTTATCTCTAACTTGATTAGAAGGTCTATTCCCATTCTGTTGAAAATTCTTTCTTGGCAAATTCGGGGCAGTAGTCAGGTTCACATTCATCTTGACTTGAGTTCCAGCAGTGGCAAATTGTCTTTCTAGCCTATTCTCATGAACTATCTCTCAATGCTTAGCTCATCTAGTCTTGATGTTAGGTTAACTACCATAGGGTCAAATTCAACCTTTAAACCATTCAAGATGTAAGAAATGAGATCTTGATCATTCACATAATGTCTTGCAGTAGTAAGACCATCAGCAATCCTTCTGATTTTATCACAGTATTCTGTAATTGAAAGATTTTGTTTGGTGCACTTTTGTAAGGAGTTATTGAGTTGCATCAACCTAGCCCTTGATTGGCTAGCAAAATGTCTTTCCAACAAGCCACATACTTTTACGGATGTATTATACAGAGTTACAATGCCTAAGACACTTTCATTCATGGATGACCTGATCCAACTCAAGACCAGTTGATCTTTCCTCATCCACGCCCTGTACTCGGGATTTTCTTCTCCTAATGCAAGCTTTATATTGGGTTTTTTTTTGTAGTGCCAAAAACTATGACATCAAGATCGTGGCCAATGAGTGCAGGAATCACTTGAGACCTCCAAAGAACATAGTTCTCTCTGTCCAACTTGATATAAACTGAGCTGCTTAGATTATTTGAGAAGAAACTCTGCAGTCCTCGATTTGTACTCGAGGTTGCTCCACTAGTAGTTGTATTACTCTATGTTGTGGTTGCAGTGGTGTTTGTAGTGTTTGTGTTGGTAGCCATTGGACGTGAGTCCTCGTCGGGCTCTGATACCATGTGAAGCTTTAGAAAGCTTTAAGACAGATTTGATCAAACCAGTAAACAAAGAACGAATAAGAAGAGTATGAAGATAGTCTTGGACAAGTCTTGCTTAATCAACTTACTTCAATCATAATCAAGAAGTAAGAGGATATGTAAACCAAAAAGAAAGAGAAAGAGCAACCAACAACTAGCTAACTAAAGCCACAAAAGCAATGAGCTAGAAAAGCAAATAGAAGGAAAACAGAAAATCAGAAACTAAAAAACTAACAAAGTTAACTAGCTATGCTGACTAGACTTAGTTAGAGACACACATAACTTATCACTTATGATAAAGAATGGGTGATTAAGAGTTATATTAATTTCATTTTCGATTGTCGGCTTCAGTTGAACAATCACTTATGAAAATATGATCGTGAGTATATGAATATGAGCTTGCACAAAGATAATTCTTGAAAAACTTTGGTGGGTTTATCTCTACTTTTTTTGTTACCCTTTAAATAAAACCAAATTTCGCTCATCTAAATCATATTTGCATTTTTATATGACTTATTGAAAATTGTAGGTAAATAATCTGTTTATGTATCAAAGTTCCTTTACAAATTCATTAATTATCATTCAAGAGCTTTAAATATACAAATTTGACCATCCTAGTTTAAAAAATCTCAATCTTACGATCATAGTTTACTTAAGTTTATCGGACACGTTGTCGAAGCACGTTAAGTGATGACGTGGTACATTAAACGATGACATAATATACGTGGGACCTATAAATATCCAATCATATTTTAAAATATAATTATCTCTCTCGAACTCATCTATTATACATTTTTATTTTATTAAAATACATTTTTTTACTTTTAACCATTTCTCTCGTTCCATTAAAAAAATTACTTTCTCTCTACCGCATCTCTCATCTCGAACTCCATTGAAGCCTTCAACTGAAAATCCAACTCATCCATGATTAGTAAAAACATTAAAGTGTCTCCCCAAATCTGAAAATCCTAAATCTTCGATTTCTTCTGCTCGCATAGAGATTGGAATTCCAAAAAATATTCATGAAATAAGGGTTTCTCTAGCATTTTTAATCCAAAAAATTGTTTTGCATGTCTGTCTGTAAATATTAATTCTTCTATAGAGGAGTCTAAACCCCCCAATTTCTTCATTGTTAGTCGATCTCATAATGGGAATTCTCAGGAACTAAATTTTCAAGATATTTATTTCAATATTTGAGAAAGGAGATGGTGGAAGTGGGTATTCTTTATTCTATACATTTTTTTTCTTCTAATCTGCTTTAGCTAGTGATTTGGGCTGATCTGTTATGCTCAAAAGAGCTGGAGAACCTAATATGCAGCTAAGGAGTGAGAGAGAGGGGGGTGCTGAAGAGAGACTGTAGTGTCGAAATGGCTTAAGGAGGTAATAGAACGCTTTAAAAGAGATGAGTCGGAGGAAAGAGTAAGTTGCTTTTTGTTTATTGGGCATTTTTTGGGGCCGCATACATCACTTAACGTGTCATGTATACATCACTTAACGTGTCATGTATACATCATTTAACGTGTCATGTATACATCACTTAACGAGTCATGTTATTACTTTACGTGTCATGTCAGTGTGTCCTTTAAACTTAATTAATGGAGAGTGACAAAACAATTATTTTGAGACGTTAAGTAAATTATGATGACCAAATTGAGACTTTTTAAACTACGTTGGTCAAATTGAAAATGATGTGAACTACAATGACCAAATTCGTAATTTTCCCTTAATTGTTTTCATAAATATGTATACTTTTTTATCAAAGTTATAAATTTTACGAAAAAAAGAGGAAAATGAAAATATATGTACTTCTTTCCTACAAAACTATAATTATAAGAAAAAACACACAAGTTAGGGAAGTTTTAACGTAACCCTTATAATGATCTTTTCAGCTTCAATGAAATTAGTAATAATACTAGTAAAATAGAAATTAGTTAAATCAATCTTATTCAGACCTAAGTTGTATTTAGCAAGTTGTATTTAGCAACACCACCTACAATAGTGTTAAATTTGCTAGTAATCCAAGATAATTCAAAATGACTAGCTTAAGAATAAAGCCTTTGTACTTCATGGACTAAGTTTATAATCCTCCAATTATTATAGTTATTAAGACTTAATCCATAAAATGACGAATTTAGAATCAGAGATTTTATTAATCATTTGACCAAGCCAGAAGATATGGCGCATAAGATTGCATCTCAGATTGCTACAATGTCACCATGGGTTGCTGAAAGGACTGAACCTGATGACCCGAGAAATATAAGACATCTCCATAGAAGCTTCGAGCGACAAACCCTACGTACCACAGAGACACTAAGGAGACGAAAAGGCAACATCACATAAGAGCCTCACTCGATTATCTCCGGATGGAGGGAAATCCTTTGAGGAGTTTGAATCTGGGCAGCTTTGAGCGCCACCGGGTAAACGATTCCCCTCTAAGTCTTTAAATTCCAACCAGTTTTTTCCGCAACATTTGTTGTGAAAATGGTATTGCATGCTTCATTTCCAATGATAAAATTGTTTCTTTCTTTTTTCAGATTGCCCAGCAAGGATAAAAGAAAAGCATTGTATCCTCTTTCTTGCATCAAGATGATTTTTGAGGTTTGTTAAACTACTCTAAATCTAGGATCCAAACGATTCTTCACCTTCTGCTTTTGAAATCAATCCAAGTCTAGAACTTAGCCAGCATCTACTAACCTACTCGCATCCAACAAGCACATGGTAAGCACTCTCCTCCCTTTGTATGCAAATAGGACAAATAGGGTTTCGGGCTATATGCTTTTTAAAATGATTATGCATTTTAGGAAGGGGTCGCAGTCTCATACCGTGAGTTTTTAATGGCGTGAATGCCGAGATTAATTTATGGCCGTTGGATGAGGTAAAGAGACTCCCAGCCGTTAGATCATAAAAGGGGTGGAAAATTGCCATTACTTGTCGCCCCGCTTGACAGGTTAATTTTTTTTGAAAGCTTCCAAAGGAAGCTTTCTACTTCTGCTTCATTAAAAGTTTCAACTAAAGCTCAGAAGCTTAAGCTCTAGGGCACCCAAATCTCCACCGCGAACGATTTCTCCTCCAATCTCCACCGCGGATGACGGAAGCAAGCAAGATTTCTTCTTCTTCTTCACCAAACTCAGGCTCTCTATGCTCTGTCTACACCATCATCCAATCTGTCGTCCACCTCCATCTCCATCATTCATCTCTCTCTCGCCCCCCCAACAATTGTCCACATCTTTCTATCGTAGAAGAGTTTTTACGTCTAGGGCATGCAATTTTCAACAACTGGGATTTCCCTACTCTCGGCTCTTTCTGTCGAAGGTAATATCTCCTCCTCTCTCTCGATCTCTCTCATTCCTGTTACAGTCCTAACACAAGATATGCTATTATTTTAGATCGTAATTTGAAACTCATAGCATATAGTAAAAAGATTCAAATTTTCTCATTCCTTAACTAATTTCCATTAGCTAATGTGTTCATGTCTTACTAATCAGTCAAGTGAATTTCTCAATCTTGGTAAAAGAACAACTGGTAAATGAAGGAATTTTAGCAGCATAAAAATCCAAGTAGATATGTTGGAAGCATGTAGAATGTTTATTATTTATAAACATTTGGCTGTTTTGAATGTTTTATACTAGTTTCTAGAGTTTTACTATTAGGCTGTTTGACATTCGATTAAAGCTTACTTGGAACAATTTCTAGAGTTTTTTTTCCAATTTGCCATACTGCCTTTGAGACTAGTGAAATTCCAGTGTTGCATTTTCTGTCGATACAAAGTTGACCTGTCTTTTGTTAGTTTTATCTAGAATTTGTGGGAGCAAACCAATATATGACTTGTTTCTGGGGATTTTATTCTTTCCTAGTGTTTATTTTTTTCTGAGTTTTATTTTGCTTGCTTGGTGACTCATGAGGGAAGAAATGATCTCATGGAAAGCAGAAGAAGTCAATTCCTAAATAATTGATTTATGCTTTGTTGACTGAAAAGTTTGATGAAGATCTTTTTAAATGTTTGTTTATTACAGTTGAAAGTGTTTAGACTAAACTAGTTCCCCAAACGCCATTGTAATAGGCATTTTGCCCTTGTCCTATCAACACAGGCATTCGGTTCCAATAATCCCTAATATGCATAAAAAAAACCTCGATGAAAAATTATTTTTTATTTGTCGCTAATAAAATTTTTGGATAGATTGGCAGTTTGTAAGCGTGAGACGAGCCATAACGTAAGGGGCGAATCTACTCTTCATAGAATCCAATTGGATAGATTGATGGTTTGTAAATGTAAGGTTACAACTTTCTTATCCTTTTTTTCATTGATGTTTTGGCCTTTATCATCACCTCACGCGCACTCAACATTTTCTCAAATGACAGCTTACTGAGACTGCAAATCATGCGCATCATGCCTGCCGCGCATGTCGCTGGCACTACATTATCTGAATCGCGCATTAATATGATATTGAATGACTAAATAATAAATATTAACATCATAACTCACACAATCAACTTCAGCAGATGGAAGACCCTGGATTCGAATAGCATTTGGAATGTCAACTACCATCTAGGAGTGGTAACTGAATCTGCCACGATGATAGTGAGATGTCAGCCACTCTTATATCATCAACGGTCACTCTAGCTAACCCTAATGCTCCTAGTATTGCTGTGACTGTTGCGGTTGCTGCTGCTGCTGCCTATACATAGTAGAATATAAAATTACATTGTATAACAAAATGAGTAATCTCCGATATTTAAAAACCACTTAGAGACATTTACCACATGCGAACATGAAGATGCCCCATCATAGTTGTAATTCATCATAATTATCTTCGATATCGCCATCTACATCTTGGATAGAGTGTGTCGCTTTAAAACCTCCAAGACCACCAGACAGATCCTCTCTGGTGAATGGTTGATCACATAACATTGAATTTGAGGGTTTGTATAGGATGTACGACAGCTCGATTCCCATACTCTGCCGTGAGATGCACTCACCCAAGTACCATGCTCTTCCAGCAGGTCCTTGCAACATGATTCTCATGGTGGTAGGAAGTATATTGTCGATGCAATAATCAGGCAAGTTTATACGTTTTCCCTAAGGGTACGAATTGATCTGCAAGTTAAAAAACAAATATTGTGAAAAATTATTCATACTCAGGGGGGATATAGAAATTGATATAATAAAACACATACCTTATTGGGCCTCACGTATCGAAGTTTAACACGAAATTCTTTTAGGCAATGACTAACATCCCTTGTTCCCAACTCAATATCTATCCAACGTGCTTCCCTCGGGAACGTATCTGGACCACCCAATAGTCTGCTCAGTGCCAAACACGGAAAGTACTCACAAGCCCATACCTTCCATGCTCTTCAAAAACCCCATGTCTCTACACTTTTATCGCAGCATAAAGAATCCATATTGCAATACAATATGGACAATGCCGAACCACCCCAATTATACTCTCATATCTCATCTATTTCCTTTGGGCTGGGGAGGAAGTACAAACAAACATTATTGCTCTTGCTGCAAAAAATTGTACTACCCAAAAGCTCCAGAAGAAAGACTCTCGTCAAAATGTCCTCCTGCTTAGAGTAGTACACTCGTACGTAGCATATTTATCAAATATCCATTGATAGCTAACTTTCCTCCGACAACGGTTTGCCAACTAGCTTTTGCAAAGCCTTCTTGTTCTTGTAGAGTTCCAAATCATAGTCTACTTTCCGACCGTCGACTTTCAGGCCAGTCGCCGCAAAGTCGAAATGGATCATTGTCATTTCACCCACTTCATCTATATGAAAAGTGTGGGTTGTATCCCACCATTTCTCGGCCAGACTTTTCAGTAGGACGCGATCCATCTGACTCTTTTTCAATATACTCATAAAATAACAAAACCCAGAGACATCGACATTCCCTCTCACATTTTCAAGAAGTCTACTATACCATCGAGCTACTAGTGATAGTGTTCCCAAACTCACGAATACCGAGATCATAGAAATCAGCCTAAGAAACCAAAATGTAAGTATGACTTAGTGACACAGGTGTGTGGAGAACAGCCTAAGAAACCAAAATGTAAGTATGACTTAGTGAAAAGGGTGTGTGGAGAAAAATGTACTATAATCCCTATTGTGACATTCCGTCGAACACCTTACGGGTAATAAACATACACTATAATTTTTCATCCAAAACATATATCGCTACCAAGAATCATACATTTCTAGAAGCATCACATAAAAAACACTTAATTTTCAAAATGATTCAACTATCTATTTGAGTTTTAACAATATAACACATAACAACCAAATTTTTTGGTTAAGAAACTTACATTTTATCCTTGGATAGGATATAGAATTTCATCGAACATGTTACCGGCATTCATATAAATATAGTATAAACCTCAATATGGAATTTTATCAATCATCTTACGGACAATGAAAAAACTACGCCATATAATTCATTATGACATTTCATCGAACACTTTATGGGCACTCATGAAAATACTATAGTTTTCCATCCAAGACGTATATTTCAGCCAACAACCATACATTTCTATAATCATCACATAAAAAATACCCAATTTGCAGAACGAATAGTATATATTAGGTGTTTTAACAATATAACACATAAAATTCAAAATCTTTAAAGAAAAACTTACATCTTGTTTGCTTGGGTGAGATATATGCCCCGGTGGAGCAATATGAAGAATAGGGCTACTAAGATTTCAATTCCTTGGATGAAATCTTTTCACCCAATAACGAGCGGCATCGTACGACCCTTTCAAGATGCTCGAGCTCGAATTTGGCTGCATCGTTACACTCAATGTTTCATTTGTAACTTTATTCTTTCCTTTAGCCATTATTTGGTGAAAAATACAATATTAGAAGGATATGGGATTTGGGGTCGCGGGTTGGAGGGATTTGGTACGGGTTTTGACTCGTGTATTGCATGAGATGTGTTCAATGAGAGATTGCGGGTTTGACTCGTGAGTTGCAACGGATTTAGATCGATTTTGATGGATTTTGAGCTATGAAGTGAAAGATGAAGATGGAGATGAAGAAGAAGGAGAATATGGTTTGAGTTGAGAGAAATGAGGTGTTGAGAGAGAGGGGGAAGGGTGGGTATCGATTTTTTAAGAATAAGGGGGAATGGGATTTTTTAACGTTGGGGTTAATTTTGATAAGAAATCAGGTTAGATTTAAAAATTAATTTTATATGAAAAATTAATTTATATGTAAAAGGTTATTTTCCAAAAATTATGGGGTTATTATAAAATAAAAAGGTTAAATTTCAAATTTTAATATTTTATTTCAAACTTTTTAGCGGATATGCTCAATTTAACAGTAAAATCCAACCTTAAGGGTTATACATGTTCATCAAACTGATAGATAGGATTTAACGACCATCATAACATCACGACATATAATTATACTTGGTGAAAACCTGTATCGCTCGATACTTATCACAAAATCACAACAACATTATCAATGACAACTTTTATCGAGTTTATGATTAAGTGTTCAATTGTTTCGAGAATCCTTAATTAATCAAATCTAATTTCACATAGTAAGTGAGTATCATGAATGTTTGCATTGAAATAATGAGTTTTTTTTATATATTTTTGTCAATGATTTCTCGGTGTAAGATAAATAATTACAAAAATATCAATTTTAAGGTCAAATGTGATGAATGGCTATTAAAGCTATATAAATGGCGATTGAGAGTAAAAAAGTGGTGATTGGGAGGGAGACAGGCGATCGCCTATTAAAACATGGCGTTTAGGGACTAAAACAGGCGATTAGAGGCATCAAACTAGCGCTTGGCTTTGATGATTCAATTAGCACCTTAAAGAAGATGTTTAGGACCTAAAAATAGGTGATTCACCTATTAGGTATGGCGATTAGGTTTTAGGGGTTCACCAAATACGTAGTGGTGTACAACATATTCTTTAGGGGTTCACCAAAATTTAAAAAAAAAAATTTGGGGTGAATCCAGTACGTAATTGGTGAAACCCAATACATATTTGGTGAACCCCTCCAAGATTTATTATTTTGTACATATTTAGTGAACACCACTACGTAATTGGTGAACCCCTCCAAAAATTATTATTTTATACGTATTTAATGAACCACACTACGTAATTGGTGAACTACAGTACGTAATTGGTGAACTTCAGTACGTATTTGGTGAACCCCTCCAATAAAATAATTATGTTGTACGTGTTTGGTGAACCCCACTACGTAATTGATGAACCATATTACGTAATTGGTGAACCCCTCAAAGAATTATTATTCTGTACGTATTTGGTGAACCCCACAACGTAATTGGTGAACCTCAGTACGTAATTGGTGAACCCCTCTAATAATTATTCTTTTGTACGTATTTGGTGGATCCCACTACATAATTGGTGAATCCTACTACGTAATTGGTGAACCCCTCCAAGAATTATTTTTTTGTACATATTTGGTGAACTTCACTACGTAATTGGTGAAACCCACTACGTAATTAGTAAACCCCTCCAAGAATTATTATTTTGTATGTATTTGATGAACTCTATTACGTAATTGGTCAACTCCAGTACGTATTTGGTGAACCCCTCCAAGAATTATTATTTGTACGTATTTGATGAACCTCACTACGTAATTGGTGAACCCCACTACGTTATTGGTGAACCCCAATACATAACTGGTGAACCCCTCCAAAAATTATTCTTTTGTACGTAATTGGCCAATCCTAATACGTAATTGATGAACAACACCACATAATTGATGTACCTCAGTACATAATTGGTGAACCCCTCCAAGAATTATTATTTGGTACATATTTGATGAACCTCACTACGTAATTTATGAACCTCAGTACGTAATTTGTCAACTCCAGTACGTATTTGGTGAACCCCTCCAAGAATTATTATTTTATACGTATTTGATGAACCCCACTATGTAATTGGTGAACCCTAGTACGTAATTGGTGAACTCCAGCACATATTTGGTGAATCCTACAAGAATTATTATTTTGCACGTATTTGATGAATCTCACTACATAATTGGTGAACCACAATACGTATTTGGTGAACTCTAGTACGTATTTGGTGAACTAAAAAAAATCTGCTACCTGCTGGGCTTTGTATGGTTCAGATTACTTCAAATGTAATCTAAAAGTCACAATAACTCAGCATCTATGCCGTGAATTTTTGTCGCAACATGGAAAAATTATCCTAGTTCGAGAGCTTCATATCAGTTAAGGTAATTGATAGAAGAGAAACAAACAATGCTGACTAAGAGAAACTTAGGCTGACTTGGATAATTCATTGTTGACTTGGACAATAGTCTCATCATTTTTTAACTAATTTTCCCTTCAAATTTTATTCGGGTTAGTTCAATTCAGCATATTGTACATGAGGATTGACGACCTCAGCGTTGACTATCCACAAAGCGCAACTCTTACTGCGTATCAGAAGTGTCTCCACCAATGACGTACCATAGAGTGTCAACGCTGAGGTGCACCCCTTGAGGTGCCGCTACTAAAGTACCCATGAGGGTCGTCCCCATGGCGGCACCATGGGGTGTCACCCCTATGGTAGCACCATTGATGTCACCCTCATGGGTGTACATTAGAGGTGCATTGATCACCCTCTGTAATGTAACTTGTAGACACACCACTACACTATCACAACAAGTCATCACATTACAAACCACCAAGTCAAGTGACAAAGACTTAAAGTGGACGTATGGTTGCCTGAGAATGTTCGGGAGGCTATGGAATGGCAGGATTAGGAGCGATGCTACATTGTACTAGGCGGGGGACATACCTCCTCTGTACGACCGCTCTTGACATTGAGGGTGTGCTACCCTCCCACCTTGGGAAGGGGTTTGTTTGAGAGAACCTTTGTAGATGAGGCGTTGGGTGAACACCGTCGTTGCGCCTCACCGGTTAGTCGTGTTCTCCCTAGATCATGGTCATTACACAAAGACTCACATGGCGCCACCTGATTGGCTCATGTGTAATCTTCCTCTTACTTATCTAAGCATGATCAATCAACTTAGGTGGCGCGATTTGATTGGCGAGCTTGCAACTAATCAAGGGATTAGTTGCAATGGTCCCCTTCTTTTGTTCACCTATAAAAGGAGGACTCCTCCTTCATTTGAGAGAATTGGAAATTTAGAGAGAGAAACTCCCACTTTAGAGAGAGAATCTCACATTTCTAGAGTGAGAAACTCCCACTTTTAGAGAGAGAGAGAGCAAGCATTTGTCACTGCCATTGAGTGTCTAGAGTGCCCCCTTCACCCCTGACCGTCCTCTCCGACGTTCTCAGGCGTTGTTCCGGTCACGAGTTAGGACTAGACCACTCTCGCACCTCACCAATGTGACACCCTTGCATATACACATATCTCTTAAGGCAAAAGCTTATGATTTTGGCACCTTTCAATTTCTTACCATCTATATTCAAAAATAAGGAGATGTCGATTTTAGTCTGTTCCAAATACCCTTTCATTTATTTGTCATCTTTATTTTTCCTAATTAACTCTTTAATTAATTTAATTTCCATGCTTTTTTGTTGAACAAATGCGTGAATCAAACTAATATATTTTTAGGTAGACTAGGGCATGTGATTTAACTCATTAAGGATATCGCAAATCACAAGTTTTGCAATTCCACGCTCTTTAGATAAAAAAAGTACATTAATTAGCACAGCCCAATATTTCTTTGGCCAAAGATATCCAATATATAGTTTCTAGTTTTCATCAACCTAATAAAAAATAAATGAGTTGATACAATATTAAACTTCTACACTGAGTCTTGAGTTTGAGTTGTATTATTTTTCATATATGTAGAATTTATAACTTTCACAAAAAGAAGTCAGTCAATTACTTAGACTAATGAGAAATTGAATGTGTTTTTCACAAAAAAAATCAGTCAATGTCCATATTTACGTCCAGTTCTTTTATTAATTGAATTTCTAGAAGCTAATTTATTAGCACATACCCATCTCTTTCTATTTGTAATTAAAAATATGAAGCTTTTATGGGGGGAGGCTTCTTTTTTAATTTGCAGTTCTAAATCCAAGTCATTTTCAGAAATAAATATGGACACTTTCTCACCTAAACATTAAACAAGAAAAATATAGTTAAACGGCCGAAAGTAAGGACATAAATCTAAAAAATTATGAATAATCCAATGACATAAGTTAACTTTTCTTTTTTCTTAAAAAAAGTGTAATAAATCTTGCGAGAAAATTGAGACAATGTTTATGTCGCTCTCCGTCCACCTTTCGTCATAACATCCATACATATATATGAGATTTGACACATAACTAGACGATGAATGTAAATTGTTGAGAGTTACATCTTATCTAATCTCTCACTCTTTTAATTAATATTTAGTTTGACTTAATACAAAACTAGTTATTGTAGTAGTCATAAAACAAGAACATCCCTCCAATCTAATAATATATGAATTAACAAATAAATAAATATAAGAAGGTTGACTATAATGGAAAATAGAAAAATACAGTGTGTCAATTTCGCGATAAACAGGCAGCCAAAAGATTGCTCATGGATGACCTTGTGGAGAGAGTAAGAGTCAGATTAGGTGGTCTTACAAGCAATAGTTGCATCATTTGAAGCTTATTATGAACCTATTCTGATGTTGGTCGGCATCTAATCTTCCATTAGAGATGGCGACTTAATTGTATTTTTTTTTTCCGGAAATTTTTCTTTCTGAAAATAAAAAATCTTTTGAAAGGTGACTCCAAATCACAAGGCTAGGGTATCTGAAAATTTAGATTCCCACCCAAAATAAATACTAATTCTTATTATTTTCTTAATAAAGAAAAATCAGTTGCTTGATTCCCTAAAATTAAATTTCATAATGAAGAGCAGAAAATTGGGGTCGTTACCTGTACGCAATCCCATAAAAAACTGACTTTAAAAAAAATAATGAAATTGGTGTAATACCAATATAAACTATACGCGTGACAACAACAAAAAAAAACTAGAAGTTTTTATAAAACTCCCTTTGTCAATTGTAATAAAAATTAGAACACCTCTTTGTTTGTTTACAAAATTCAACATTTTTATAAGAAAAAATATTAAGTTATTATTTTATTTTAAATATTTTCAGTTAAAATTCGTGATTGTCAGATGACAATCTAGCAAATTTTTTTGTCAGATTCTGATCTAGTGAGTATAAATTTTAACATCAGGATATTAAACCAGAATATAATTCAACAAGGCATTTTAATTTTCTCTATTTCGTTAAAAAAAACACAAAGAGTCTTAATTATTTACGTTTTTACTCTCAAGTATATCTCTGAAGCAATTTCCCAAAAAACAAAAAAAAAAACTTAACTATTGAGGTTTAGTTTAACAAACGAGAGGTTTTAGTATCAGGGCCAAATAGCTAGCTTCAAAGTATAGAAATATATAGAGAATGATCAAGAAATAGAAAATGTTCAATTGCAATTTAAAGAAATTAAAAGTACCTTTTATTATACAGTACGTAGAGTACAGTAAAGTGTATAATAGGGTGCTTTTGCGTAACTTAAATGATAGAGGCATTGAGTCATACATAGTTGGAAAAAGTCAAACTAAAAAGATAAGCTAGTTGAGACCACCGTTGGATCAACATGAGCTGAAATTATATGTATGATTTATTGGATTAGGATAATCTCCTATGGAGAAATTTATGTTATATCTAAGTTATTATGCTTATTTTAAAAAATAATAATTTTTTTTAGTTTATGTATTCAAGTGAACAGTTTAGATTAATTAGTCAAACATGACCACCTCTACATTGTTCAGATCAGTAGGAGATTCCTTCCCATGAATTATTATGAGCATGGTATTTGATCTTTAAAGTAATGATGATGGCACCTTAGTTAAGGTGAGCTATTTTTTTTTACACAAGAGGTAGAAAGGAGTGGAGGAACAGGTCCACTAAATAATGACACAAAAAGAGAAAAGAGTAGTTGAGACTTGAGAGTATGGTAATTGGGGCCCAAAGCCATGTCTGAGTAGTGGGGGAATTCAATAAAAGTAAGTGGCCTTGACTTGAGAACTAAATACAAAATCATGGGGCAGCAGCACCAGCTAAATAGAAGTGGGACATACAAAGATGATCCTAAATAACAATTAAAGATATCAATCCTTTCAAATTTTACATGTATTTGACTAAAATATTAATTTCTCTACATCTTTTCTGTCTCCAATTTCTCTACTCTTTTTAATATAAACATGTTGGGTTATTTTTGGTATTGCCTTGCTCGTAGCGTTTTTATGATTTCAAAAATATCTCCATAATTGTTGTTGAAGAAGGAGAAAAGATTGATCGAAAGAATAGTTTAAGTATTTATTTTATTTTGGCCAAAAGATTAATTTCATTAGAAAAATCAAACCGGGCACAAAAAAGCTTCCCTTCACACAAAAGGACCCGAAAACATGAAAGCTTCATATCAATAGACTATCACTAACAAACCCCTTCCTAACACAGTGATGAACAAGAATATTAAAAGACTTGGAAAAAAAAATTGAATATCGAAACCAAAGAAATTAGAGTGCAGAGCTAGGATATACTTAATTATAGGCCCGATGTAAGAAGCTTTGGTAGAGCAATGCTAACAACATCCACCAATCCGGAATAGTCCAAAAATATCATAAGTTTATCTGGTTAAACAGTATCATTTCGGTCAGGCCTCCGCCTGAGTCACAGAGATTGTCCAGTGTAACCTCTTATATAAGCTCCCTTCAGTTTTCCACCAGTATCCACAAAGATCAACTGATTACCTTCATACTGTCATCCGGACTCCTCGAAGCATCACAAAATAGCACCCAACAGTGATTATGATTGCCTATCGACCAATCAATCAGTCACTCAGTCGAGAACTTCAATGTCTGACATACTCATCACATGATAATATCTACAAATTGAGCCTCATCAAATTTAATAGCACTGGTCAGATCAAAGGATTTGCCGTTAAAACATAACTCATTCTAAGCTTTCCTAAGGCAACAGAGATGAAAAATAAAATAACTCATCATATCCTCAGCATCGGTCAACATGGTAAAAGAAATGAAAAATTATGTTCCCTAGATCCACCATCGAAACACCTAAAAGCATACTCGGTCTCAAACTGAATCTCCTATTAGATCCTTAATCTAATATTGAACTTATGTATATAAAATAATTATGTGTTGCACAATGTCAAATAAAATTAAACTCAATTAAAAGTTATGTACTAACGTTTAGATAATTAGAATTTTAATGTATCTGATAGGTTGTGAACCATTTAATGTGTCAAGACTTAAGGGTAATTTCTAATTTTATGGTGTGTTAAAATAGAAATACCAAAAGATAAATTATCTATAAGTGGTTATAGTCCCTGGGTCACATGATAACGTAGAAACCATTATATTCTCCCTAATATCCCATCGTTAGAGAGAAAACTGAGAAGCTTTATCAAATGAAACTTTCAGATAAATAATCGTGTAGATCTAGAAGGTACGTTTTGATTGTTTTGATTATTGTTTCCGCTCTACAATTGTTTTGATTATTGTTTTTTTTTTGGGTTATAATAATTTCAAAACAATTTTTAAGGATTATCAAATAGATTGTTCTAGTTATTTTCAGTTTTTGGTTAAAATATTTTCAAAACAATTTCAAAATATCGTAAAATTAATTGTTTACCAATTAGTTTAAGGTTTAAAATTGGAGTAATTTTAAATTCGAACAATAGTAGGTTATATATATTTTAAGATAAATTAGTTGAAGCAATATGTCGCCAAAGTGACATCTCTTGTGAAAATTGGTTTGTCTTGAAATATAAAAGGTTATGTGTGCGTATAACGTATGTGAATATTTATCGGCTCAAAGGAAGATAATTATTTGACAGAATTACATGTGTTTCTGTGGTAATAAATACGTGATGATTATTCATTTTTTACATGTGAACAATAAATCGGTCCAAAGAAAGATTTCTTGTTTGACATGTTATTTATCATCAGTATTTGATTACTACACCAAGACATCACTTACAAGTTAATATTTTTAGCCAAAGTCATAATATTAATGGAGTGCCTGGTGTCTTGAGATGAGTTATCTGTTACTATTGTTTGAATTATTATTATTATTCGGAATTATGTGAGCTTATTTTATTTATTGTTCTCTGTTCAGCTATTACTTCTGCTAGTATCACGACCAACATCAATTCAATTCCAGTTCTGAATGGCTCGAACTTTAAGTCCTGGAAAGATAATCTCTTGATAGTTTTTTGAGTCATAGATCTCGATTTTGCGTTAATGACTGATTCTCCTACACCTCTTACAGATAAGAGTTCCTCTGATGATAAGAGGGAGATGGAAAGGTTGGAGAGATCAAATCGCATGTGTATGTTGGTCATGAAGAAGGACATTCCAGAAGCATTTAGGGGCATTATATCAGAAAAGATAACTACAACTAAGGATTTTCTTGCAGACATTGAAAAGAGGTTTGTCAAGAATGAAAAGGCAGAAATTGGTAAGCTCTTGTCAAACTTAATTTCAAAAAGGTATAAAGGTAAAGGTAATATCAGGGAATTTATTATGAAAATGTCTCACATTGTTTCAAGGTTAAAAGTACTGAGACTTGAACTCTCTGAGGACTTGCTTGTGTATTTGATTTTGATACCCCTTCCATCACAGTTTAGCCAGTTTAAGGTGAGCTCTAATTGTCAGAAAGAGACTTGGTCTCTGAATGCGCTCATCTCACACTGTGTTCAGGAAGAGGAAAGAGTGAAACATGATAAGACAGAAAGTGCTTACATGGCCTCTACCTCTAAGGATAAGGGCAAGGGAAAGAAACCAGTAAACTTGGAAGGTAATGGTTGTTTCTTCTGTGGAACTAAAGGGCATATGAAGAAGCAATGCACCAACTATCACACTTGATGTGCTAAGAAAGATATGCTTCTTAATTTGGTTTGTTATGAGGTTAATTTAAGTTCAGTTCCTAGACACATGTGGTGGATAGATTCTGGTGCAACAACTCACATCAGTGTGTCTATGCAGGGTTGCCTAAATTACCGAAAGCTAAATGATGCTGAAAGATTCATCTACGTGAGTGATGACAAGATGACTGAGGTTGAAACAATAGGAAAATTTAGATTATTATTAAAAACTGGACATTATTTGGATCTTGATGAAACTTTTATTGTACCGTCTTTTAGACAGAATTTTATTTCTATTTCTGTTTTAGACAAAGCTGGTTATGTTTGTTCTTTTAGAAATGAGAAATTTGGTTTGTTTCGTGATTCAATTTCAGTTGGTTCCGGTTTTTTATCAGGATATGATAATCTTTATTTACTTGAAATAGTTGCTTCATTTAAAGAATCCCTGAAATTAAGTAAATTTGGTTTATTTCATGATTCAATTTCAGTTGGTTCAGATTTTTTATCAGGATATGATAATCTTTATTTACTTGAAACAATTGCTTCATTTAAAGAATTCCTGCAATTAAGTACACGAGGTACTAAAAGAAAATTAACCAGTGAGAATTCAGGTACGTTATGACACAAGATATTGGGTCACATCTCCGGACGGAGAATAGAGAGACTAGTGTCAGATGAAATTCTCAGTCTCTTAGATTTCACAGATTTTGACGTTTGTGTTAATTGCATAAAGGGAAAACAAACCGATAAAATGAGATTTGAAGCCAACAGGACTCAGGACATCTTAGAACTTATTCATACAAATATTTGTGGGTCATTCTCTTTGATGGATTGGAATGGTCAACATTATTTTATAACGTTCATAGATGATTATTCTAGATATGGCTACATATATCTCATTCATGAAAAGTCACAGTCAGTCACAGTCATTGGACATGTTCAAAAATTTTAAGGCTGAAGTTGAGAATCAACTCAATAAAAGGATTAAAAGCATCAGATCTGACCGTGGTGGTGAGTACTATGGCAGATATAATGGTTAGTTGAACAGCGTCTAGGACCATTTGCTAAATTCCTAGAGGAATGTGGTATCATCCCACAGTACACTATGCCGGGTTTACCCACTATGAATGGTGTTACTGAAAGAAGAAACAGAACGCTTACGGACATGGTCAGGATTATGATTTGTCATCGACCTTACCCAAATCACTTTGGGGTGTAACACTTAAAGGCTGCAGCATATATCCTTAACAGAGTTCCAACTAAAGCGACTTTCAAAACCTCATATGAGCTTTGGACCGGCAAAAAACCTAGTCTAAGGCATTTGCACGTTTGAGTATGTCCAGCTGAGGCAAGGCCATATAAGCCTAATGAAAAGAAATTGGACTTATGGACGGTGAGTTGTTATTTTGTTGGATACTCTGAAAGATCTACGGGGTACAAGCTTTATGATCCCATAACCTGGTCGATTTTTTAGACGGGAAATGCCCGGTTCTTTGAGGATGCCGAGTTTGTAAGTAAAGATATGGTATGAGATTTGGTCCTTCAGGAGGAATGTGTTGATATTCCCATAGGTGTTATTAGCATTGATCAGGACTGTCTCCCCGACATTGCTCATGACACAACACATCAAGACAATATTAGAGAACCTCCCATTTAAGAGATTGTTCCGGAGGAACAAACTCTAGCACTTCAAGAATATATGCCATTAAAAGGATCCACTAGAGAGAAGAAGTGCAGTTCCAGATGATTACATTGTATTTCTCCAATAGCATGAGGTTGACATTGGTGCGATGGAAGATGATCTGATCAACTTCCGCCAAGCCATGGAAAGCTCTAACTCTCAAAAGTGGATCGATGCCATGAATGAGGAAATTAAGTCCACGAAGGACAATGACGTGTGGGATCTTGTTCCATTACCAGAAGGTGCGAAACCCATTGGTTACAAAAGGATTTTTAAGACCAAGAGGGATTCAAAAGGTAATGTGGAAAGATACAAGGCTCGTCTTGTCGCAAAAGACTTTACACAGAAAGAAGGCATTGACTATAAAGGGACTTTTTCTCCGGTTTCTACGAAAGACTCTTTCAGGATTATAATGGCATTAGTAGCGCATTTTAATCTTGAGTTACATCAGATGAATGTAAAGGAAGCGTTTCTCAATGGTGACATTGAAGAGACAATATATATGATGCAACTAGAAAATTTTGTGTCGGGAGACCCAAAGAATATGGTTTGCAAACTTCAGAAATCCATCTATGGACTCAAGCAGGCATCTCGACAATGGTATTTCAAATTTCATCAAGTGATCATCTCGTTCGGTTTTGAGATGAATTTAGTCGATGATAGTATATACCATAAGTTTTGTCGGAGCAAACATATTTTTCTGGTTTTATATGTGGATGACATTTTGCTTGCCAGCAGCAATATAGGTTTATTGTATGACACCAAGAGATTTCTAGCTAAGAATTTTGAGATGAAAGATCTTGGTGAGACTTCTTTTGTATTAGGAATCCAAATGCACCGAGATCATTCTCAGGGCATTCTAGGATTATCACACAAAGCTATATCGAAAAGGTCCTTAAAAGATATGACATGCAAAACTGTAAACCAGTGGGTTGGGAAACACTCTATTAATTTGCTATTAATAATCACTAAATTATCTGGGTTAGAGTGGTTCGTGTCACCGGCGGTAGTGTTCTTTTAACTCAATAATGCTTTGTTGTGCTTTAGGATTCCATTGGCTATTTGGAAGAAGATATGTGGTAAAACTGCCGATTACTGGTGGTGCGGTTCTCTTTTCAGAAAATGTGTCTACTGTGGCTTTTGGGATCTTCTTTTTAAGCCTAAAAGTGAGGAAGTTATAGGTTTCCCAGATCTGCATGCTTTTAACATAGTCATTTTAGCAAAAAAGAGTTGGTGGCTTTTCAAAGATTCTAACTCGCTTTTGTTTGATGTTCTTAAGAGTAAGTACTTTCGTGCAACGACTTTTTTGACTGTTAAAATTGGTAGACGTGCATCATAGGACTGGAAGAGTATTCTTGAAGGCAGGAATGTGCTTATGGGTGGTATTTGCTAGATGGTGGGTGATGGGGTGCCGATTAATATATCGGAAGATCCTTGGGTGCCATGTCTAAATACCTTTAAGACCATATCGCCACATACTCCTAATCTCTCTAAGGTTAATGATCTAATACTACATTCGAGAAGATGGAATCGTACACTTATTAACGATCATTTTGTATGACTGATGTTGAATATATTTTTGCTATTCCCCTTAGACAATTTGGCGAGAGAGGAGAGATGATAAATGGATATAACATTTCAATCTTAATAGGCTATTTTTTATTAAATTGGGTTATAAGATCCCGGGGACTATGCTATCTGACGTGTGACTAGGTAATAGGAAGAATTATGGGAGTATGAATTCAAATAATTAGGATGTAAATTGGATGGCGGTCTGGGGATTAAAGTTCCTCCAGACGCCCAGAGATTTTTTTTGTGCGGAGATTGTTGAACAATTTTTTGGCATGAAAATGAACCTTCATTCATGGGGTTTAACATAGATCCAACATGCCCTTTCTGAGATGAAGTTGATGAATCTAATATCTATTTATTTTTTCTTTGTAGAGTTATGGAGAGATTCTGGTTTTCCAGTAGATGTTAAATTTAATATCATTTCGGTGTAAACTGTATCTCAATAAAACTCAAGATATCATATTGAACACATCAAAAATCAAAACAATTATAGAGCGGAAGCGTACCTGAATACATGATGATAGATTGCTGTTTAGAGCTGAGCGGTTAACTTTCCAAATTACACGATTATCCATCAGAGAGTCCTCTTTGATAAAACCTCTCAGTTTTCTCTTTAACAATGGGATATTAGGGAGAATAAAATAGTTTCCATGTTATCGTGTGGCCTGAGGACCATAACCACTTATAGATAATTCATCTTTTGGTATTTCTATTTTAGCCCATTATAAATAGAAATTACCCTTAAGTCTCTACACATTAAAGAGTCCACAACCTATCAGATACATTAAAACCCCAATTATCCAAACCTTAGTAGATCACTTTTAATTGGGTTTAACTTTATTTGATAATCTGCAACACATAATTATTTTACACATAAGTCCAATGTTGGATTAATGATCCAACAATCTCCCACTTGGACTATGTGCAAACCTTATAATTATGTTTTGCCAAAAATAACTGAACGCGTTCAACTTTTCAATCATTACCGAAATGTATCTATAACTAATCTGGTCCATCAATCATACCAACATTGGATCAAAGCAGCCTCTGTTACATCAATCGTAACTCAACCAATCAATGGTCACGTATATCAATACAATTGAATAACATGGATTATGATTTTGATGTGTAGCATGAAATTTTTATGTAATGTGATCTTAACATGCCTATTTCTAACTGGTCCTCCGTAAACCTTAGTGAGATCAAACCATACATAAATTAGAGTGTGAATACCAAGAACTTTATTTTTGCAGAAAATAACCTTAAAATATCCATAAACCAAAATGACTGAAAAATATATCTATGAAAAAGAGCATCTAAAACTAAAAAACAAACTCCCACTAGAACTGAATATCCTCAACTGATATGACACTCATGTGAGCAGTGTGCTCATGAAACACCTTGGGTAGAAATCCCTTGGTAAGCGGATCCGCAATCATGGGTTTGTTCTGATGTGCTCTATAGACAACTATCCACTCTGAACTCTTTCTTTAACAACTAGGAACTTGATATATATGAACTTTGACTTTGTCGGGCTCCTGTTGTTATTAAAATAAAAAACTACTGATTTATCACAAAATATCTTTAGTGGTCTCTGAATACTGTCCACTATGCGCAACCCTGTGATAAAATTTCATAACCATATTCTGTGATTGGATGCCTCATAACATGCTGTGAACTCTGCTGCCATGGTAGAAGAGGCTATAAGAGACTGTTTAGCACTCTTCTAGGAGATAGTACCTCCAACAAGTAGAAAAATATAGCCCGGCGTAGATTTCATACTATCTTGGCATCCAGCAAAATCAGAGTCAGTATATCCAATGATCTCAATTTGATCCAACCTCTGAAATGTGAGCATGTAATCTTTTATTCTCTGTAAGTACCGCAAGACCCGTTTAGCTACTTTCCAATGGTCTATGCGAAGATTGCTTAAGTATCTTCCTAACATCCCAGTCACGTACGCAATATCAGGACATGTACAAACTTGAGCATACATTAGACTTTATTCACAATGATGCAAGATTAATAACCAAAGAGCTCTGGATGTAAGGAGGGTGTATTTTTGTTGAAGACGACCTGACTTTTATGCAAATTGATTTCTTGACTAGAAGCCGATCCATATATCTTCATAATATTGATAAACACCCATAATTCAGATTCATTTGCAATGGAGTGCGCGAGAGCATCCAACAGGGAGTGTGCAGGAGCAACCACCAGGGAGTGCACGGGAGCATTCGCTAGGGAGTGTGTGGAAGCCTCCGCCAGGGAGTGCGTGAAATCCTATGTCAAGGAGCGCATGTATGCCTACGTCGAGGAGTGCGTGTACGCCTCTGCCGAGTAGTGAGGGAAAGCCTCTGTCAAGGAATTTGTGTATGCCTACGACAAGGAGTGCATGTATGCCTACGCTGAGGAGTGCGTGTATGCATCTCACCGAGGAATGTGTGTATGCATCTCACCGATGAGTGTGTGTATGCATCTCACCGAGGAGTGCATGTATGCATCTCACCGAGGAGTGCATGTATGCATCTCACCGAGGAGTGCACGTCGTCTATTATGGATGCTCTCAAGTAGAGGCGTGAAAATCTATGCATCTCACCAAGCATGACGTCTAACATAGGTGTTCTCAAGTAGAGGCACGAAAGCCTATGCATCTCACCAAGCATGACGTCTATCATGAGTGTTCTTAAGTAGAGGCGTGAAAGCCTATGCATCTCACCAAGCATGACATCTATCATATGTGTTCTCAAGTATAGGCGTGAAAACCTATGCATCTCACCAAGCATGACGTCTATCATGGGTATTCTTAAGTAAAGGCGTGAAAGCTTATGCATCTCACCAAGCATGACGTCTATCATGTGTGTTCTCAAGTAGAAGCGTGAAAGCCTATGTGACTCACCAAGCATGGCGTCTATCATATGTGTTCTCAAGTAGAGGCGTTAAAGCATATGCATCTCACCAAGCATGACATCTATCATGGGTATTCTTAAGTAGAGGCGTGAAAGCATATGCATCTCACCGAGCATGACGTCTATCATGGGTATTCTTAAGTAGAGATGTGAAAACCTATACATCTCACCAAGCATGACATATATCATAGGTGTTCTCAACTAGAGGCGTGAAAGTCTATGCGTCTCACCAAGCATGATGTCTATCATGGGTGTTCTTAAGTAGAGGCTTGAAAGCCTATGCATCTCACCAAACATGACGTTTATCATGAGTGTTCTCAACTAGAGGTGTGAAAGCCTATGCGACTCACCAAAAATGACGTTTATCATGAGTGTTCTCAAGTAGCAGTGTGAAAGCCTATGACCCTCATCAAACATGACATTTATCATGGGTGTTTTCAAGTAGAAACGTGAAAGCCTATATATCTCACCAAGCATGACGTCTATCATGAGTGTTCTGAAGTAGAGGCATGAAAGCCTATGCGTCTCACCAAGCATGACATCTATCATGAGTGTTCTCACATAGAGCGTGAAAGCCTATGCGTTTCACCAAGCATGACGTCTATCATGGGTGTTCTTAAGTAGAGGCGTGAAAGCCTATGCGTCCCGCGAAGCATGACTTCTATCATGGGTGTTCTCAAGTAGAGGCGGAAAGCCTATGCAACTTACCAAGCATGACGTCTATTATGAGTGTTCTTAAGTAAAGCCTTGAAAGCCTATGCGACTCACCAAGCATGACGTTTATCATGAGTGTTATCAAGTAGAGGCGTGAAAGTCTATGCGACTCACCAAGCATGATGTTTATCATGGGTGTTTTCAAGTAGAGGCGTCAAAGCCTATGTGACTCACCAAGCATGATGTTTATCATGGGTGTTCTCAAGTAGAGGCATTAAAGCTTATACAACTCACCAAGCATGACGTTTATCATAGGTGTTCTCAAGTAGAGGCGTGGAAGCCTATGCGTCTCACCAAGCATTACGTTTATCATGGGTGTTCTCAAGTAGAGGCGTGAAAGCCTATGTGTCTGACCCGGCATGACGTCTATCATCGGTGTTCTCAAGTAGAGGTGTGAAAGCCTATGCGTCTCACCAAGCATGACGTATATAATGGGTATTCTGAAGTAGAGATGTGAAAGCCTATGCGTCTCACCAAGCATGACATCTATCATGGGTGTTCTGAAGTAGAGGCCTGAAAGCCTATGCGTGTCACTAAGCATGACGTCTATCATGAGTGTTCTCAAGTAGAGGTGTGAAATCATATGCCTCTCACCAAGCATGACGTCTATCATAGGTGTTCTCAAGTAGAGGCGTGAAAGCCTATGCGTCTCACCAAGCATAGCGTCTATCATGGGTATTCTTAAGTAGAGGCATGAAAGCTTATGCGACTCATCAAGCATGACGTTTATCATGAGTGCTCTCAAGTAGAGGCGTGAAAGCCTATGCATCTCACCAAGCATGACATTTATCATGGGTATTCTCAAGTAGAGGCATGAAAGCTTATGTGTCTCACCAAGCATAACGTCTATCATGGGTGTTCTCAAGTAGAGGCGTGAAAACCTATGCGTCTTACCAAGCATGACGTCTATCATGGGTGTTCTCAAGTAGAGGCGTGAAAGCCTATGCGTCTCACCAAGCATGACGTCTATCATGGGTATTCTCAAGTAGAGGCATGAAAGCCTATGCGTCTCACCAAGTATAACGTTTATCATGGGTGTTCTCAAGTAGATGTTGAAAGCTTATGCAACTCACCGAGCATGACATCTATCATGGGTGTTCTCAAGTAGAGGCGTGAAAGCCTATGCGACTCACCTAGCATGACGTCTATGCAACTCACCAAGCATGATGTTTGTCATGTGTTTTCACATAGAGGCGTGAAAGCCTATGTAACTCATCAAGTATGACATTTATCATGGGTGTTCTCAAGTAGAGGCGTGAAAGTCTATGTGACTCACCGAGCATGATGTTTATCATTGGTGTTCTCAAGTAGAGGCGTGAAAGCTTATGTAACTCACCAAGCATGTCCTTTATCATGAGTGTTCCCAAGTGAAGGCGTTGGAGCATACGTTTCACAAGGCGTGACCTTTATCACAGGTGCTTTCAAGTCAAAGTCCCCAGCGGAGTCGCCAAATGTAGATACAAGGGTGTCACGTAGGTGAGGTACAAGAGTTGTCTAGTCCTAGCTCATGACCAGAACAATGCCTGAGGACGTCGAGGAGGACGTCGGGAGGTGAAGGGGGAGGACTCTAGACACTTAAGGGTGATGAAAAATGCTTGTTCTCTCTCTAGAAGTGGAAGTTTCTCACTCTAGAAATTGGAGCTTCTCTCCTTAAAGTGGGAGCTTCTCTCTCTAAACTTCCAATCATTTTAAATGAAGTAGGAGTCCTCGTTTTATTGGTGAACAAAAGAGGGGGACCATTGCAAATAATCTCTTTATTAGTTGCAAGCCCGTCAATCAAATCGCGCCACCTAAGCTGACTGATCATGCTTAGATGAGTAAGAGGAGGATTACACATGAGCCAATCGGGTGGTGCCACGTGGGTCTTTGTATAGTGACCATGGTCTAGGGAGAACATGCCTAGCCATTGGGGCATAATGGTGGTGTTCACCCCACACCTCCTCTCAAGGGTTCTCTCAAACCAACCCCTCTCCAATGTGGGTGGGTAGCACACCCTCAATGTCTAGAGTGGTTGTACCAAGGAGGTGTGTTTCTCATTCAGTACAATGTAGCCTTACGTCTAAACCTACCAGTCCACAACCTCCCGAACGTTCCCAGGCAACCATACACCCACCCAAGTTTTTGTCAGTTGACTTGGTAGTTTGTGATGTGATGACTTGTTGTGATACATCTCATTTGAAGTACGTCATCGTTGTCTCTGAGTTGCATTACGGTGGGTGATCTAGGCAACTCCATGGTACACCCATTAGGGTGACATCAATGGTGCTAACATGGTGGGTGACATTAATGGTGTTGTCATAGGGGTGATACCCCATGGTGCTTCCATGAGGCCGACCCACACGGGTACCTCTGTGGCGGTGCCATTTCCTGGTACGTCTTTGGTGGAGACACTTTCGATACTCCGTAAGAGTTGCGCTTTGCGGGCAATCAACGTTTAGGTCGTCAACTCTCATGTACAAAATTGATTTTTGATTTTCTAACACAACGGTTTTAGATTGATAGAAAATCAACCATAAATTACTTAATAATAAACCAATAAAAGTAATGCAAGAATAAACCAACTTCAGAATTAAGATATTGATAAATATAAATTAAAATCGAATAAAATTGATCACAATCTATCTTATCATAACTCAGATAAAAGTATATAAGTAAGAAATCATGGCCTGGAATATTGGGAGGCGTTGTATTCAATGCCCTAAAACCGTTGTGCCTCCTACGCGAAGGTTATAGTAGCCTCAACGATTCCAAGGTTTAACCCAATGCTCGCAGCCCACCTCTTCAAGCGTTCGCGCACACAAGGAGCTAAAGAACCATCCAGACCAAGATTGCAGGAAAATGATTTTAAATATATATATATATTGAGAATGCAGTAGAAAATTGAGAGAGATAGAGATGGAGTGAGAATTTGAGAATAGAGGGCATAAGAACTTGATAAATTGAGATACATCATAGAGGATAAAATGTGTGTTATTTATAGACTCAAAAGAAACCTTTTCAAAACTTACAACTCTTCGTAGAAAAATTAAATATTTGAAAAGAAATAAATACACACAAGTTAATTGAAAAGATGTAACTCTTGAAATAAAATAACAGAATTATTTTAAATGAGTTTTGAAGCTTCTCAACTTATTTTTTTGTAAATTAAATTGAATTTTGATTTTCAAAATTCTAACACATCCTATATTTATTTTTTGTAGTTTAAGTATTTAGAATCACCCACGAATGCACCACTATTAACCATTTAACATCATTTTGTTGAACAAAAGTACGGTAATATTTTTAAAGTTAGGTAAATATACTCGTAATGTTATAGAAAAAATATGAATAGGCCATTCAAGTGTCCTAAAAATTGTCTCTTACCAACAAGGAAGACAAAATACTGCCTCTACATGGTAATTTCATTTATAGTGGCTTTTGAATCGTATAGAATTAGTCGCCTATTTAACTTCAAAGATTCTACATGGTAATTTCATTTATAGTGGTAATATAATATAACGATAAAAAAGTTTTCATTTTGTGATCATGACAAAGGACATGGATTTTGGAAAAATGATTGACCACCTTGAAAAGTTTCCGTCCGCACCCCAAATTGCCATCCTTTAGTAATATAATTACATGTTTTTTTGTGGGCAAGAGTTCAATATAGACAACAAAGTAGGAGCTGCAAGGGGAGTTTATCCTAGAGGCTACAAAAAAGAAGACCACTCTTAAAAAAGAGACAAAGAACATCGTAAAACAAGCACAAAAGGCCTACCACCTAAAGCATTAGAAGGCATAGACCACTGAGCTTGGAGAAACCTATTTGTACAAGAATCACTAATCTGTTTCGGCTCCACAATCTATCTCTAACAGTAAGTACTCTACAACTAACCTTTCTATCTCTAACTTTACCTTAATAGATCTTAAGGATTCTTTTTAAGTTTTATAAACGAAAGAAGAAGAAAAAAAGTTTCAAACCTGCCTTGGAGATCTAAGTTAGCAAGGATAAACTCCCAAACTAGTAAAATAATGGGAAAAGAGACAGATAATCTCTAGATTCATAATATCAATGCAAAACACAGTCTGTCTTGGGGCAACACCCCGGGCAACAATTCCTTGGTGGATAATTTGAAGGCCAACCAAGTCAAAATGTTATATTTAGGAACAATGCATCTACACCCCCCACAATCTTATGCATGTCAACCTCAGCTCCTTAATTCTTATATAATAATTCATAGGAAAGTTATCATTAGAGGAGGATTTCCAAATCCAAATATCATCAATGTTGCTTGGGTTTATCAAGTTTAGCAGGAAACAGTCTTGATCGCCATAAGGGCTTTGGTATTTGTGATAAGCCAGTGTCAATCCCCATATTGAATAATTCTACTGACTTTGATACCAAGAGTCCAACTAGTGTTCAAAGCAAGGCTCCTTTCAAATCTATGCCACACAATGCAAAGAGGGTGTCAAGGGTCTCCCAAAAGAGAAGTACAAATTGTACTATTATCATTTCCTATTCTGACTTGACAATGAGGATCACTCTCTTGCTTTAAGTAAATTTCTCCAAACCTAAGAGCAATCGTTTGTAACTTTCTCAATAATGACAAGTAGCACATTTAATATGGTATTGATGACACTATTTAGTCCAAATTGACCCCTTACGATTAGAAATTTAACATTAAAGATGTTTGGTAGGGAAATTCCAAGCACAAAGATCTTTGATATCCAAACCACCGTCTCTCTAGGAAGGCAAACATCACTCCATTTGAATTTCGCACCATAATGTTTGTCAGACTTATCAATTACATAATTTACTTCGTCATGAGATAATTGAATTGCCTCAAAAAAGAAAGCAAGCCGGTGTTATCGTGACAATATAATTCTTGTCGTAAAGTCAAATTACATTTGTGTCATTCGTCTTTGAAAGTGTTATTTATGATATTTAAGTATTATTATAGTGATGAATAAGTAATATTATGTCAAGTTATATTATTAATTCTATTAATTCAATATCAATTATCTATCTATATATCTATCTATCTATACTATATTAAATGGAGTTTAAAGGGGAGAAACTTTTCATTTTTCTTTTTACCCTTTCAAGTCGATTAAAATATAGAACAAATTAGATATTTCACATCTTTTCTCATTTAATTCATTTGATAATATTTTTTAATAATAATTAATTTGTAGTTAGTAAAATAAAATATTTTTGATAATCTTATGTAATAAAAAATGTGAATATCCATATATTGAATGAATTGTAAATTAAACAAACAATATTATAAATAATTTATTATTATTACTATTTTACTTTTAGTTGAGATGTAGAATAATTTCTAAAGATGTTGTAATAATTTTGATGTTAACATCAATTTAAAATTATATGTATATTTTAAACTAATTTAATATGTGTGAAGCACATGCGTTTCGACTACCATTATAAAAGAGCTTTGAAGAGAAGAAACTTGTAATTCCTCTTTTTATCCTTTTAAAATCTATTAAAATTTAGCACAAATTAGGTATTTGGAATCTATTTTCATTTAATTAATTTAATAAAATTTTATTTTCTATTCAATAATAATTTATTTATACTTAGTAAAATAAATTTTTTTGATAACATAATATAATTAGAAACGTGAATATTCATCACTTTGAGATCTTTTATTCAATGAATATTTAACTTAAGTCAATAATAACCTGTTCATTTCATTAAGTATTCGATAATATTTATGTTATCAAGCACATGAAAGACATAAATATATTTTGAATACGAGAAATTATCTCTTAACAAAATATACTCATTTCTTAGGGATATGAAAATTGGTGAAATATAATTATTTTATATACCATTCAAATAAGCACCACAATTTTAACATTATAAACAAGTTATCACCTTTGGTTTAGATTTAGAATAATTTTTAAAGATGGTGTATCTATTTTTATCTTTAATATTAATTTAAAATCCTATGTATATTTTAAATTAGTGAACACAAGCGAAGCACATACTTTTTTACTAGTATGAATAAATTTGTATTGAAAGTTTGATTTTCTTAAAATTTAGTCTACATTATTGAATTTAATTATATTTTAATTAAATGTCATTAAATTTTGATCTAACATTATTAACATTAAAGTGTGCACATCACAGTGTTTTTGTGCGTAATATAAGTAAGGTAATTAGGTAACTTTAAGTTATTTACACAAATTTATCACATAACTATACTAAAAACATAGATAGAAATCATAAATTCAATTTAATTATTCTATAGATTCTATCTTACAATCAAATATGTCAATCATGTGTTTGCATCAATTTAATTGTCTTACATCATTTTTTTCATCAATCTAATTACTATGATCGTTCTAGATTTCACAACCCAAATTAACCATAAAAGATTTAGGCCACGTTTACTAAATTTTTGGATTGAGGATTTGAATTAATGATTTAGATTGTAAATTTGGATTTAGGATTTATAATACTATGTTTACTATATATTTAAATTATGTTAGATTATATGATTTAGATTATGTTTGATTAGATAAGTTTACTATAATGCTCTTCAATTAGAAATTTTTTTGTTTTAATGATGACTTAAAATGGGTATTTTTTTATTTTGCACATTAAATTCAACAAATGTTTGAATTTAGATTTGTAATCTCTCTTTTTTAGGTGGATTAAAAATTCATAAAAAAACTTAAATTTCAAATCCAATAATGAGATGGATCTCACACAATTTGTTGAATATTTTTTTAGTAAACACTCCATTTAGATTTCAGCAAGTATACGTGCCCTTAATTTTTTTTAACAACAAAAATATTCATTAAGAGAAAAAGAGAATACAACTAAGGAGGTATCCAACCCCCTCTTACAGCATCCTTATCCTTAGAAATTAAGCTAGCAAAAACGGAAGATAAGTAAGAACTATTACACACATTCCTACTTTGATCTAAGCCAAATCTAGCGATGGCATCAGCAGTGGAATTATAGCTCCTACAAACCCAGTTCAACTTACAATTACTAGCTAGGGACAAATTACATTTGATATCAAAACAACATTAGAAATTTCCAATCACTACAAGATAAGCCCATCAACCAATTAACCACAATAAATGCATCAAATTCAACAACTACATTCTACCAGGCACCAGACTTAGCTAATTCCAGGGCCTCCTCAATTGCCAACATCTCTCCATGAGTAACAGAGCATGCAGGAAGAGATATAGAAGAAATTAAAAGGATATTACCACAATGATTTTAAGCAATAGCACCAACACCACACATAGCCTTGGATGAATCAAAAGTTGCATCACAATTAATCTTAACACACCAACAATCAGGTGGTCTCCAGCAATGTCCATGGAGAGAAAAAATTATCATATGCATGCTGACTGGTCACGGATCTCACATAGTTAGCATATAGGAAATCAGCAAAAGATTTAAAGAGTGCCAGAAGGAGTTCTAATAGGATCTACGTTATTCTTCTTAAAAACAAAGAAATTACAAGATTTCCAAACATACCAACATAAGAAACAGAAAAGTAACACATCGTCATTGCCTCCATCAGGATGTTTAGCCAACTCCATAACTCTGTTCTGAAACCATCTGCAGAAATCAAGTTCAGCAATCGAATTAGCTCTAAGATGGAGAGGAGAATAGCTAAAAGAAAGCCTACTCCATTTGTAAGATACCAAAGCATGCAAAACAGGCTCCCCATCTAGCCCACAGATAGGGCAAACAGGATTCTGAATAACTCTTCTTTTAATAAAAATTTGTTTGACAAGAAGTAAATTCTGAACTGCTTTCCACAAGAAAAATTTAATTTTTTGTGGTATATTAATCTTCCATAAAAATTTCCAAAAAGAAGCTTGAATGTGAATAGAGAAGAATTTCATGTCTCTTTTCCCAAGCTTATCCTCATGTATGGCATGATAGCAGGGCTTAACTGTGAAAATGCCATCTTTTATGAATGGCCAAATAATCCTACCAGAGGCTTCTCCAAGCACACGAACTGTATTTAGGAGCCTTAGCCAACAAAAAAGGATCATGTGGAAAATAAAGGCTCTTGAGAAGTCTAGAGCAAAGGTAGTTAGGATTATGAAGAATTAACAAAGCTTGCTTAGCTATGAGTGCAATATTATAATCCTCAAGGTCTTTAAAGCCCAGACCACCAAGATCCTTCCTACTGGTAAATTTCTCCTTAGAGCACCACCTTATACCCATCTTATCATCATTCTTAGCCCACCACAATCTCAAAATAGCAGCTTGCAAATTACAACAAATTCTTTTTGGAAGCTTAAATGTACTTATAACATAGGATGGCAAGGCTTGAGCTACTGCCTTCAATAGAATCTTCTTACCAGCAACATATATAAGATTTGATTTCCAAATGACATTTTTATTATCCATTCTTTCATGAAGTGTAGAAAAAACTGAGGTTTTTAATCACCCTAATCAATAGATAGCTCAAGATAATTCTCTTTCATGACATAAAGAGGGATTTGAAAAATGGCAGCCAACTCAGATTTCTTGCTATTAGGCACATTACAACTGAACCACAAACTGCTTTTCTGAAGGTTAATGAGCTGTCAGAAGCATTACAGTACTTAGAAAGATAATCTTTCAATCTAGAACAAGATCCAGCCTCAGCAAAAAGTCCATTTTATCTTTAAAATATTTGACCATTTTATCAAACTCAAACTTTAAAACTTGGGGTCCCTCTCCAATGCTGGGAAAAACTTTCTCAGCATTGATGCTAGGATCGATCTTGGCCGTTGGATCTAACCAGGATAATCCCAACCCTTAATTTATTCTCCCATTTCTTTACAACCGGTTCAACCAGTTACCAAAGCATCATCTCCTTCATTTTTTCTCTCTATTCCTTGTTCAAAGAAATCATGAGTTGTTCTCTATTTTCCCTTCTTCCTCTCATCGTCTCTTCAACCCAAAATTAGAGCACATGATTTACACCTCAGGCGACTCCACCACCCACGTAGTGTGGTTCATTCTACAGCTCTTAGCAAGGTCACGTACAAAGTGATTAGCGTTCCTTAGTGATTTTCCCTCACTACTGCTCTCCGTGTTTGAGGTTTTTAATCTAAAGCATGATTTTTGTTCGGTAAATTCGTCTCTGTCTTTGTTGCTGGTTTATTTGGTATCAGGGTTTATATATTGATCGATTTAGCCGTTAGTTTGTCTTTCTTGATCTTCTTCATCTTTTTCTTCTCTGAGTTGGTATTTTATTTGATTTAGCCACTCATCTTTTTCTTTGTTACAGATTTATTTGATATATGTGTTTATATATCGGTTGATTAAGCCGTTAGTTTGTCTTTGTTGATTTCCTGCATCTTTTTCTTCTCTGAGTTAGGATTTTATTTGATTTAGTCGTTCATCTTTATCTGTGTTGCCGGTTTATTTGATATAAGTGTTTATATATCTATCAATTTAGCTGTTAGTTTATTTTGTTGATTTCCTTCACTTTTTTCTTCTCTGAGTTGGGATTCTATTTGATTTAGCCGTTAGTTTGTATTTGTTAATTTTCTTCTATTGATTTAGCCATTTGTTTGTCTTTGGGTTAGGACTTCAAGCTGGAATTCTTTTTTTATGCTAATCCCTGCTTTAAATATTCTGTCCTGACAAAAACGTATCACTTGATTGATGATGTTGAGCCAACATTAGAGAAATTCATTGGGTAACTTAATATCTACTGCTAATTTCAAAACTTATTTCCTTTCTTTTGTGACTTAGCTATTGTTTTTCTTTTTGGTTTAACAGAGATGGTTGATGCGAGGAAGATGGAGCTTTAACGGTTGAGGGAGGATTTGGGTAAAGCTTTAACCTTTAGTAGTTGAGCTAACTCTTCTATTATATATCTGTTAGTATTATTCAGTTAAAAGTAATGAAGCTATCAACACATTCTCTCAGTAAGCTTCATTGAGTATTCTCTTCCCTTTGTTTTAAACCTCATCTTCTTCTTCATTGTCGATGTTTTCTTACACCTCATCTATTCGGCCCAAAGCAGTTGTTGCTAGAACTCCTCCTTGTATGTCTCACTTGATTTTTCTGAACAACAAATTAGTCCTACAATTTATAGAGTCTTGTGTCATTCCATTTAATAATCACTAGGATTTTAAAATGTTTATATTGATACAGCTCGAACAGTGGGACTACCGAAGCAATAAAGCACTAGAAGATACTCTGGGGCTCTCTCCAATTCTAATATTTCTAGCAATTTTTATTCTCCAAAGCCATATGCTTCTTTAAGCACATGTGATAAGATGATACAGACATTCTGAATTCAAGTTTATGGTTTTGAAATTATTTCTTTATGCCCATTGTTTTGAGTAAGATTTTATGGTATATTACCTGTACAATACGATGAGGACTAGAAAATTGTCTCCATGGTAGTTCATACCACTTTTTTCAACGTCTTAGTAGTCATCATTAGGATGAAAAGGATAGAAATCTGGATTTTGTGCTCATGTTACAAAATGTCGAATCAAATCCCTTGAGACAGTAACTCGTTGCTAGTAACTGAAATGAGTGATAAATGAAGAAAACCACAAGGTGGTGGGTGTACGCTATATCCAATGTTAGTTGTTGACATCGATTATGATCAATGCGAGGAAGCCCTAAATTTCTGTTAGCTTTTTTTTAATAATGGAGAACACAGTCAATACTCCTTTGGTCTTAAAAATGGAGCAGACTTAGAAATTTAGCGTGGCAGCCCACCATCTTGGATTTCAACTTAAATTCAGTTTGATTTGGAGAAGAATTGAATGCATGATGGCCTACCATACTCATAGCTTTCCTTTACTACTAGGTTAGGATAATGTTGGTATACGGGCTTGCACCCAACTATAACTTTTCCCTTTCTATTGACTTGATTGACACGGGATCTAGTAATGTTCTACATAACAATGATGTTGCACCTTAATAATGATATACATACGTACATAAGTTGTGTGATATAGGTTGGGAAATTTTTTTATTTAAATAGGGAAATTATTATGTTTTTTAGGGAAAGATTCACGTATTAAGTAATCGACTTGAACCATTGAATATCCTTGATGTAATGTGAATGTCGTCTTATATTTCATTTTTGCATAGACATTATATCTTGAAGTTTTGTTGGCTGAACCCATTGAATATCATTGATGTGATCTGAATATTGAATATTTTGCATCTTTCGTTTCATTTTTGTATAAACACGGTATCTTGATGTTTTGGCTGGCTGAAGCATATGTTAAGCTCTCACTCTGTTTTGTGTTTATGTTTTTCCTGAAAGATGTGTTGAGCCTGGTGTGGCAGAGAAGCCATTTATAATTTTCTACTCTGTTTAGGATACAGAGAAGCCATTTACAAGGGATTGTGAAATATATTTATAGGCAGAAATGGAAATTGCAAAGTGTATGTGAAAAATTGTAAAATTGTAAGTGAATGAAAATAACTAAGTGAATGAAAATTGTGAAGTGTATGTGAAAAATTGTAAAAATGGCTAAGTGTATATGAAAATGTCTTAGTGCATGAAAATATGGTTAAGCGTGTAAAAAAGACTTAGTGTGTAAAAATGACCAAGTATAGCAAAACAACTACATGAAAATAACAAGTATATAAAAATGTGTGAAAATGACCAAGTCTGTGAATATATAATTTATCGACCATGATAAAGTATGTAAAAATTATGAAAATGGTTAAGAGTATGAAAATAGTTAAATGTGCAAAAAATAACCAAGTGTGTGAAAATGATTAAGTTTAATAATAAGAAAGTTTGTGAAAATGACTAAGTGTTTGAAAATAACTAAGTGTGTGAAAATAAATAAATTTGTGAAAATGATTAAGTGTAAGAAAATTCTTAAGTGTGTGAAAATGTCTAAGTGTGAATATAGCTAAGTGTGTATGAAAATTGTTAAGAGTCAAACGTCACAATAGGGATCTAAACGCCATCACGACATGGCGATTCGCCTACCATGATTGGTGTTTGGGGCCTATTGGACACATTTGAGCCCCAAACCCCATAGTAACATGTGTTTGGCTCGTGTCAAAGTGACAAGGACCAAACGCCTGTGTGTCTAACGTTTGAGTCTCAAACTCCACCAACAGGCCTCAAACGCCAGTCATGGCTGGTGATTCGCCTACCATGACTGGCGTTTGGGGCCTGTTGATGGCGTTTAGGCCCAAATGCCAGACACACCGGCGTCTGGCCTGTATCATTGGAACATGACTCAAATGCCACCAGCAGACCCCAAACACCAGTCATGGTAGGAGAATCGCTAGCCATGACTGGCGTTTGGGGCCTGCCAGTGGCGTTTGAGACCCAAACGCCAGACACACATGCGTTTGGTCCCAATGCTATTTTTTGAATTGTGGCATGCACAGGTCAACTTTCGAATAATGTAACTTTTGACTCGGGTGAAACCATATGGCTCGTAAGATATCAAATCGAAACTTATTCAGGTTTACCTGTCGCAACCAGTTTCGGGTCCAAAAAATACCGTTTTAAGTACTTTGAGAGGCCCAAAAACTGTTTCGGTCTTAATTTTAGGTTTTTTTGTAATTTCTATCTCTTTTAATTTTTAGGGTTTTTTATATGCTTATAAATTAAAACGTAAATATGTTGTTTTTCAAATTTTATGGGATTATAATTTATAAAATAAAAAGTTAAAATTTTAAATTTCAATATTCAATTTTAAACTTCTAGCGGATATGTTCGATTTATAGATAGAATCTGATCCTAAGGTCGTCAAACCGATAAATATGATTTATCGACTATCAGAATATCATGAACTATAATTATATATGGTGAAAACTCGTCTCGCTTGATACTCGTCACAAAAACACGACAACCTTATCAATGACAACTTTTAATGAATTTATGAATAAGCGTTTTATTGTATCAAAAATCCTTAATTAGTCCAATCTAATTTCACATAATAAGTACGTATCAAGAATGTTTGCATTGAAATAACGAGTTTTTTCTATTTTTATCGATGAATTTTCTAGTGTACGGTAAATAATTATAAAAAGTCTATATTTACGGTTGATTGTGAAGAATGGTGATAGAGCCCTATAAATGGCTATTAGGCCCAAAAAACTGGCGATTGGGATGGAGACTAGCGATCGCGTATTTATACATAGCGTTTAGGAATGAAAAAGGCGATTGGAGGCATAAAACTAGCGCTTGGCTTTAGCGATGCGATTAGCACCTTCAGAATGACGTGTAAGGGCTAAAAATAGGCGATTCGCCTATTAGGTATGGCGATTAGGTTGTACGTATTTGATGAACCCCTTCAAGAATTATTATTTTATACGTATTTGTACTTAATTATTATTTTATACGTATTTCACGTACAAAATCAATCATTCTTGGAGAGGTTCACCAAAATATTTCACGTACAAAATCAATCATTCTTGGAGGGGTTCACGAAAATATTTCATGTACAAAATCATTCATTCTTGAGGGATTCACCAAAATATTTCACGTATAAAATCAATCATTTTTCTAGGGGTTCACTAAAATATTTAACGTACAAAATCAATCATTCTTGGAGAGGTTCACTAAAATATTTCACATGTAAAATCAATCATTCTTGGAGGGGTTCACCAAAATATTTTACATACAAAATCAATTATTGTTCGAGGAATTCACCAAAATATTTCACGTACAAGATCAATCATTGTTCGAGAAGTTCACCAAAATATTTCACATACAAGATTAAGCATTCTTCGAGGTGTTCTTCTTAAATGTAGTGGGGAAAGATTATTTTACTTGATACTTGCTGTAAAATGACAACAACATAATAAAGAATACATTTTTAACCGTCATAAAAAGGTCCTAAAAATCATTGTATTGATGCAAAATCGCCGAAAAAAACAACAAAACCGCCAAAAAAGAAAAAAATGTTAGGAACTCCCAAAACCACCGGTGTAGGGCCCAGAACCGTCAGGATGTATGTATTTGGTAAACTCCATTACGTAATTGGTGAACATTATTACGTAATTAGTGAACTTCTCTGAAAATTATTCTGTTGTACGTATTTAATAAATCGCACTACGTAATTGATGAGCCAAAAAGAAATTAAAACATGCTATTTGCTGAGTTTTGTGTGGCATAGATTGTTCCAATAACTTGAGATAGTCGGACACCGTGAAGAAAAAGAGTTGGCTACACTGTGGCAGTCCACTAACATTGGAATTTACGTAAAAAATTTACTCATCAACAGCTGAGAATACGATATAAAATGGGAACTTGATTTGGCATATAAATGACAGTCTGGAAATCAAAATGTATGAACAAATAAGAATGCAATAGCAGGTGAATATCTAATAACGAAGATAAACACAGACTGATAGGCATCATCATAATTAAGGGGAGGCCAATCTGACTAAGCATCCGACAATATAATCCCTTCTTTTTCGAAGTTTGGCAAAGTTTTAAAAGTCATAATTACGACTAATGTGGCACAGTTTTACTATTTCCAGTTTCGAAACCCCAAAAGAAAAACTTATTTGCTTGTTGACTCCGCAAAGAAAGAAGAATGAAAACGACTTTAAAGTTATACATGTTTGGATCTTGAGAGAGAATAAATAATGAATCTCTTTGAGATATTGGGTAAGACAACAAATTGAAGAGGTATCATTCACTTAAGACATGATTAGAGTACTAATAACTATCACATGCTGAATGCAAAAAGGGTAGAATATAAGGAATTCAAAGAATATTCAAGTGAAAAATAAGGAAAACAAGAAATCATGCTTTGTTCTTACAAAGCTTAATTTCCAAATCTTATCAAACGGTGCTTTAAATTTGTTGGTAGACTTCAAAGAATCATTAGTTGCACTTATTATTTGCTTAACCACCAGTTGCTTCCTTAAAGGATTAAATCTCACCATACTTTAATTTCTCTGTCGCTACTTTTACAGCATGCTCTTAATTATGGGTAAATTTGTCTTCAACAAAATCTGTAACAGTGTATGTAAATTATTACAGAAATTACAATAAATTACAGGTTTTAAGTGGTCTATTTAGAAAATGACCCAAAAAAAAATTATTTGCAAAGGTAGCCGATTTCTTTTTATTTTTTTAAGTTGGTAAATGCTTGATGTGCTACAGGTAAACATATTATTAAAACTGTGGGTGACATTTGAAACTTAGTTAACATATCTTTTTGATATGTGGATTACTAATAATCAACTTAGAAAAATTAGCAGTATAACAAAATAAATAAGCAACCAATAAAAAGTAGTAAAAAAAACTGTGTACTACAGGTAAAGAAGTTATTGTCATCGGCCATACA
The DNA here is from genome assembly GCA_003255025.1 of Datisca glomerata. Lineage (NCBI taxonomy): Eukaryota > Viridiplantae > Streptophyta > Magnoliopsida > Cucurbitales > Datiscaceae > Datisca > Datisca glomerata. The sequence continues at coordinate 2,172,430 of QANY01009387.1, forward strand.
TGCAATTACTTTTTTTAGGCATTTTGCAACAAGATTACTACTTTTTTGGTCAATATGCGCACATAATTAGCTCACGTCAAGAACTACCCGGAGATATCCTAATGCGTGTTAATTATAGGGATTAATAGAAAATTGTTCATTTTAAGACTAATTAGAAAAGTGGCCGAAAAATAAATGGTTTTGTTGGCCAAAACTGTTACAAGCGCCGCTATTTAACCAAATATTTATATAATGTGTAATATTTGTTTACTTTGTATAAACATTTCTCTATATTATATAAATATTAATAAGGGATAACTACAAAAATAGTTAATTTTTCAGTTCAAACTGCAAAAAATGTCCAGAAAATTTTTTGGGCTTTATACACACATTTAACAACCATTTTAAAACTTAATACAATATTAGACAGCTAGTTTCACAATCATAAAAAATGAAGAACTACACAAATGGTCTCTCAGCATTTTTATTGTAAAAATGGACAGGAGGCCTGGTAGGTAATGGTGAATGGTTGATCATTTATCATTAGGCCCTTAATGAAAAATGGTCTAAAACACGCATTAGAATACGCGTGCAGCGACCCCACGCATGACTATAGCTTTAATGAAACACGGCGTTTAACGAAAAGGAAGAAAAACGGCTATGCGTATGGTATATGAATAGATACATATGGTATCTAATTTAACTACTGGTTGTTCTGACGAACATTAGAATAATCTAAAAACAGTGAACACTCTTACACTCACTATGCGTAATGTATATAAATTATGGTATCTAATTTAAATACTGTTTATTTTTATTCGTTTGTTTTGGCTATGTGTAATTCATATAAATTAAATACGTATGGTATTTAATTTAAATATCATCGTGTAGAATAAGATCTGAAAAAAATTGATGTCCCGCATAAAGCAATCTAGAAAAAAAATTGAAAAAAAAAACAAGAGACGAATGTAAAAAACTAGAAACCTCATATTCAATCAATAATCAGGAAAAACTCTTAGATCCAAGAACGAAACCTAACAACACATTACATTCTGCATAAACAACTAATTTTAAATCCTAACAACGTATTAAAGATCCTTTGTAGTCACTTTTACAACTCTTTCCAAAACTCAAAGAAGAATAAAACCATTTTGTTGTGCAAGAAAAGAGGAACGACGAGCAGTCATCAAGGAGCGAAGAGCGTCGAAAACCCTAAACACCACAGCTCATCGGGGAAGAAAGGGGTAGAAAGGGAAAAAGTTATAAAAATTCTCAAATGAAAGGCCACGTGTAAAAAAAGGTCATACTTGCAATTAAAAAAATTGACATTTATTAGAATGACCCTCCAAAAATAGTGAAATATGCAATTTCTTCTTAAAATAGCCAATTTTATAAGCCCACTAGGCAAAACTATATATCTTCCTATTATACCCATTTACTACCTTTAACAAAATTTGAAAAAGAAAATTGAAATCTCCTGTAAGTCATAAATTCTTTGTTTTTTGAAAAATTTCCTAACTCCCACTATCTCTCTATCTGTCTATTTATCTATCTCTCTCTCTATTGAGATTGCTTGGGTCATTCATATGTTGGGTTAAATTCATTCAATCAAGGTTGTATTATTGGCTTAAGGTTGCCTAAATTCAGAACTAAGAGTTGAGGATTAACAGGAAATAAGGCTCCTTGAAAATGATAGGTAATTGGTGATTCAGATTTGTCAGATTGAAATATTTTAATTCTTATTCTAATTGTTAGATTCTAAGATCTTGATTATTATTAACAGTGGTTCCATAAAATGAATTCCTAAGAGTACTAGACTAGTAAACTCCCTAATTTGAGGATTGAGTTGGAAATTAATTTTAACAGTACCATCCATGTACTGCTGAATTTAGTCAATATCTTCAATTGATCGTTGAATTGGAGTGTGTTGGCTTTCATTTGTTCAAAGTAATATCAGACCACCTAATAGTTTTAGGGATTATAATATTAGTATTACTTTAATTGGATTGGATCAACAGAGTTTAATTTTTGGGACTTCAATTGATGGATTGAAAATTCATATTGATTTTGGTTACTTTGTAATGTATTCTAAAAATCAAAACTAGAGGTTGGACACCTTTAAGAATTTGATAACCACTAGTTTTGATATTCAAAGTTAAAGCTTTAAGATATGAGGATCTGTTTGACTAACATATAAAAATCAAAATAGATTGGACCATTATAAAGGGAAGATTCAATTAATCCTAAAATACTATCATTAAAATTTATAAATCTTGCATCACATAAGACTAACAAGAAAGAGATATTTAGACATCTCTTTGTTAGTGGTTTAACTCGAATTTGGACTAAATCAAAGTGAATGAAATTATATCATTCTTCAATGTGTGTTTAATTGCATTAGATGGAAGTAATTGACAAGTTTTATGCTCTTTCCCAATAGCATATATTTTTTCAATTGTTTCAACATGATGTTGAGGGTTGAAGGAAGCAACAGACCATGTTGATTTATAAATCTTTTTATTAGATATTTTGGGTATATTAAATACCCTATGATCTATATGACCATCTGTTAAATATTCAAAACGTTCTTCATTAATTATGTCTATAATCATACTTATTGTAGACATATTGCTACAAAAAAAATTACTTTTAAATAACTTATTCATGGCCAGGATAGTTAAATTATTCTTATGATTAGAAATTCCATCATGTATTTGATTATCAAACCTGACTTTGATAAAAAAACGTGGATTTACGTATAATTTACATATTATAACTACCCTAGCGAGTGATTGGTTATGACTTCTACAACCTCTTATGAAGTTTAACTCTTCCCATCTTTGTCTCTTACAATATTATTAAGGGGTTTATAATTAATTATTAATCGAAGAACTCCTCGTTCAATTTCGCTAACCTTTTGGACATAAAATGCCAAGCAAGACCAAGGAGATTTACTTTTTCTAATAATATTTTAATTAAGAAGATCTGTAATTTTCTTCTTACATAATTCAAGTATTGTAGAATTCATCTGAATTGGTCGTGCCTTGGTAGGGATATTCTTCTCATCCAATCCCTTAGTGTAAGTCAGATTGATAGTGTGATGTTTCCTATGCCAGAAAGTATCAAGAATGTCGGCGTATAATTCTCTTCAAATATCTTAATTTCTTTTTCAAGAGTAGGATTTTGATGTTGTTCTTCAATTATTTTGAATTTTATTTTATCTTTCATAAAACATAATTGTTTTTCTTTACAAGAAATCAATTCACAGTTTTAAAAATAAATTTTATTCTAAAGTTTTCAATTTCTCATTGTGAGAAAAAGAAAGAAATTTGAATTTGACAGGTTTATTAATGAGATAAGTAATGATTTCATCATGCTTTGTTGTAAAATGATGCAGCAGATAAATGAACGATGAAACCAAAATAATTTTATCTTTCATATTTTTTACTAAGACAAATGATGTTTTAAAATATACATTGTCTTAACAAATATGAATTTTGGAGATTTCATAATTGATATGCATTCGAGTACCATTGGCAGAGGATAATGATTCTTTTGTTTTCTTACAGTACTTGGTAGAAAAAAATTATTTCTGCATACAATTCAAATTAGCTCGTGAATTAATAAGAGTCTTTGAAGTGAAATCAGAATCTTCTTTTAATTCAGGATTTTCAATTTTACTAATTAAATCTAATAAAATCAAAGAGTTATTTACATAAATTTAAGCTTTTCATTTTTTATTAGGATTTTTATACCCCTTTCCAAAAACTAAGAATTTTATACTTCTAACCATCATTATTAACATCAAGCATGCAACTCTCTCTTTCCTCATCATTTCCTTTCTCATCCACATGCAAAGATCAAATCAATCATGGTTGACAAATACCCACTCTCTCACTCTTAACTCTCTTTTCAAGCTTCTTCTATCTTCTTCTTCAACAAAAATGTCTTCTTCTTCTTCGTCGTCTCTTATTCTTCTACTTCTTCTTATCTTCATCTTCTTCTTCTTTTATTCTTCTTCTGCTGCTGCTTTCTCTTTATCTTCTTCTTCTTCGTTTATTCTTCTTCTACTTCTTCGAGACCCTGTGACCCATCGTTTTTCAGTCAAATGGTCTATGCTTTATTGTTGTCATAATAAAATCAACTACTTGAAGGGTTTAAGTAGTTGTATCTGACTATTTGAACCCTTCAAGTGGTGAGTTTGATTCTAGAAATAAAAAAATATTACTTGAAGGGTTTCAAGTAGTTGTATCTGACTACTTGAACCCTTCAAGTAGTGATTTTGATTTTGAAAGCAAGAAAAAATATTACTTGAAGGGTGAGTAGTTGTATCTGACTATTTGAATATTTCAAGTAGTGATTTTGATTCTATAAGTAAAAAACAAATATTACTTGAATGGTTCAAGTAGTTATATCTGACTACTTGAACTCTTCAAGTAGTGAGTTTGATTCTGATAGTAAAAAAATTAGGGACCTAAACCTTTCAAGTAGTGAGTTTGATTCTGAAAGTAAAACAAAATATCACTTGAAGGGTGAGTAGTTGTATCTCACTATTTGAACCTTTCAAGTAGTGATTTTAATTCTAGAAGAAAAAAAAATTACTTGAAAGGTTCAAGTAGTTGTATCTAACCTCTTGAACCCTTCAAGTAGTGAGTTTGATTCTAGAAGTAAAAAAAAAATTACTTGAAAGGTTCAAGTAATTATATTTGATTACTTGAAGGGTTCAAAACTACTTAACCCTTCAAATAGTGATTTTGATTATGGAAGTAAAAAAAATATTACTTGAAGAGTTCAAGTAGTCTTTACTAGTTGAACTCTTCAAGTAGTGATTTTGATTCTGAAAATAAAAAAACATTACTTGAAGAGTTCAAATAGTTGTATCTAACTACTTGAACCCTCAAGTAATGGGTTTGATTCTGGAAGTAAAAAAAATTATTACTTGAAGGGTTCAAGTAGTCAACTACTTGAAGGGTTCAAGTAATATAAAATTACTACTTGAACCCTTCAAGTAATGACAAGCTTACTGGACAACAAACTTCAAGAGAAAAAAAACTACTTTAAGGGTTCAAGTAATAAAAATAATTATTAAATAAAACAAGCAATTGTTTTTTATACATAATTCTAGTAATTACTTGTTTTGACTTCCAGAATAAAAATCACTACTTGAAGGGCTAAAGTAGTCATAAATAATTACTTGAACCCTTCAAGTAGTCACCTGGTGTATGAATGTTGACTGACAAAAAATTAATTACTTGAAAGGTTCAAATAGTTATAAAAAACTACTTGTACCCTTCAAGTAGAAGAAAAAGTTTTGTTGAAACATAAAGAAGAAGAAGAAGAAGATAAAATATTTCTAAATTGAACCATTTAAGTAGCCATCTAGTGTGTGGATAATTGACTAACAAAAAAAATTACACTTGAACCGTTGAAGTTGTCATAAACAACTACTTGAAGGGTTCAAGTAGTCATAAACAACTACTTTGAACCCTTCAAATAGTGACCTGATGTATGAGTGTTGACTGAAAAAAAAGACTACTTGAACCATTCATGTAGTCATTTTATTTTATGTAATGATTTATACATAAAGCATGTGACTACTTGAAGAGTTCAAGTAGTCAAAAAGCATAACTTAAACCCTTCGAGTAGTCAAATTATTTGTTGTTGTATCTGACTACTTCAATCCTTCAAGTAGTCATATGCAACTACTTGACCCTTCAAGTAGTTAGTTATTTTACTTACATAATTAAAATTATTACGTACTTGAAGGGTTCAAGTAGTCAGATACAACTACTTGAACCCTTCAAGTATTTACGTCTTGACTTCTAGAATCAAAATCACTACTTGAAGGGCTCAAGTAGTCAGATACAACTACTTGAGCCCTTCAAGTAATTATTTTTTTCACTTTCAGGATCAAAATCATTACTTGAAGGATTTAAAAAATAAGAGAATTTGAATCTGAATGCGTCTCGCTGTAGAAAAAGAATGAGTCTCGTTAAAGAAGAAAAATGAGTCTCGTAAAAAAAAAAGAATGGCTCACTTTTTGACTAAACAATTATAGAGTCCATTGAATAGTAATAAAAATAATAATTATAATGAGAAGAAGAATAAGATGAAGAAGAAGAAAAAATATTAGCTTCATTCAATAAAAGAGGAGTATAAAAATCTTTAGGCAAAATAAAAAAAGTATATTAATCTAAATAACCCAAATATTTTCTTGTTCTCCATTTTTATTTAAAACATTAACAATTTTCTGACAACAACTATCCTTACATCCCATAGAGATATTTGAAGAATTACTGTGAGTGGTTGAAGAGATTCAGTTCATCAGATGCATAGAATTCAAATTCTTCTAAATTTTAATTACTACATTTATAGTAATCTATACATTCTATAATTCTAAACAATTCTCATTTTTCTTCAACAGAGATTTTTAATTGATTAATTTTTATTTTTGACTTGACAAGTGTTAATAATGATCATTTTGACCACACTTGAAACACTTGATTTTACTTTTATCAACAAATTGTTTATTAATTTTTTTTTTGAATAATTTTTCTCTTTAGAAAAGTATCTGTCGAAATTATTATTTTTCTGTTTGTAGAATTTCTCCTATAAGGTTTGTAAATTTTTTTAGGATTAATTTAGAAATTTTTCCTATTCGTTTGGGAAGGAACAATAGCAGACAATCTGTATTACTCACAGAAATTACCTAACTCATATTTGGCAGTTTTCTTTTCTTTTTTAATTTATTTTTTTATTTTCATGCTAATACACATTCTTAATCCTTCCTTTTGTAGTGTAGTGATAATGGTACCATAGGTGAGACTATTGTAGTCTATATTTTTTAGGTCATCATTAAGGACGGTTCTAATTTTGCAGGTAAACAAATTGGGTAAGCCATTTATAATTTTTTTCTTTCAAAACGATTGATTGTTGTCATCCCTAGACATTACTCTGGACAAAAATACATTTTTGAACCAGTTAAAGTCACTTAGGGTAGGACACTTTAGATTGATTAATTGGTCACGGATATGTGAAGTAGCATTATTTGGCGTCCCAATGAAATATTCAATTATTATGTAGTATAATGTATTAATGGCATCAGACATTGTTTCCTGATCTTTCCAAGAATTAGAATTCTTTCAGCATCAATATTTATTGTTGTAAGGATGATATTTTTAGATTCTTCTTTGAGATGTTTCTCCCACCAAGAATAAAGCGTTTTTGTGAATCATGTCACTAAGAGTTTTATAACCTCATTGTGAGGTAAATTGTGTTTAGTAATGTAATTATTGGCTACCATAGTCATGTGTTGTAATTTATTGAGGATTTCCTGTTCTGAATGTCCATAAGCATTTCATTCATATAATTTTTCAGCAGAAACATAAAATTAGTTAAATAAAGACGATTCGGTAATTTGGATGTTTGGAAGAATAGGCTTTTTATGCCACTTCCTTTCCAGTTTATCAATTTCTAAAATTTTAAATGTTTCTTCAATATTCTAAATGATTGAAGATTCATGAATTATGGATGATTCATAGGTGAAATACGAGCTATGACTTTGTGATTCAAAACTATTATCTTGGTTAATTATCTTAACATAAGAAGATGATTTAACAGATTTATTATTTAAATTTTGAAGCCTTTTATCAATTTTTTATTGAGGGGAACAATATTTAGAGTAGTTTTATCTAATAGATTTATTAAAAGAATTTTTTTTCAAAAACTTATTAGGTTTAGGTTCATGAATATCGTCAACCTTAATTTTTTCAATTTTGTCTAAATATATTCCCATTGTTATTAAATTTTGATTTGTCTAATTGAGTAGTAAACTTTTTTATTGGGTTTTTCATCCTTTGAAATCTTAAAAGAAGAAGCAGTAATTAAAGAATTTTTATGATTAATAATGATTTTTTCAGGTAGAGGATGGCTAGCAGTCACCCAACTGGAATCTTCTTTGACCCATTTGGTTTTAAAAATAACTTTAATATTCTTTCGATAATCAAATATGCTGTGACTTCTACAACCTCCTAAGAAGTTTAATCATTCTCTCATTTATCTCTTACAGCTACCCTACTCTCAGGATTTACAGCCTCTAAAAATGTCTTATTAGGATACATATAGTAAACCTAATAGAAACTGACACGTCAGGATTCACATATTAAAAAGTCAAAGATACAGAGAAATATACATATTAAAAAATATTTTTTCGAACAATTGAAAAAATATATGTTTTTGGGAAAGAGCATAAAACTTGTCAATTACTCTTTGTTAATGCCATTAAACATCACATTGAAGAATGATACAATTTCTTTCACTTCAGTTTATCCAGATTGAAGTAAAATCATTCACAAGAAGAGGCCTAAATATACATATGTGTGTGTATAAATAATATACATACACATATATAATACACATATTTATATACACATATATGTAATGCACATATTATACACATATATGTAATGCACATATTATATATCATATATGTACACATATATAATAACACACATTTCATATATATAGTAAATAATTTATTCACATTGGTCAGAATATAGTAAATAATTTCTTTATATCGATGTAATTTTGGTGAATGAGTTATTCACCTTGGTCATTTGAACTAGAAAACTGCATTTTCTGTCATTTTCCATATTAATATACTATCTCGATTTTTGTGAGAGCTTTCTGTTCCTCCGAAATTCCTCCTCCACGTATTTCCGAATTATATTTTAGTAATAAATATAAATATGTCTGGTTTAATTTTTTTTTAAAACAATGACAGAAAAATAGTCACGTACACGTTTTTAGAACAAAATCCGCGCGTAAAAAATTATTCAGGGCCCGCGCAACTCCTTGCGAATTTCAATTATCTATATAATTTATACAATATATAAATATATAGTACTTTTACGCCGATCAAGTATCTAACCAAGTTTTAAGTGACCGACGTGACAACTATTTATAGATTATATGATTTTAATAAATCATCAAACATTAATTTATAAATGATTGTCACATTAATTAACCACTTAAAACTTGATCACTCTAGAATTATTCATAAATATATTATATATTATATACAACAAATATTATATAAATTTTGTGCACACTGCATTCAGTTTTTCGTCAGTGCCTACATGACTTAGTGTTTGAGCAAAATTTTTATTTATTTTCTTTGTCAAAGGCAAAAGTATATTAACCAAACAGTAATACAATGTACAATGGGTATACCCCATGACTTTAAACAAAAGGCATTCAAACGAAAAATAACAAAGAAAATTTACATACATCTATCTAGAAGACACTCTTCAAAATTACGTTTTTTGTCTTTATTTAAAAACAAAAGCCTATTTTTAATCATGATAGAGATCTTCTTAGAAAGTAAGTGGGAATCTAAAACTTTACTAACAAAAATTCTCATATTTCTTTCTAACCAAAGGCAATAGACAAAAGTACAAAAAACAAGCTTAGAACTATAAGTCTAATAAATTTTATCATTTATAAGCATAAGGAGCCACTGAAAAAAGGAAGACCAGGAATCAGAGACTCAAAACATGATCACACTTGCTCAGCAAAGGAGATAAAATATGTAAAGCAAAAGGACAATCAAAGAATAGGTGATCCACTAACTCAATACCTCTGAAGCAGAAAATGCAGTTAGGGTCCAAGGCTGTCCCGCATGACGTGATTCTGTCTTTAGTATTAAGCTTATTATGAAACACTAGTCAGAGGATGAAAGCACATTTAGGAATGTTACCTGAAAACCAGATTGTCTTAGACCACCAAACAGTCTGAAGTTGGCCAAAGAGACTGTCATAAGTGCTGCTAGTGGAAAACTCATTAGCATCATTCCACAACCACATATCTTCCTGTTAAAAATGGATAATAGAGCCAAATGAGATATCCCTATTATTGAAATCCCTCTCAATAGCTTAATTAAACCACTGCCAAGATCCCTCTCTAATAAAATATGAGAGTTTAGTATGTAATGGAATACCAGAGCTAGAGACAATATCAATGTCAAATCTATACAGAAGAATACCTCTTTGATGCCAAGGATCCGTAAAGAAACTAATAGAAGAGTCATCTATAATCTTCACACTGCAGAGTGAAACAAGAGGGGTCAGCATGTATCTTAAAAGTGGAAATGTAGTGACCTTTAAGGAGAATGTGACTATTTTTTATTTTAAGTTGAAGGTGACTATTTTTTTTTATCTTTAGTCATTTTTTTATTTTTTTCCTAAAAGGCGTATTGATGTTCTCTCATTATTCTTGTTATTCTCGGTCCAAATTTGGCCCATATGCATTGATCTGACAGAATGAACTCACAACTGCAGCCAGCTGGGCTAGCCCAGTGCTGTGTGGTTGGTCTTGGAGGGCTTTGCTATGTGTTAAATTCCGTACAGCTATTAACGGATAATTAACTAATTAGCCCGACTAGGTTTAGGGTATGAACTACAAGAATGGTCGGGTTTTTATTGAGGAGTTAAAGTAAATGATTGGAGAATTTAAAATTAGTAAAATGGATGAAAAAAGTTTTTTGCTAATGGAAATGAATTAATAATTCACACTGAATCAATGATCCCATGTAGGAATTCTAAAAATTCAATCATTCTTGCAAAAATAAATTCTTATATTTATTTAACTCCACGCTTAAACCTGTATTTTCCTGTCATTTTCTCTAACGACTATAATGTGTTAATTGTCCCAGAGCAAAATTGACATTGGATTTGCTCATTAAGTCTCCAAATATACTCGTGTAATAATGAGTTGGAGTTCTCTATCACTAAATTCATGTACAAAAAGAATTGTACAAAAATCAAGTAAATAAAAAAAACATTTGGAGTGAGAAAATGGGCGTGAGTTGTGTAGGGTCTAGTAGCACCGAAGTTGGTGGAAGGGGATATGTAGATATAAGAGGGAGATAGTGAATTTTAAATGAGAACCACCAGGTTTTGATAATTCCAGGTAAGCACAACAACTGGAGGTGGAGATGGGTAAATGAGATTCTATGTGCCACATGTCATTCAATTACCCATTTACACATTGATTCTCCTAATCCTTTAAGATAAGCCTCTTCATACATTAACCAAACACTTCAACATCTCTTTGCTTCCCATACACTCATACACATCACCAAAATCATCCGTTTTGATTGGGAATTAGCTGACATGGCCTCTGCTTGTGCTTCTTCTGCCATTGCTGCTGTTTCTCTCTCTTCCCCCAGGCAAGTTTTCCCAATTCCATTTCTCTCAATGATTATGTGTATATGTTTTATTTACCAAATGGTATGGCTTCAATTCTTTGATCATACATTCTATCATATAACTTCATGGATATAGATATGTTAAATGGGTTTTAGATGCCCAATTTGAGCTGAGTGCAATCGTTCAATCAACTAGATTTGCATTTTTTTTCTGTTGGGTGTGGAGTAGGACGTTAAAAAATGTCATTGGATTTGAGAATTTTTATGTTGCATATTGTTAAGGTCTTGGAATCTAATTCATACATTAAATCTAGTTTATGACTTGAATGTTACCCCAACACATATTCTATTTTCTCAACGCTCCCTGCCGTTATGTGTGGACTGGTCTTTTTACCTGGTCGTTATTGCTGAAAATGTAGTATAGGCACACTCGTATTTGAGTTATGTAAAATTTTTAGTGTCTAATTCACACCCGAAAGCGATTATGAGTTTACGGTTATCCTAAACTTATAGCGGAAGGCATATTCTGAAATTATTTCCCCAGTTTACAATGTATTAGCAAATATTAGAATTAGGGTGAAAATACTGAAAATGATAAAGAGCTGTGGTTAATTAAGCAGTGTACTTATCTCTGACTAAATCACAAAAAAATGCAGTTCCCAAAAGGGTGGATGCACTTTGGGGGCACCAAAGGCTTCCTTCCTTAGTGGAAGGAATTTGAGAGTGAGAAAAGTAACAAAAGTTGCTGCTGCTGCAACAAGATCAGTGCCATTATGTGCAGCGGCTGACCCTGATAGGCCCCTTTGGTTCCCAGGCAGTACCCCTCCTGCATGGCTCGACGGCAGCCTCCCTGGTGACTTTGGTTTTGATCCTCTTGGTCTTGGTAATGTTCTAAATGAATAATAATTATAATACCTTCCCCAGATCATATTAACTATTGCCCAATTTAGTTGTTAATATTGGGTGTGTTTGTTTTTTTCCTAAAAAATATTAGCATCTGATCCTGAAAGCTTGAGATGGAACCAGCAAGCAGAGCTAGTGCATTGCAGATGGGCAATGTTGGGAGCAGCTGGTATATTCATACCAGAATTCCTAACAAAGATAGGTGTACTCAACACTCCATCATGGTACACAGCTGGAGAGCAAGAATACTTCACTGACACAACCACCCTTTTCATAGTTGAGTTGGTGCTCATTGGGTGGGCTGAAGGAAGAAGATGGGCTGACATTATTAAGCCGGGGAGTGTCAACACTGATCCAATTTTCCCCAACAACAAGCTTACAGGAACAGATGTTGGGTACCCAGGTGGTCTTTGGTTTGACCCACTTGGATGGGGAAGTGGTTCTCCTGAGAAGATTAAGGAGTTGAGAACAAAGGAAATCAAGAATGGAAGGTTGGCTATGTTGGCAGTTATGGGTGCTTGGTTCCAACACATTTACACTGGTACTGGCCCCATCGACAACCTCTTTGCTCACCTTGCTGATCCTGGTCATGCCACCGTTTTTGCTGTAAGTTTTACCTACTACTTACTATTACTACGAATGTTAGAGAATCCAATCACAAATGATTACTTGTTATAGTGCAAATAAATTCAAGGATTGGGATTCTCTAATAGTAGAGAATCTAATCATCCTTTGCCAACCGCATAAGGTAGTTGGGAATTCAAGGTCTGAATGGCCCAGCCAATCCAGCTTTGATCAGATTGTTCAAATCAGGCAAACTGTAGGGTTCTCTCAACTATCGAGAATCCCGATCCTAAATTCTATTATCTCGTTGGGCACTACCTAACAACTTAAGTTTTTGAGTTTTCAACCCATTGCTTATATCTTATTGAACGAAGCTTATTGTATGTTATCTTTTGTATTAATTGCAGGCTTTCACACCCAAGTGAGAAAGTGAGAGAGAATGTACAAGTTTGGATTGGAGTGTGGGAGAAGCATGTGGATGAACATCTTTCAAGTAAATTAGCTTTTAAGTTCATCAGATTTGTTGTCCCAAAGAAGAGTTTGTAATATCAGAACAGCTGTTTATTTTCTTCTAAGAATCTTAATACAATGTACAAAAACCTCTTTCTACTCCGATGTCATCGCCATTATTCAGGGTCATACTACGTCTATTCGTCTATAATCAAAAATAATTTTTACAGAATAAATATAATTGCCTTCAGAATCGTAACCTCCATCTTTCTTTATAGTAATAGTATTACCAATTTGTACAATGTCCAAAAGAATAGAGAGAATGAGTAATTGATATGAACTGAGAAGAAAATTGCCATATAAAGAAGAGGTTAGAAGGAGAGGCAATTGGTTCGACGCACAGATATTGAGGAGGGGAGGGGACGCCCAGTACCCTTACCACCACAACTCCTACACAACATTAGGCCAGATCCATCACAAGTTCGGCACTCAGCATCGCCATCAGACCAGCGGGAGCAGAGACAGCTAATGCGTCCTGTGCCGTTGCAACTTGGACACCTGGGGAAGGGGCCGCCCATTCGTTTTTGGTCCATGGTTGATTTCACCAGGACTGCACCCGCCAACACACTCCGTCCTGTCGCGAGCTGAGTTAATACTGTTGGTTACATTATTGATATATCCGATGAAGAACAGAGGGGGAGAGAGAGAGCGTGTTTGTTAATTGACATTCGGTGGTAAAGAATGTTAATAAGCAGATGTGACGATAGGAGTGGAGTGGTGATGAAAATGTAGAGAGGTAGAGGTAAATGCGTGTGCGTTCATAGAGGTAAATGCGTGGGCGTTCAGTGGTGTTTAAGAACCAAAAGAAGATTGCTGTCAAATTAAAAAAAAAAGAACCAAAAGAAGATTTGAAGTTTAGCTGAGATATTTATGTGAAGGGGGTAGACTTCAATTAGTTCCTTTTTCTTTTTTATCAGAAAAGCTATAATACATCTATCTGTATTTATATTTATATTATATATAAAATTGTAAAAGTTAGAGAAATATTTTTAGATAATATTATTTTTTAAATTTTCTAAATTATCATTTGAATGTATTTATTATCTCAATATTTACATAAAAGTTCCTTTTAACTATTCTGTACTTATTATCACAAATATTGATATAAAAGTTTTTTTAGTTATTTTTTTAAATTATCATCTTTGATGACATTTTCTCTTAATTATGAATCTAAAATCTTGAAGGATTAATTATAAGTAAAAAGCAAATCTCAAATTGACCAAATATTTCTTTTCTTTGTTATCATTCTTATGCGTACGTTAATCTAACGAGCATAAAAAATGTGAAAAAAAATTCATTTAGCATAAATAATCTAAAAATCCATATCTCTAATTACTTATCACTTTTTTTAAAACTAATTTCACAATGAAAACGCATATATTAAGAAAAAAGTTATACATAGTAATAATGTTTATAAAATTATATATTCACGCACAACACACGTCTTAATAACTAGTATATATAAATGTATATATAAATGGGATAAAAATATAGAAACAGATATTGTTGAACATAGTGTCCTCAAACATGTATTTAGACATTTTTAGTATGAAACTAATAAAATTACATTTTTCTTATAATTGTTCTTTTAAATTATTGTTGAATAATTTATGTAAATATCTGAAAATTTCATATTCATTAATGAGACTATGATCTTTTATAAGTACGATATGATTAAGGTCATAGATAATGAATAAAATTGTCAGCAACATATTAAAGTATGCAATTTTTAATGAATGGTTACTAGTACGGTTCACTAAGTATTATAAATGCATATGATCTAGGTCTAGATCATTGATATGGATAGACATCTTAGTGAATGTACTTTATATAATAATATTATATATGGTAGGACCGATATGGATTAATATCTTTATTAACTTATCGTTTATCATAAATATTTAATACACATCATTTGATGATCATATGTATTAGTCTAAATCATGAGTAGTCATAAACTCCTATGCATGTCTATTGTATCTTTTGATTCACTCGTTAAAGTTTGTTTGTAAAACATGCCAGTGACTTTTTTTGAAGATTCAGTGATATGGATGGTTGTGAACATGATCTTATAAGATTTATAATCTAAGTTTTCCTAACAGATTGTATATTAGTTCCCTTAAGTGTTAATTGTGAAACTGAATGGTTATTGAGCTCAAATTTATAATACGATTATAAATTAGTCTCTCACTAGTGAATTAATGGTACTTAAGGATCAAAATGTAATTAGAAGGGTAAAACGGTAATTTTGACTAGCTCTAATTTATGAACCAATAATCGGAGGACATGACAACATGAAATGATTACATCAATAGACTACACGAGAATACTCTATATACATTATGTAATCTCTAAGAGTGCAATTTCATATTTATAGCGGAGTAATAATGGAATTTATAAATAAGATTATTTAATTAAAGAGTTTAATTAATAATTTGATTTATTGGAGCTTAGAATTATGGGTCCATAGTCTCCAAGTCACGTATGTACTACATGAGAAAATGACTAACTTACGAAAAGAATTAAATTTCTGGAGTAAATATATAATTATGAGATAATTATATGTAATTAAATAATTAAATTATTTAATGTAATTTTCAGAAATTACTATTAAATAATTTTATCGATTAATTTTATGTTGATCGATAAGTGAGACAAAATATTTTATTTACGAAATTAAATAATATTAAATCATTATGAGATAATGATTTGATTTGGTTTATCTAATCTGTTAATTAACAGATAAGATAATTGATTGGGAGATCATATAAGTTAATTTTGAATTAACTGATCTCTAGATATCTATCTGATTAACATAAATATTAAATTTAGAAAATTGTCAAGTGGCATACTGGACTGCCATACGTCAATCAGTAATTTTGAATCAGAGATTAACATGGACTACCGTAGTGCCACGTGGCACTATAGTGGATACGTGGCACACTGTAGTGTCGAGGCGCTATAGTGGTACAGTGAAGCTACAGTGTCGTGAGGCATTGTGACTCCTCACGACACACTCAAGTGTCGTGTGACACTGCATTGTTATACAATTACAATGAGTCACACTTCAATTGCGCATTTATAATTAATTTATTATTTTATGTAAATCCCTAAAAAATCTAATATGTAATTATCTAGAAAATATATTGATATTATTCTATTGGCTTCAGTGTGCTAAGAATACAGTTCCAATCGTGGGTGAAACTCTCTGAAATTAAAAGTTAATAATAAATCTCTGTGAAGAACTTTTAATTATTTTACGATCAGAGTTTTGTCTCACAAATTAATCATTCTCAAAAATTTTTAGATCTCATGTGTTGAGTACATCGAGAGACAGAAATGTGTTCTTGATATATTATACGTGCCCACACAAGTCCTAGCGTGTTTGAGGATTGGTTTGGAAGATCGTTGTGTGGATCTTGAAGTCTATCGTTTGTGGGATAGCAAGATCATTGTATTGCAAGGACGCTTGATTGGACTACAAGAGGAATATTTTATATCCATGTATGTCTTTGATTTCATATCTAAATATATAATAGATCTGATCCAAAAAAGAGTTTTTCAATTAAAAAGTTTTCATCTTTGAAATCGGTGATGATGCGATCGTTCATTTTTTTTTTATCATTTTTTATAACATCACCATGTCTTCCGCCGCGCGTCACTGCGGTGGCGGCGCCGTCGGTGGTGGTTGATGGCGATGGTGACAGCGACGTTGGAAGAGTCCTATCATTGGAGGTAATTGTTGTGACTGCAAGAGAAGTTTCGCAGAAACCCTGATACCGTGTTACCCTATTCCCATGATGTGTCGTGAAAACCCAAATCCTATCCTTATCTTTTAAATTTTAAATTTTGAAAATTTGAAATTTTGAAATTTGAAAATTTTGAAATTTGATTTTTATATGGATAATTATTGATTTTAATTTATTTTGAACATTAAAATTAATTAATTGATTGTGTTTGACCCAAGTTTGATGAGTCATCAAATTATTTGTTGAGTATCAAATTCAACTAATTTTAAAAGGATAATTAATGAAATTATTTAATTAGTAAAAGTAGTTTATCGTAATTAAAATGATTTTGATCAAAACTCGAAGATTATGAAGATGGAGCCCTGGTAGGGAATGAGCTATTTGGGAATCCTTGAAGTTCTCTTTGTAATTATTTTTATTTTTTAAAAGTTCTAATTTAAAAATACACAAGAGTCATCGTTTGTTTATTCAATTGTTAAATAAATATTTATTGATTTGATTGATAATATGACCATGCATTAGCCGATTACATGCCATATATGAAACTTCACACAATTTTATTTAATCATGCATCTCATTAGCAGAAACATGATTAATTATGACTTTTCTAATATGTTTATATGAATTATTTTGATAAATCAATTGCATGTAAACTGCTAGATTTTAATTAGTTGAAACTTGGTAATCACACCACTTTAAAGGTCGTAATAACATTTAGGATAACTAACTTTATTAAAGAGTTTTATTAAAATTTGATGAATATAATTAATCAGTTATTCTAAGTTTACTTAATTTGAGTTAGGATCTTTGGAAGGTTAAATGAACTTAGATCAATTAGATTGTATTGACTGTTAATTTTACACTCATAGTGTTATTTTAACTAATAATTAATTTAAAATTAATTGATTAGTTAAAATATAAATACATTATTCTAAAAAAGTGAGTGAGAAAAGGTTGGCATGTCAATGTAACAGATGGTGTCCATTATTAGTACAACACAATGAGATACAATGAGAGCCTCGAGATGACTTTGTTTTCATCCCCCTAAAAAAGGTTTCGAGCTGTATCAATTCCAAGGTTGAACTTCTTAAGAAGATATAACTAAGCGATGTAGTTAAGTTTTGACCGACATTAAGGCGGCATATTCTAAATCAAGTTATGGAACTGAAATAATGAGTTACACTCACAAAGTCACAATTAAGCTTTGAGTAGATAATTGTGACTTGACCAAATAAGCGATACATTATTATTAAAAGAGAAAATATGAGATATTTTGAATTTTAATTAATAAGGATGAGAATATCTCATAGACAGTCTAAAATTAATCTGACGGACCCTAAGACGACACATTAATTGTTAGGTTGTCTTATCGTGGATTAAAAATGTTAAATTTATGTGTTTAATATGTTGCATTCATGCATCACGTTTACTTTCTAATTTTTAGATATTTATTTCAGTTATATTGAATTATGTATGTTCTATTTTTCAGTTATTATTATGTCTACCATGGGCAACTCTATTACTGCTTTACTTGCACTTAAGAAATTAAATGGTGATAATTTCATAAGATGGAAGTCAAATTTAAACTTGATGTTTATTGTGAGAACCACAAATTCATTTTAACTAAGGAATGTCTTGAGTAGCCCGCTGCCAATGCTCCTAAGAATGTTAGGGATGAGTTTGATGCTTGGATTCAATCCAACAACAAAACTAAGTACTACATGCTTGTGAGCATGAATAATGGCCTGAGAACCAAGCATGAAAGTATGAAAACTGCCTATGAGATTATGGAATCTTTACAAGCGATATTTGGGCAGCAATCTAATCAAAGTCATCATGAGGCTACTAGGAGCTACATGACAACCCAGATGAAGAAAGAACTTCTGTGCGTGAACATGTTTTGAACATGATCAATATAATGCATGAGGTAGTAATATATGAGGCTACCATTTATGAGCGAACTCAAGTCAGCATTATACTTGAATCGAACTCAAGTCAGCATTATACTTGAGCGAACTCAAGTCAGCATTTTTTCTGCGTTAATTACCAACTATGTTATGAACAAATTGAAATTCAACATTACCCAATTAATGAATGAACTGCAGATTTTTGAGTCACTCAACAAGAGTATGACCAAAGAGAGAGAGACAAATGTTGCTGAGTAAAAATCTTCTTCCAATGTTGTTAAGAACAACAAAAGGAAGAAGAACAATGATAATGACGAGTAAAAACAAAAGAGGAAAGAAAGCCAAAAAATCACCCAAGGCCAAGAAGGACAAAGGCGACATCAAACCCAAGGGAAAGTGTTTCCACTATGGAGTTGAATGTCACTAGAAGAGAAACTATAGCAAGTATCTCTCCGAACTGAAAAAGAAAGGTAAATGTGATTACTTGTACTTGAAGATTGTTTAGTGGAATATGTTCGTCATCTTGGAAATGGGATTCAAGTTCCACTAATCATGTATATTCTTCTTTGCAGATGATTGATTCGACAAGATAACAATGGTAATGACAAGAGTCTTAATTTTAGAAATAATTTTTTTTTGTTTTGAACAATGTTTATTTTATTCCTGAATTTTCGAGAAATTTGATTTCTCTTTTGTTACTGCATGGACAATCTTTTTAAGTTTTTTTAATTAATATTCAGTTTATTATTTCAAAGAATGGATTCAATATTTGTCATGCTAAATTTTCAAACAGACTGTATATGCTTAAACTGACTGGACATACATTAAATAATTCTGAATTGTTTAAAGTATCAAATCCTAAAAGTAACAAATGACAAAGAGTTTCTCATAATGATGATGACACGTATCTATGACATATTAGGTTATGACATATTAATCTAGATAGATTAAACAAGTTAACAAAGCATTGTGCTTTGAAAGAACTAAAAGTTGGGACTCTTCTTGTTTGTGAATCTTGTCTAGAGGGAAAAATGACCAAGAGACCTTTCACAGGAAATGGCCAGAGAGTCAAGGAACCACTTGACTCTAGATATAGTTATACTTGCCAAATCCATTGAAAGTCTGAAACTTTTGGAAAGTTTAAGGACTTCAAAGTTGAAGATGAAAGACAATTAGGTAAATCATTGAAAACACTTTGATCAGATCGAGGTGTTGAATACTTGGATTTAAAATTCAAGGATTACATGTTGGACCATAGCATTCTATCGCAACTCACAGCACCTAGAACGCCACAACAAAATGGTGTTTCAGAAAGGAGAATTTGAACTCTATTGGATATGGTTCGGTCGTTGTTATGCTACTCATCACTACCATTTACATTCCGGGGATATGCACTTTAAACGGCAATCTATATTTTGAATGTAGTGTATTCTAAGCATGTAAGTAAGACACCTTTAGAGTTATGGAATGACTTCAAACCTAGTTTACGTCATTTTCATATATGAGGGTGTCCAGCTCACGTTCTTAGACCCAAGACTGGAAAGTTAGACTCAAGGTCTGAAGTCTGTATATTTGTTAACTATGCTCCTAACATAAGAGGTGGGTACTTTTATAGTCACAAGAATCAAAATGTGTTTGTATCGACAAAAGCCACTTTCCTTGAATATGATTACATGAAAAACTACAAACCTCAGAGCAAAATAGTTCTCGAAGAATTAACGTCTGATGAGATCAGACCACCTTCATCATTAACCCATAAACGACAAACCACGGAAATCAATGTTCCTGTTCAGGAAACGCCAGTGTAAAGCCGTAGTGGGAGAGTTGTAAGACAACATATTTGCTATGAACTAGAGGCACATGTTCTAGTGTCTGACATTGATAAAGACAATCCATTAACCTTTAAAGAGGCGATGGAAGATCCTGAAAATGAGAAATGGCAAGATGCCAATGAATCAAGAAATGGAATCGATGTATTTCAATTCCGTCTCGGAACCTATAGATCCACATGAAGATGTCAGGCCCATTGGATGTAAATAGATCTTCAAGAAGAAAAGAGGTGTAGATGGGAAAGTAGAGACTTTCAAAACACGACTAGTAGCTAAAGGCAAAACACAAAGGGAATGAGTCAATTATAAAGAGATATTCTCTCCGGTTATCATGCTAAAATTCATTTGCATCTTTTTTACCCATATCTGCTAGTTTAGACTATGAAATATGACAAATGAATATCAAGACAACTTTTCTGAATGGCTCTCTTGAAGAAAGCATCTATATAATGCAAATAGAAGGGTTTGTGAAAAATGGACAATATCAGAAAGTATGTAAGTTACTTAAATCAATTTATGGATTAAAGCAAGCATCTAGATCTTAGAATCTTACCTTTGATGAGATTATCAAATCATATGGCTTCGAGCAAAATGTTGACGAAGCTTGTATTTATAAATACATCAAAAATATAGAAACTTTGTCAAAAGTAAAGAAGTCGTTAGTTGAGAAATTCCAAATAAAAGATTTGGGAAAGACGAGCTATATTCTTGGCATCCAAATCCTAAGGGATATAAAGAACAAGTTATTGACACTTTCTCTGACATGTTATATTGATAAGGTGCTGGCGAGATTCTCTATGGAAAATTCCAAGAAATGTTAACTACTGACCAAATATGGAATTGCCCTTTTCAAGGAGTAGTGTCCTAAGACACCTCATGAGGAAGATGATAAGAGAAAGGTTCATTATGCTTCATTTGTTAATAGTCTCATATATGCAATGTTTTGTACGAGATCAGACATCTGTTATGAAGTAGGAATTATCAGTTGTTATCAATCAAATCCTAGTTTAGAACATTGGATTACAGTAAAGAACATTCTCAAGTATCTCCGGAGAACAATAAGTTATATGCTTGCTTATTCAAGTGAAGACATGAATCTTAATGGATATACTGATTTTGAATCAGATTAGGATGGTTGAAAGTCGATATCTAGATCGTACACCGAGCTGATCTGAATGTTATGGAGGTAACGTTGGCTCAGAATATGGCTGACCCATTTACCAAGACACTTCATGCAAAGTTATTTGAAAATATGGGATTGAGAGAGTTGTCACATTTGTTTTAGGACAAGTGAGAGATTGTTGGGCACAGTGTCCTCAAAACGTGTGTTTAGATTCTTTTAATATAAAATTAATGAAATTTACATTTTTCTTATAATTGTTCTTTTAAATTATTGTTGAATAATTTATGTAAATATCTAAAGTTCTATATTCATTAATGAGACTATGATTTTGTATAACTATGAGAGGATTAAAGTCATAGATAATGAATAAAATTGTCAGCAACATATTAAAGTATGAAATCTTTAATTAATGGTTACTAGTATGGTTTACTAGGTATTATGAAATTTTTAATCTAGATGCGGATCATTGATCTGGATAGAAATATTCGTGATAGTACTTTATATAATAAGATTATATATGACATGACCGATGTGGATTAATATATTTATTAACTTGCCATTTACCATAAAGATTTAATATACATCGATCTGATGATCATATGTAGATCAGTCTGAATCCTGAGTAGTCATGAACTCATATGTATGTCTACTTGATCTTTTGATTCACTCGTTAAAATTTGTTTGTAAAACCGGCTAATGACTTTTGTTTTGAAGATTCAATGATGTGGATGATTGGAAACATGATCTTATAAGATTTAGAATCCAAGTTTTCCTAACAGATCATATATTAGTTCTCTTAAGTGTTAATTGTAAAACTGAATGGTTATTGAGCTCAAGTTTATAATACGATTATAAATTAATCATTCACTAGTGAATTAATTCTACTTAAGGATCAAGAAGTAATTAGAAGGGTAAAATAGTAATTTTGACCAGCTCTAATTTACGAACCAATAATTGGAGGACAAAACTACATGAACTACACGAGAATACTCTATAAGTACATTATGCAATCTTTAAGAGTACAATTCCATTTTTATAGTGGAGTAATAATAAAATTAATAAATATGATTATTTAATTAAAAAATTTAATTAATAATCTAATTTATTCGAGCTTAGGATTATGAGTTCATGGTTTCTAAGTCACCTCTGTATTACACAGTCTAAAGTGTGAATATTCAAGACATGAGAAAATGACTAATTTGAGATAGGAATTTAATTTCTGGAGCAAATATATAATTATGAGATAATTATAAGAATTAATTAATTAAATTATTTAATATAATTTTTAGAAATTACATTAAATAATTTTATCGATTAATTTTGTGTTGATCGATAAGTAAGACAGAATATTTGATTTATGAAATTAAATAATATTAAATCATTATAAGATAATAATTTAATTTGATTTATCTAATCTGTTAGTTAACAGATAAGATAATTGATTGATAGATCAGATAAGTTAATTTTGAATTAACTGATATCTAGATATTTATCTGATTAAAATAAATGATACATTTAAAAAATTGTCATGAGACATATTGAACTGTAACATGTCAATCACTGATTTTGACATGTCAATCACCTCGCCTTTCGTCCGCGTCGCCGCGGATTCCCACAAATATACAATATGCATTATAATGCTAAAGCTCAAAGCTAAACAAACAATGTACGCACACTATATTGCAAACCAAGGAGCAAACTAATTATATGTTACACCACTACGCAGGATACGACACAGATATCACACAAGAGAAATCATGCAGAAACAACCAAATTAAGGGAAACCAACTCAATCAATCACCTAACTTAACACCAAATTAAGGGAAACCTCTAGCCACAACACAACACAAACATCCTAACTATCAAACCAACTCAATCAATCACCTAACTTAACACCTCAAACGATCTACCAAGGTATACCATAACACACAGCATAAGCTAGCCTAATCGCACCCAAGCAGGACAATCCAAGAACCAAGCACAAAACAAACGATTGATACCACATAACAACTAATCGAGCGATCTCACTAGAGACCCTCGACAGTGGTTGAAATCCGACAGAATACAAGCCCAACTAGCTCTGTTCAGGCATCGATACATTCACCTATTCTCAGATATGGGAAAAACTAACTCGATGAGGAATATACTGTCCGAAGGGAGTCTTGACCTCAAGCACCCACGAGATTCAGAAATAGAGGTTGAAGACTCGTGGCTAATGAAGAAGAATATGGCCAGTCCCAGAAGAAGCACCTCCCCCCCTCCCTAACTGGATCTGGTGATAACCTTAGAAGAGGATCGTGACCAATCACTCGACCTAAAAAATAGGCAAAAATGAACCGAGTCCATCTACCAATTTTACAGCATGGCTTGGAGCTTTGAGGAAGGCAATGAACCGACAACTATCTTTAAGTCTCACCTGTAGAGATGAAGATACCAGAGCTAAATCACTCAAAAAAACCCTAAAAGCCACACTAGAGAAATGAAACAAGCAGAGCTCAGGGCCAGGCTCGGAGATGCTTGATTACCTCTTCGGCGGCTAGGTTTAGGGTTTTAATGTGAGAAGTTTCAAGAGAGAGGTGAAACCTTTTCACTCTAGACCTTCTCAATAATCCATGTTATTTTATTCATCTTTCATCAATGTTAATATTAAATATTAATAATTTTAAAATTAAATGGCTAATAATCAATTGTATAACTTCAAATATAGTTTGATAACAACATTAACATGTATGAAATGAAACATAGTTGTATGAAAAAATGTCAAAATATAGACTAAATATAAAAATCTATTTATTTATACGTACAGTGAAAAATAGAGTTTGAAACAACTATATATATAATGGAATCTAATATGTTTTTAAGAGCTCTGAAGACACACACTGCTCTAGATAGTTCTTTTTTTTGCATCTACATCTAGTTATTGCATGTTTAATAGTTTTTCATCTTTTAGGATATTACGATAATAGAATTTGAATTGTTTAGTTTATCGTGTGCAACACGTATATTAAAGATTATTATATTAACCAGATGTTGTATGAACAAGTATATTATTTTATAATTTAACTTATTCATTCAAAAACTGTTCTAACTACACTCATGTGAAAGTGACAAAAAAGACCATCTTTCTAGTGTGAACTGCATAAATAGTGGATTTTTTTTATAAAAATAGCCGAACAATGATCGAGGTAACTAATTTAGTTATGAAAATACACGGACATAGATAAATTTAATTATGTTACGCCTGTGTAATTTGATAACTAAATTACTTACTCCGTCATTTTAGTAAAAAAAATTATGATATTTTTTATAATTTACCTCATTTTTCTTCTATGTTCGTAGTTCTCCATTTTTTTGGCTGACTGTCCATTCGTCTACGACTTGATTTCTTCATATTGAATATACAACTTTTCTATCTTTTGAAAAAATGTATTGTTTTTGTATAATCTAAGTGACTGCTTGAGGCCTTGTTTGACTGTGAGTACTGATAAATACTAAAAGACTTAACAGTATTATTTTAGCATTGTCTCGTGTTTGGCTTGATAGTCTGTTTGGATTAACTAATACGGTCAGACTAAATAGTGCTCTTATCATCGTATTAACTAATACGACCCTGATCACTGGGACTCGGCGAGATTAAGAATAAAAAAAAGTCTTGTTCCATTTCTCCTCTCTACCTTAGCTAGGATTTTTAGGGTTTGAATTTTCTTTTTGATAGTCTCTTTTTTCACGTACTTATTTATTAACTACATATTTATTTAATAATTGAATGTATCTATATTGTGGAATGTATTGTCTACTTTGGAAATATGATTTTTTAAGATAAAAATGCAAAATAAGATATAGCTTCAGAACGATGAATGACGATTTTACAATTCAATACTATCATGCACTAAACAATGTCCAAGTAATGCAGTTTTTTAACTGATATACCACCAAACATTGGACTGTATTATTTAGTCCAATACAATACAATATAGTCTGATCTGACAGATTTAATACAGTACTATCCAGTATTATCCTAACTGTCAAACGAGACCTCAGATGATAGCTCTCTTTTTAAGAATACCCTTGTAAGAGTATGAATTTTCTTTTTCTTTTATAAGTGTGCTAGAGTGGCACACTATTAAATTCTCTTTTCACATTTTCGCCCACATTTGGATACATATTTCATTAAAAACTCAAAAAAGTAACTTAAATAAAAATAAACTCTTACCTATTTAATTAAAAAATTATCATTTAAACGTTTTTGTACTACAGAAATATGGTATATGATTTAAACCAAACTAAAACTATATTTTATATCAAATATACTTATTCACGCATAAACACAATTGAAAGAGTGGAAAACTAGAAATCATTGTTGAATCGTTGAATGTATGTGTAATTTATATCGAATACCCCTTGAAGAAGCTCTAAATTTCTACGAATAAATAAATAAGTGTGAAGGCTCATAACGTTTAAGTAATGAATGCTTGATAATGTAAATGCGAAAATGTAAAGCCAACAAATAAATTAGAGTGTGGAAATTTAAAGTGTATAAATTAAATTGTAGAAACTTAAAGTGCGAAAATGAAGTACAAAAATTGAAGTGCAAGGAGAAGAAGATAGACGCACTGTATGTTTACGTGGTTAGAGAAATCTCTTCCCAACGCCTATTGCTTCAAGGCACCTCTTGAAGATTTTTAATCTCATGATCTTCTTACGGGTGAAGACTGAACCATATAAACTCAATTGACTTATGAGTGTCATTAAGCTTTACAATGTTTTATGTTTTGAGATTTGATTATCTGTTACAATAACTCCATCTAATAGTAGAGTCTCCACTCTAAGCTTATATAAAAACTATCTTACTCACTCAAGAAATTTGTAGGTATAAAGTTTAAAATATTAAGAAAGATTTGGGGAGCAAGTCTATTGGCTATGAATTTATATTTTATGAAGAGAAATGAAATGTATAGAAGAGATGGAGGTAAGGTCTAGGAGGGGAAGCTTTTAATAATTTGAATGAGATACAAGAATTCTTTGACTGGAAGGTAAAGAATTTTTTTACCCAAAATAACACAATATGATTGAAGTATTTGGGTAAACTCTCTCTCTATCTCTATCTGTCTATCTGTCTATCTATATATCTATCTATCTACCCCCTCTATCTCTTTCCCTCCCTTTTTATCTAGTTGAAATTGAAAGTTATTTTGTTTGTGACTTGTCATTATCTTCATCTTATCTAATTTATCTATTGTGCAAAAGAGAGTAAGTCTATTGGCGTTAGGTTTTCTTATAGACGGAGACTTAATTTAAGGATAGGATCTCCTAATTATTTTGAGCTCACTGAAGATAAATAAATTGAGTAAGATCTTAATAAAATTATATAAAAACAAATATCTTCATGAACTTCAACATCCATACTTTGCTTACAATAGTCATTGCATACTTTTGCTTAAATTTATTAATGACTCCAATATTTTGTTATCATAAAAAGCTATCTCAAAGAGATACAGGGCTAGCAACCTCCCTTTTTTAACGATGACAAATCATTGATACAAAAATAATATTTAATCAAATGAATTTAATGTTGATCATCCTAAATATTTGATCTCTTAAGCATATGCAACATATATTCATTTGGAAGAACTTTGGAAGCAAGTGCATTGGCTATGAATTGTGTTTTATGAAGAGGAAACGAGGTGTATTTATAAATGAGAGGGATGCTAGGGTTTAGGAGGAAACTTTTTAGTAATTTTGAATTGAGACACTACAGAAAACACTATGCCCTTAAAACAAAGGACACAAATCTTGACCGAAAGGGCAATGTAACCCCCAACCCTCGAGGGTTAATATGCATTTTGATTGAAATAATAATTTAATAAAATCACAAATTGAAAACCCCTATTTTACTTGAATCGAAAATCTTTATCATAAAATAGCATAAACTAAAACATAACATGATGAATTGGGTGACGGAAACCGATGTCACTCATTGGGTGTCATAATCAGATGGCACTCATTAGGTAGCACATGGTTAATTTTTGTTGACATAAATTAGCGCTATTAAATAGTTAAATTTAACTTTTATATTTTCATTTTATAATTGATTTTTAACATATTTACTATATTTTTTTTATCTCTTTTACAGTTGAGAGAGAAAGTTCTCATGAGATAAGCAAAAGGGAGAGATGGGGAGAAAATGGGAAAAATTGGGGTTTGACATTGGAGGATCAAAGCCAAACTTTCATGCAATTTCTAGATGATTCTCTTCGAGTAAGTCAAGTTCTTTATTTTTTGTGTGGTTATTTTATCTTTGATTTTGTGATTTCGAATTGTCTTCCACATTGTGGTCTAGAAATGGTGAAGATGAGAATGAAGGTAAAAATGGAGGCTTAAAAATGGGGGAATGAAGGGAGTTATTTACATAAGAAAAATAGTATCTAAAAATAGAGGAAAATATGACATGGAAGGAAATAATGGAGGCCTTCTCTCTTTGGGCAGGAAGAAGCAAAGTTCAAAAACGAAGTTAAATTTCTGTCAATTTTGATGAAAAAACGTCATAGAAAGGTGTATTTTAAAATTTCTCAAATTACATCTTATCTTATTCTTACTCTATTAAAAGGCGCTTAAAGGGGAAGAACTTTTGATTCACGTTTTTACCCTTCAAACCTTCTTAATATAAATATAATTTAGAGTTTCACATCTTTTCTCATCTAATATAATTCATATAATGGAATAGTATTCTCTAATCATTGATAGTTTGTTTATAAATAGTTTTTAAATTAAACATTTTTATAATATTATACAATTAATAATGTAAATCCATAAATATGAATTTAATGAATTTCTTAAGATTATTTTAAGTATTCAGTAGTTTATTCGTTAAAAATTTATAAAATTAAATATTATACAATATTTATGTTATCGGGATATAAAAATTCACATGAACGAATTGAGAGAAATATTTTTTAATAAGGTAAATTAGCTTTCAATATGATAGAATCTAAAAATCAACGAATAATATTTTTATATTGTTCAAATAGTAATGTTATATAGTACAATTCTAATAATATTATAACACGATAATATGTTTATTATTACTACTATTTTACTTTTAATCATCACTAGAGATGACTTAGAACCAAGAGTTCATTATCTAATGAATTTTTTCGTTCTAATACTCCATCCTAGAGTTCTAATATTTTTAAAATCTCTTCCAGATTGAATCAAATGACAAAGACATTGTTGAGAAAAATATGACTTTTTCTGGATAAAATGAAAATTTGATTCATGTAATAAGAAAAAAGTTTCTCATTCCTTAGTCGGAAAAAGATGTGGCCGTGAAATAGGGATTAAGTAGATTTTACAATTATTTTAAATAATATTTTACTTATTTCAAAAATCTACATGCATTATAAATTATTTATCGTGTGCAAAACATATACTCGACTAGTTTATATAAAAAAAAATTAAGGATATGATTTATTGCATTTTAGTCAAAAATTATATCCAACCGATTTTCGTTTTGCAAGTATTTTGGAAATTGGAAGAGAGTTTTTAGAGGCAGGGATATCTAATATCTTAACTGAAGACACATATAAAATGCTCGGGAAATTAAACGCAAAAGAGGACCAGAAATGGCGTGTAGGACATTGTTGCGTTTTGTATCTCTAACAGAGACTTGGCCACCCGTTAACCTCTATCGGACCTCCGTTTCTTCTTCTTTTAGGTCTCCTGCTTCCTCCCTCCACCGATTGCGCGGAAAAATGATAACTGTCAGGGCTCAAGATTTTCACTTTGCAAAAAGAACTCATAAGCTCAATTGCTCCTCTTACGAATCCCCGTCTTCGCTGTCCTCGTCCTCTCAGGACGACCAGGGTCCCCCTCAAGAAGCTGTTTTGAAAGCAATTTCAGGTTCGCTTCTAACCTTCTCTGTTAAATTTTCAGCTCATCTTATCGTGAATTTGTTTGTTTTCTCGGTCTTTTTTCTTTTTCACTTGTTGGTGACTGGGTTGGTACGAAAATGACTCATCTTTTCCTTTCTCCTTTCTCTGATTTTACTCGAATGATGGGGATGATAAACGAATTCTCTGTGTTTTTAGTGGCTTTTAGCTTGCTCTGCAAATACACGGTTTGAGATAGTTTCCCGCCAGCATTTGGGCATTTTATAATCCACGAGGCATTGTGGGCAATTTATCTCTATGGAAAGGAAAGAAAACGCGGCTTTGTTTATTTTTATTTTCTGATATTGGCTTTTTGAATGTTTACTTGTAATATTGTATCTTGCGCTTGTTCTGCCAATCCATTGTGGCATTTACTTGTAAAAGCATGGAACCATATAATGATACTGTCGCTGTTCTACTATTGGATATAGAGGTGTCTAAAACAGAAGGGAGGGTTGGGCAAACAACAAATGTAGTTATTGGAGGCACTGTGGCTGATGATTCTACCAATGAATGGCTTGCTTTGGATCAGAAGGTACGTGATCACTGTTTCCTGTCATTTCAATTGTTTTGCATAGCATGATGTGTTACATGTTTTTTCATGGAAGATTGTCTATTATTCAAGTTTCTGATGAAATAATTTATTTTAGTAGTTTGTAACTGGATTGTTGAACCTAATACTATATTTCAATAAATGGGAAAAGGTGAATCCTAGATTAGAGAATGTGATTTCATTAGAAGAAAATCAAAATGAGGATCAGGGTTCTATAATTTGTTGTCAGACCTTAGACAACGCATTTGACCTGTCAACTATGAGTTCTCTGTCTGTATATTGCACCAATATTGATATTCACTCATTAGTTAACAGGTGAACTCTTATCCTACTGTTAGAGGATTCACAGCAATTGGAACTGGAGGTGATGATTTTGTGCAAGCAATGGTTGTCGCGGTTGAATCCGTAATCCAACAGCCAATACCTGAGGTAGGTAACTACAGCTACAAAATAGTTACTGTATAATGTGCATCATGCACCGATCTGTGCATGCAACGTGGTTCATCACACAGTTTCTGTGCATTCTTACCCAAACATTTCTAAAGTTTCTTCACGAGTAGACGTGAGCAATGAACTTTTGCCTATAGTACCTAGCATCTTAGAAATTTACAGTGTTCCGAAAATGTAGGATTTCCCCAAAGCTGATACTTCATAGTGAAATTCTTAAAGAAGTTTAAACTTCTGATTCAAGAAGAGATGTATTTGATCATGAGGTTTAGTATAGGCGTCATACAATGCAACATTAGATGGCTAAGGCAGTGTTAGTGGTTGATTAAGATACTATTACTTGGTCTTCACAGAGATATAAATTGGTAGCAAATCGAAAATTACAAGGTTGAGTATGACTTGGTCGTCATACCATGCAACATTTACTCAGCTTGCATGCTCTCATGCGGGCTAGAAAAAGGAGAATTGAGTTTGACTTACAGATTACTACATTTTAGGTGACGATCTTTCTATGAGAATTAGTAATAACCAGATATATAGTGCACCTAATCCTCTGCTGCCTTCCCAACTAGATTATTGTTGTTCATGAAGGATATTGCTTATGTATTTTTTAAATTCTGAACTCTATCAAATATTAAAACTAATCCACCAACCAAAAAATAATTTAGCTTGCAATCTGATCACCATATTGCTGATTATGACTTATGACAGGCCCGTGTTAGGCAGAAGTTATCATCTAGGGGAAAATACGTCTCAGTAAACATTGGACCAGTTCAAGTAATTTCAAGTGAGCAGGTATGTATCATGAACCAAAAAATGTATTTTGATTTTCCCCTTAGACGAGGATAGGCTTAGGTGGCAGTCAAATGAAGAGAAATAACTCATTCTCATTGTTGATATATTATTTTATTTTTCCGCTTTCATCTTTAACGGCGTCTTAGTCCAAATCACACTGAATGAATATAATAATGACGACGAAATTTGAATCTGTTTTCCAGGTCCAAGCTGTATACAACGCCATGAGGAGAGATGATAGGATGAAATACTTTCTGTAGTTGTATATTTGGCCTCAGTTTGTATAGACATTTTCTTTAATCTTTTATTGGAGATGAGTTTTCTGTTGTTATTCCATAATTTGTGTACTCTTAATTAAATTCATAACATTAGTATAGGCCGAAAGTCCACCTCATGAATCATGAGGTGATGAGAAGAATCAACTGATGTTACCCCTTGTCCTGTTCCTGAGGTAGTGCCTCCCATTGATTTCAATACAACAACATTAACAATCTATTATCCAAACTCAAATAATCAGATAATAGTTCAAAATTAGATATAGAAATTTTCATCATGAAATTCAAACTTTTGTTTTAGATCTTTGGAAGGCAGTACTCTATTCCACTGAGCTGATATTTTGTTCTTTTAGTCAGAATATGACACAATGATAGACATGGACCCGAGTATGCAATCCCCATTATACCTAATTTTGTTTGGCTCTTTGTTGAATTTGAAAATATTAAGATATTATCTAAGTAGAAATCCACCTTGAGTAAACCCATTAGGTAATGGTTAGTGTGTGAATTGTGATTAAAGCATCAATTTCATTAGGTTCAAGAACAATACTTGTTTCATCACAAGGTGAGGAGAAGTTCATCTTCATCGCTGACATGAATCAATAAAGTTTGATTATGTACAAAGAAAAATAATCTTATTCTAAATTAGAGATTTGTTTATTAAATAACTGTTAAATCCAAATGAATAATGCACATATTCATATCCTACGTCCTAAAATGAAGAAGCAGTCACCATCTTTTCCAAATTTTAATATATCCTCATGACTAGGTACTTCGAATTCGACAAAGCATTTTCAATAGAAAAATGATTATGTCAGTTATTTCCATTTCATTGTCTTTCCTTACATTATAGGCAACTCAACTTGATCTGGACAGATTTCTTAGTTTGTGACTTGAACAAAAACTTTTAGTTATTTACTTCGATCTTAATCATTGATGACGAGCTACTATTCCATAGCTTCATTATTGTCATAACCCTGTCGGCTATTCTCTGTTTGTCATCAAGCTTTTATATTACTTTAATGCATCATTTTCTCACAAATTGGAGCCTTTCCTGTGACATAAGCAAGTCTTTGTATTTGAATTTTGTTCTTTAAAAAATGTTCTGTCTCTTGCTTTAGTCCTGAGTTTGTAAAGCTAGGAAGCTCCATTAAGAGAAACAAAGAAGATAAAGAGGAAGATCATCATGAATGGGAAGATTAAAGTAAGTATTTTTTTCGATCGTTAAACGTATCATTTTCGATCGTTAAACGTATCTTTTTCATTTTGTTTTTAGTAATCAACCGGGTTTTCATATCGCTAACGATAGGAAGTAGCGGTAGAAGGTGAAATTGAAGAGTTACCATTAGTTTCCTCACCTGAATCACCAGTTCAAAATGGTAGACCAAGCAGCATGGTTGTAAAGGCAAGCTCTTTTTCTTCTTCTATTTTGGTTTCTAATTTATTTTCCTTTTATAT
This sequence comes from Datisca glomerata, assembly GCA_003255025.1. Lineage (NCBI taxonomy): Eukaryota > Viridiplantae > Streptophyta > Magnoliopsida > Cucurbitales > Datiscaceae > Datisca > Datisca glomerata. Next base: position 2,205,656 of record QANY01009387.1, read on the forward strand.
CTCACTATGATCGGAAAAACTGTTGAAAAACAGAAGGCACACACTGTGATTCCAGCTCATTTGGTTGCTGAAGCAATATCAACCCTTCATGGCCTTGACTTAAGATGGTCAGGTCCAATTACACCTTCTGAAATGCAATATGTTGAGCAATATGTCTTCGCGAAGTACCCTCAATATTGCAACGGCCTTGTCGAAGTCTCACACAAAATAGATCTCGATTATCATCTTCCACCTATCTTATCAGAAACAAGTAGAGATTCATCTTCATCTTCTCCTTCCCATTCAATTAGTACCCATCATTCCGATCTTGATAATACCCAGTTAGCACAGTCGAGGCTTCTCGACATCATTTCGAAGAAATCTTCATCACAAGGGAATTTCATTTCGATCCCAGAAATACAAGGTAGGAATAGAGCATTGAAGCAATGTGGTCTAGCAGAGGAGGACTATTTAGTCATTTTCTTGCCTAGTTACAAGGAGGCAACGAGTATGATAGGAGAGAGCTACCCTTTCTTTAAAGGAAACTATTTTATGACAATAATAAGCGAAGAGGTGGATTGCATAAGAGGATATGCAGCTAATAAAGAAGCAAAGGTAATTGGAGCGCCTGAGACATGGTTAGATTTGAGGATAAAAGGGTCACAAATGAGTCAATATTTCAGGAGGAAGAGCAAACACAGCCCAAAGGGACTATTCGCGTACCCGGCAGTGGTGAATGGGATGAGGAGTTCAATGCATTGGATATCGGAAGCACACCGGAATTCATGGCATGTTGTAATAGATGTAACAGGCTTGGTTTTTGGGGAGGAGAGGTTAGCCCTTGCTCTTCACCGCCCTGATTTTGTGTTGTGCAATCTTGATAATACACACGCTCATCCATCTGTTATCACTTGTCTCTTGGTTAGAAAGAAGTCATTTGAAACGATTCCACCTTCAGCCTAATAAAAAATTCCCTTTTACTCCAATTCTGTGTACACCTATTTTTTATGGATATGTGAACTCTGTTGTTTGTACTTGCTTTTTTTTTTTTTCCTTGTAAGTTCTAAATGAAGCAGAGCTTGGACAATGGATTCTCTCTCTTTCTCACCTAAATTCTATTTTATATGGCAATAACCAAATAAGAGGTTGTAAATAGTGAGACATGTCGTCAAAAGTGACATGTCAAAAAGGACATGTGGCGTCTAAATGCAAAGCCACATGGCGCTTACGTGGCATAACGATCAATCGATATATGACGATAACAAAACATATTTGTAAGAGACACCCCTAGACTTATAAATGTGGCAATCTCATTATATGAAATTATACGTTAAAGTGCCATATTTGGTGTTCAAATTTAATGACAAAAGTTCGAAGGTCTTTCCTTGTCTGGGAACAATCTTGGAAGTTGTGGTCTGGTAGGATTATGACAAGATTACGTTGTACCTCATTGAAAGGTACAACATCCTTAGACACCTTGGATGTGCCCCCTTCTGATAAAGAAGGGTCCAAACGCGCAGTACGCTTTTGTCGGGGATCACCCTAGTCATGCTACCTTCGAGAAATCCGAAGGTGAGGAAGGTGGTATACCCGCTGCCCGAGAAGCCAGGTGGCGAATGGATGGGTATCACATGACCTGCAACTGGGGAGGCCCGATGGTGGGACTATAGGGGCACATAGCCCACCGTTGGAGAGGCCCGACGGCGGGTCTATAGGGGACATGGCCAACCGCCAGGAGGCTCGTCTGGGAGGCCCGATGGCGGGTGGTGTCTTTTGGGATCCCTTTGCGTGGTGTGAGTTTAACGTCTGTTTGGTCATCATCCGACTACTAGATGTCACAGAGGCACGACTAGTTGCGAGTATGAAAAAGTGATCACGTGTTGTGGATGCTATGTCTGTTTTAGGAGTGGTCACGTTTTAAGCATGATCACGTTTTAAGTGTGTGGTCACGTGATTTCCATGCCATTGTAAAGGATGGGTATGCAGTCCCGCTGGACCCCGTCTATATATAATGGTCCTTGGAGCCATCATAGGGATCATCAATTCTCACGCTTCCAGAGATCCAAACACCAGAGAATATTCCTTTTATTGAAGTTCTCACCTACCTTAAAGTAAATGCATTTGTCACCTTCCGACGGCTGCCTAAGGTTGCTTGTCCTTCACCCCTCCATCATACATCTTCTACATTCTCAAGCTTACTTGTCATAGACTAAGTTACTCAAATCACACGTCACCCAAAAATCACTAAACATTTTGGCGACTCCACTAGGGAGTTACTTGTCTACTTTTCTTTGAGTATGGTTGGACGTGGTAGAATCACCAGAGCTTCTTCCCATCTGGAAGGAGACAATTTCAATCCGTCGATAGAAAACCATGACTTGGAAGAGACAACTTCCAAGGAGGTGCCTAACCTTGCCGTTTTCGCCACTACCACCATGACGGCGGCAGAACAGACCAATGCTATTAGGGATCTGTAGGCTTCTAACACCAAGATCCGTAACCTTTTGGATACGTTGGCCGCTCTCCCCGCGGCTGCTTTGTTCATGTTATACTGCCCAACACGACAAAACTGGCAGACACTGGCAGGCCTATCCCACTTACGCATCATGGGGGTTCGTTTGGTTCCAGGATGGCAAATAGTGACCAGAATGTGGGTCACTCAAGAAACCTCACAAATTTCATCATCCCACCAGTGGCCTTCCCACCAGCCTTCACACGTACTACGTCGATGCACAAGCACTCGGTCGATGGCTTTGACCCAGGCCTTTTTGTCACAAATGAGGCTTTGTAAAAAATGTGGAGATGGATAGGCTCAAGGCTAGGGGTGTAAGCGGTTCAGTTCGGCTCGGTTTAAGGGTTTTTACCGAGCCAAACCGAACATACCAGTTTACACAATTAGCAACCGAACCGCTCAATGTTCAAAAATTGAACCATTCATAAACAATAAAAACCGAACCGAACCGTAAGATGAAAAGAAAAGTAGAAAAATTCATCAAATCTCAACCTAATTTCTAACTAATCTCAACCAAATCGACAACAGATACAAAACCAACATCAATCTCAACTAAGTCTTTGACAAATTTGCATTTCAACTGAGAATACAAAACATTTACAGAAATAACAGAGAATACATAAAAAAGTTACAATTTAGGTCCTAGAAACACACTGAGATAGACAAAGAAAGTGAGAGACATTGGGAGAAAGAAACAGAGATAAAGAGAGTGACGAGGCTAATTGATAAAAATTAAACCTTAGAAAAGCTAAGACTTAAGATCTGGAAAAATGATGAACTGAGATCTAGAAAGTTGGAGGTTCTTCACTGGCTTTGCGATGACGGTAAATGGGTGGAAAAAATATGGCTCTGCGAAGATGGAGTTCTGATGAGAGGTTGTTCAGTGGCCAGCGAGGCAGAGGAGGACCTAATCGTGACGGTTGTAGCGACGACAACGATGGTAGCTGTCATGCTGGGTCTGTGATGAAGCAGCTCGACAACTATGAAATGTTTTGTTCGAGAGAGAGGGGGAGAGAGGGAGGGAGGGAGGGAACCTCTAGGCCTATTGTCTCCGTGATTTTATGATGATGGTAGATCCGTGTCTCCGTGATTTTGCGATGAGGGAGGAATGGATGGAGGCTGAGGGTGAGGCTACGTGAAGTAAAGGGGGGAATTAGGGCAAATGGGCTATATATAGAAGTGCAGTTTCGGTTCGGTTTGGTGCAGTTTTTTCACAAAAAGCGAACACCAAACTGAACCATCCTATTTTTCTACTTCTGAAACCGAACCGAACCATCAGAAGTGACAAAACCTCCCGAACCGATGTTGTTCAGTTTAGTTTGGTCAGTTTTTATGGTTTGGTCAGTTTTCCTTACACCCCAAGTGGATATGACACAACCCTAGGGACAGGGTGCTAAACGAAGCAGAAGTGAAAGGGATGTTCCACTACCTTTCCCCTACCTCGTGGATAAAGTATAGGCATTTTTGGATGCCTGGGCAAAATATAAGGTCGTACGGAGACCTTGGGTGGACATGTTGCCCACTAAGAGGAAAGAGAGTATGCCCGATCTCGCTCAGTATAGACACGAAGTCTAAAGGATGACTAGCACATTCGAGAATTTAGTCTTTGAACACACGTCCATGTCCCAAAACTAACATGCAGACGCCCTAGCCACGCTCGCCTCCAAGCTCCCAGTCTCTGATCCTATCCCTATCATCAAAGTGTTTGTCTAGACTAGCCCTACTATTTTTGAGAACCTTGAAGAGACGACGCATCAAGACGAGAAAGACAATGTCCGAAGTCAACTCAGTGAAGGGGAACATAATGGCGGACCGAGACTTAAAAAAATTTTGTCCAGTTGAAGGGAGTATTATTCTACCAGGGACTGATGGGGTTCTCACAAGTTGCATAACTGTCGATGAAGGTCGGGGGTGGCTTTAGCGCCTTCACGAGGACATTTGCTCCATGGACGGGCCACTGTTACATGGACGTTTACAAAGGATGGGGTACTATTGGCCGAACTTTAATGAAGAAGCCCTCGCACTCTAAAAGGCTTGTCCAAAGTGCCAACTCCTACCAGACCCGAAAGAGGTGAATGTCATAATAGTTTCCATTGATTGGAGACAACCCTACATCACCTACCTAGCAGGATGGAGTTTTACCCACGGACGCCATCAATATAAAAAGTAAAAGCTCATACTTCTTTCTTTTGAGGGGGGAATTATTATGAAGAATGATAGTTGATCGCCCACACAAGTGCCTTGGACTCAAGGAACAACGTGCAATCATGGAAGAGGTTCATGGAGGTGGCTGCAAAGAGGACCAAGGTGGGAGGCGTTTGTACGAGGACAAGGTATTACTGGCTGATCATGGAGGCAGATTCAATGGAGTTCACAAGAAAGTGTTATGCGTGCCAAATGCTAGGGAACATATTACACATGCCCTAAGTGCCCTCGCACTCGGTGGAGGTCCCATGGTCGTTTCATACGTGGGACATGGATCTCATAGTCCCAATCTCACATGCTTCTAAGGGGGACATATGGATATTGGGCACCTCAGATTGTTTCACCAAGTGAGTGGAGGCGGTTGTATTGAAAAATGGGACAGGGGAATAAGTCTACAACTTCATCAAGGAAAACATAATTTGTAGATTTGGACTGCCTAGGAGGCTGATATCAGATACTGGCATTGCGTTTACAAGGAAGGTAGCATTTCAGTTGTTTGAGAACTACAACATCTACCACGATAGATCCTCGCCTTACTACCCCAGGGAAATAGGCAAGCGGAGGTGACCAACAAAACATTGCTAAGGATCCAGAGTAGGATGGTTCACGATGCCCAAGAAAATTGGCACGAGCTCCTACCCTTAGCAATTTGGTCATACAGAACGTCAAAACAAACACACACTAAAGCAACGCCTTTCTCATTGGTATACGAAAGTGAAGCTATCGTACCTGCAGAAGTAATGATATCTTCTGCCAAGCTCTTGTTATCCCAGTTCGTGCTCACCACCCTTGTCCCCTTGAGCCTACTGCTGAATTGACTCAAGAGGAAAATGATGATTATGCTTCTTGGCTACGTTCTTATGAGATTGCTAGGCGTTACATCTTGGCATCTGTTAGCGATGTGTTGCTACAACAACAACATCAAAACATAGAAACCACCACTGATATGATGTTGAACATCACTCAAATGTTCGGGGATTAGAGTCATCAAGCTAAATAGGTTGCTGTGTAAAACTTCATGAACTGCCAGATGAAACCTCGAACTCGTGTCAGAGAACACATGATATTGATCATAAGTTATCTGAATGAGATGGAGAGAAATATTGCTAAGGTAGATGGTGAGACTCAAGTTGATATGATCCTTAAGATCCTGCTAGAGACTTTTGAGAACTTCAAACTTAATTATTTAATGAATAAGTTGAGGTACTTTCTTTCGGAGCTTATGAGGAGTTGCAAGCTGCTGAGACCTTGTTTCTGAAGGGCAAAAAGAAGAATGAAGAGCCAAACTTTACTGAAAGTAAGTCTTCCATCTCTGGCGTAAAAAAGAAACACAAGAGAAGTCTGAAGAAAGCTAAGAAATAGAACTTGAAAGCAGAATGCTTAATGAGGGTGAGTTCATATTCTATTGAGGGAATGGAGCACTAGTATCGGCTGTATCAGTTGGAACTATTAAGTCACCATTTTATAACAGTTTTTTGGTTTTACGAGAAGTTTATTATATCCTGGTTTTTAGAAAAAACCTTATTTCAGTAGCTAGTTTAATTGAGCAAGGATTCACTACAATTGTTTTTGTCAAAGGTAAATATATCAACAATAACCAAAAGATTACACTTATGCAAGATGCATACCTCAGGTATATAACATGCACTATAGTGCTAAGGCTCAAAGTTAGATTGACAATATAAGCACACTATACTGCAAAACTAGGAGCAACTCAAATCAAGATACATCACAAGACAGATACAACACAAAAATCACAAACATAATTAAATCAGGAGAAAATAACCCTAGCAACAAACCAACACAACAATCAACCAATGAACCAATACAACCCAATTCCTAGCTTAACACCTCAAACAGTCACCAAGATAAGATAGACTAAACTCACAGGACAGACTAATCTACACATCGAAATGGTGCAAACAAAGAAATGAAAATCGAAAAGAGATTAATATCACTAAATAAAACTAATTGGGTGACCACATCAGGACCCTTCAAACGGCTAGATGCTACCACAGTTGGCAGTATTCAAGACATTGATACAAATCCAACCTCAAATATAAAAGACCAAATCGGAAAGCATACACAAAGGAATGGATTCCGGACCTTAAGCACCTTCGAAGATCAAAATATAGGCATTAACTGCATAGGCACACTACAAGAATTAAGTGCTTTAATTGCACTCAAGACCGGCATACCAAAATGCAATGGGAGTACATATTTTTACGTGAGGGCAAAAGGGCCGCGGGAACAAAAATCTCAAACCTAATACATTGAACAAAAAATCACTCTCTCACAGCACCTCTCTCTCCAACCCCCGCTCTCCCCGCACGAAACTCACAGAGAGCTCTCTCAGCGACGAAGCTCACAAAGCTTTCTCTTCGTAAGGCAAAGATTTCTCTAAGCTCTTTCATCCTTGCATGCATCTCTTGCAACTCTCTCTTTCAACTCTTTATCACAGATTCTCTCTCGCAGCTATTTCTCTACGCTCTCTCTCGTAGCTACCTCTCTCAGCTCTGTATGGTACATCATCTCTCTTTGTTTCTCTCTGCTATCTCTATATCATCTGTTTCTCTTAGGTCACTCTTTCACACACTCTCTCTCTCTACAGGCGACTCGGGCACGTGTGAGCCAGCCCTAAGATTGTCGTTCTTGGTCATGAGGTGAACCATTTTCAATCAGAGCTCTCCCAGTCGTCTGTCAAACCTAGGGCTAGAGGGTATTTCACGATGAGATCATTTTTTCTTATTCATCATTCCAATCTTTTCTTGTTTATAAAGATTAAAAATGTTGTTGAAAATGTATGCAGATATGATTTATGGTAATATCCCAACCATAACATTATGAATAAATTAGTTTAGATCTTAATGATTCTCTGGAGATTGATCAGAATTAGTAATTCAATGCAATCTACCTTTTCCTCTACTCTAAGTTCTACTTCTTTGCTAAACTTGAAATCACGAAGCTTGTCTCTGGGCTACTTTACTTTGGATATATGATTATTGCTTCATATGCATTCTTTATGCTGACTGGAACAATTGGAATTTATGTATGCTTTTGGTTCACGAGGCTCATATACTCGTTCGTGAAGATTGATTAGCAACTTTACTTTTACCATTTTTGGAAATGCAAAAGATTGTATCAATGTAAGATTTTGGACATTGTAAGTACTGTTATATGCCTTCAGACGTAGCCTGTTGTGTACTCAAATTGAACAATGTCAATGTCGTGATTCAGTTATAGACTTCTAATAACAGAATATGTAAAACCGTTGAATAGGTTCTAGTTTTACATTGTGACTTACCAAGACTCTAGTTTATTAGACATATAACCTTAGAGAATCATGTTAAAAATAAACTAATTAATGGTCTATATTTTCCTAACAAAAAAAGGTTGTGTGGATCGTTTATAAATTTTTGTAGAATATATGTGGATCGTAGAAAGTAAATTCAATTGTCTAGTTTATACAAACATGACATCTTCATGTTGCAGGAATCCAAATCCCCATATTTTTTAAATCTTTCTTTTTCAATGAATTTTGTGCTTTACATACATTGCGGAAGAAACAAAATAGTGCTCCTTTATCCCATCAACAGTCAATACTAGTTTTGTAAACACATACCACATTAGTTAGATATAATGGTGAACCGTCTTGTGTATGTAATTTAGTTGATGGATTTTATTGCAGGAAGATGTGCAACTGATGGTTGATATAGGCCTTGATGCTTATATATTTTCCATCTCTTGGTCAAGATTCATCCCGAGTTTAATCTTCAAACATTTAAACGGATAACATTCTTTTTTACATAAAAGAAGTTATGTTTTTCCCTCTTTCTTTTCTCGGATTAGAAACTTTTGTCAAATTGTGTCCTGTTTTTTGTCAGATGGAAGGGACCTGTTAATCCAAAGGGTTTACAATATTACGACAATCTCTTCAACCAACTTATCAGCCACGGTATTGAATGTTTCATAATACATGCGTTCATTTGAAGAAATCAAACTATTTTTCACTTATTGATGTACTAAACAAGAATGTAACCACACATTTCTTTAGTCTCTGGCTCAGATGAACAAGAAAGATTCATGGTTGTTCTGGTAGACCTTGTACCTTACGGTAATCAACTATTATAAGATTATAGCTTGTTCGAGCTCATAGAATATTGTAGCACTATAGAGAAGTCCATCTGGACTAAAAGTAATAAACTTAAGTAATCTCTTAATCATATTGGTTGCGGCATCTATGGCATTTTGAAGGTGAAGAGTACACTAAAAAAGGTGAAGAGTACAATATTAAGCTTGGGTTCTGGCGTACTGGTACTTCAATTACCAGCCTGGTTCGAGTTGTATTGTGTTGATTACTGATAAAAAAAAGTTGTGTTGTGTTGATTCAATTTCATTAGGGTTTTGGATTCATACCTTAATTTATGATGCTAAAGGACTACTGTATGTGGTTATTCTATTTGTGCGCTAAATTATGTTTTTTCCTTTCGGTTATATTAATTTCTCTAGGATAAATCTACAACCGGTAAGTAGGGATTAGGCATTAAGAGCTTGGTCTGTTCGGGGATACACACCTACTTCTTTTCTTTAGATGTTGATGTTTTATACAATATATTCATACATTTCTAGTTTTTTAGTTCATATGAGGGGTTCCTTTTTTTTCATTTTGCAGCTTCTTGCAGTACTAAACAAACCAACTTCATGTTCTATTTGTATTTGTAGCTGCTTCTGCTTCTTTTTTCTTGTTTGGTTCCCTTTTTTGTGTTGTTGTTAGGTTAGTTTATGCTAGGGAATAGATTGTTTTTATTTGAGATTAGTTTATTATTTTGTTTATCAAAGATGAATTTCTTCGTTTTCATTGTTATGTTAAGGATTAAGTTGTTTTTAGCAAGAGAAAAGTAATCCTGGGTTTCTTTTTGCTGAGTTAATTAGAGCTTATCTGTAAATTTAGTTTCTTATGCCAAAAAAGATGGAAACAATTCTGATATGGCTGAGAGTTTTTGTTTATTGAAGTGTTGAACATGTCTAGGATTATTTACCTTTTCTGCTACTATTTTTAGATGTTTAAACATTGGAATTTGTTAATATCTTATCCTTGTAACAGTCCCAGCTGCAAAACATGTTTTCTAGCAGGTAACTTTGGGCATGTCCTTGAACATAGTAGCTGGGACTGCTATAATGTTTGCTCTCCTCTATCCACCCCCTCCCCCCATTATTTAAGTTGAAATAATTCTCCTTAATGTTTCCATGTCATATTAGAGTCTTTTAATCATAGAATTGAGAGAAAGTTCTGTTTAATTGTTTCCTAATATATGATGCAAAGTATTGCGTAACATTTCTCCTCAAGTTGGTGCCTCATGAATAGGTTTGGGGGGATAAGGGACTTGAGGAGATTATTGAAGATAATTTGATAATCGATGTTGTTGTTGTCTTGTCCAGACAAGCTCAGGTATCTTCTTTAACTAATGTTCTTTGGTTCTGTCTTATTTGGTTCTTACAATTTCAAAATTTTCCTTTCTTTTTATACATTGCATTGTCGATTTTATGTTGGAATTTTTTTTTCTAATAGTCAAAATAAAATAAGATACTATTTTGGAATTCAGAGTATTACCTTGTACTGTGTTTTCTTTTTATCATCCATTTTATATATGTCTCTTCGGATTTTGTCAAGTTCATATTTTCTTTGACGTGTGGAATTGAAGATGTATGAATATTAGTTTTATTCCCAACATATATCCACATTTATTTTTCAACTTCCAAAGCGTAGTTGATTATTGGTGACTGTAAACTATCATCTTGTTCAAGAAATACTGGATATAGGAAATAATATGCATATTTTGGTTAAGAAAATGAAGGAAATCTATAAATTCTCACATTTCCAATCTTCTTGTCATTTTTTTGGATTTTCCTTGTTATTAGTGTTTTATATGTAATTCTTCATTGAAGTGGAGCTCCGAAATTTGAATGTCATGAAGCCATAACCATGAAATGATCATGTGCAATTGTATCCATTCGTTTTCTTATTTTATCTAGCTTTTCTGTTAGTAATACATTTTCCTTCTCTTATTTATAATTGGAGGCATGGGTAAGGGAGACGAAATAGAACATGTTCAGGCCTCAGTATATCTCTTGAATCTCTATGCAACGATTCCAATAGGTGTCAACTTCTTTCTTTCGCTATATGCATTCTCCCTTTTGACTCAATTTACATTTGAAAGTTCCACTATTAATGTTCTTTTCAGGCGTTCTTTATGTTCTTTATTTTTCTAATCCCCAAAGGATTTCACAGGTTAAGGCCAGTTCTTCAACAAGGGCACATCAAGCTATACACTTTAAGGTAATCTTATTGATGCGCATATTATCTCAACCATGTTAGTCTAATAGAGAGAAATTAGTGTTATTGTTTTACACGATTGAGATTGTTACATATATGGTACAACTTCACATCTTCATGATTCCATCTTGTGGACAAGTACCTTATAACTACTATAAACTTTTAATTGTATCTTTGTTATGACTGATACTTACCTTTGTTAAGACTAAATTTTTCGAGCAGGTAACTTTGGGCAAGACTTAGACACCAAGTACTTCTAGCTTTGCTGATGCCATCAATCGGCAAAACATGTTACTATATCATAGTTTTGGTTAGTTGTTCTCATCTTTGTAATATGCTAATCTGTAAAACATGTAAGATAATTTGCTAAACCAGTTTAACTTACAATTCTGTAGGTACATGGTGTACTAGATTTTTTTAATTTTTGAAATGCCAATTGGTTGTCTTTCCCCTTCTCCCTAAAGGTGGTATTCCTCTCAACCTCTACCTTTTTTGCAACTTCATGTCCAAACTTTTTTCTATTCTCTGGCACCATATGAGAACATTCCTTGAATTCTTTATTTGTTTTTCATTTTTTGTTCTATTTTAAAAAATCCATTAGTTTTGTTGTTTACTTATCCAAAACTTCAGTGGAAGCTCATAGTTTAGTTACTTTTAGTATATATTATCTCATGTTTAGACATCATTATTTTTTCCTTTCAATAATTAAAGATAATATAAATTCTGAAACACTTTTTACTAACACACAAAGACCATTCCTATTTAGAAGTCATTGTTTCTATATTAATGATTTCAATAACTTATCTTGTGTTTGATTTGTTTCTTCAGTTTGGGTTACCGGGTAGCGATCCCCAATGAAGTATGGACAATGCTTTATTAGACTCTTTAATATAAAGAACACTTGAAATACTTTTTCTCCTATAAATAGTGGTGATGCAGAGTGAATGCATCATATTGTCATCTTTGGTCATGACCCCACAATATTAGTCTGGACTTATTTAGCTAATACTCAGTTTGGAATTCTTATGGTAGTGTTTAATATTTAGAGAAACGTCAAGATCCACATCTGTTAATTTCTCTTGGTTGGAGGATGATGTGTGAAACGTAAAACCCTTTTGGTTTATTTTCTTGATATTTCCTATTTATGGGTTTTCTAATTTTAAAAAACTATGTTTTCCTTTAACTTGTTCTAAATTTTCAAGGCAACTTCTTATTGTTGTTTGTTATCTAAAATGACAGTTGCAACAAGAGAAAGTTCTAGAAAGTTCCACCAAGAGAAAGTTCCAGCAAGTAAGCCACAAGGTGCTCTTACAGCCAACGACACAACGGTTCCTTAAGCATCACCAAGACAGTTACATGCGCCACCACCTCCTAACCAAGAAAAACCACCAAGTCGACACCCTGTGGTACCTCCACCTTCAGTACCTAGAGGATTGCCAGCTCCTCTCCTCTTATCGTCAATGGCCCTAAATCCACAAAACTTAAGCAATGAGTTGTAGGATTTGTTTAGATGTGAACTTATACTAGATTTTAGTTTTTTTTTATAAATCGCTTTTGCTTGCTCTATGTAAAAATCAATATGTAATTATCATTTTGAGATGTGATTTCTAGTAGACAATTAGTATATAACAATTTTGACTAATTAAATAAAATGATATGTGATTTTGTTATTTCGTGATATTTTTTGAAAAGTTATTTATTTTTTATATTTTTACAATTGTAAATATAAGTGATAAAAAAGTTATAAAAAGTATTTAATAACATTAACAAAACAATAAGTAATGTAAATGCTATGAAAGACATACGATACTATCTATAAAACGCTATAAAAGACCTACTATAGCATTTATAAAAGGCATGAAAGACCTATGATAGCATTTATAAAATGCAATGAAAAACCTATTACAACATTTATAAAATGCTATGAAAGCTTTTTTATAGCATTTAAAAAACGCTATCGTAGGCATTTTTATAGCGTTTTAAAAAACGCCATCAAAGATAGCGAGCTTTTAATAACGTCGGTATATATCGTATTTTTGGAAACGCTATCGATACCCTATGATAGCATTTTTTTGGCCACTATCAGAGGGAAGAAGGCAAGACTAGCAGGAAAATCTCCTCCATCCATGACGAGATCTAGAAACGGCCCCAGGGAAGACGGCGACCGCGACCATGGTGAAGACAGGGCACACCCATCCTACTTTAGTCCAAGTGGGAGTTTGTTGAAATTGTGCTCATAAAGTAGGGTGTAATAACTGTTTATGAGTATTTAGTTATTTTTTCTGACATTTACATATTATTGAATTTGATGAATAATTGAAAGTTTTCATTTAATTAAAGTGTGTTTATAAATTACTTAAGTCCTAAAACTATTTTCAACGTAAGATAGAGGGGGTCTTCTAGACAAACTCTTCTGAAATAGTTCTCAACTGGGTAATCGAGTCTAATTACAACTGTTAGGTTGAACCAAAAGATGTCAGTCTCGGGACATGAGAGTGGAGACTCTAATGATTGACCTAAACATGTTATGGAACATGTTGAATAGATCAGTAACAAATTAATTTAGAGTAAAATCATTTATCTAGCTCTGAATCTAATTGTTACACCTTAAATGTATTTTTATAATTACCTTAATCTTTGATACGTCAAATGAGTGAGTTCAAATTGTCGGACAATACCTCAGCTGTTGGGATCGTGATTTAACTATGTTGAAGTTGTGTGATTCATAGATATGGAATTCATGTTAAGATTGCAATAGTAAGAATATCACCTTATACTTTATCGATCAGTGTGTGAATAAATAAATCGGGTCTGGTACTCGATGACATGAGTTATTGAATAAGACATTGTGAATTATACAGAACACTTCACTGACATGTCTTTCTTATTCACAGTCAATAAAAAAGTTAATGAAATAATAACTATATGTGTAAAATAGTAATTTTACATCCAGCTCTTGTTATTGATATTCATGAAGCGTAGCATTATAAAATATTATGTGGACCGTGAAATAAAATTTTTTATGTGCACCAACAGAAAATGTAGCGCGCATGAATCGAGAGTCGATTCGGCATCGGACCTATAGTGGAGTCGTAAGATACTAGGATTAAATAGGTAAAAAATTTATGGAGATAAATTAGTCAGATATTTAAAGCCCATAGCTTTATTCATGTAGGTTCATTCGGCCTTAGGAGTATCTTATAAGGCACGAATGAGAAACAACATCATTTGGACCAAGATACACTTCCATTCGGTCTTAGGAGTAGTTATGTGATGAATGTCATCATTAGATTAGTGAATAGTAGAATTAATGTTCAAATTAATTAATTTATTATTTTCTAATATTAGATAATTAGTAAATAAAAGAAATCAATTAAGTAATTGATAGGCATCAATTTAATTTATCAATTTGGATTGATGAATTTGAACATAATATTGACTCTAAGGGAGATGTAAAAACCACAGAGAGCAGTGCAGGGAGATGTTGAATTTTGACAATTTACAATATATGAGTATATGTGTAAATTCTGTAATTATTATACAAGAGATTGCAATAGGATTACATCCCTGACCTAAGCTTAACCTAATCATAGTGTGTGATTATTCAAAGCAAGAAAAATGTTTTCTCTCTCCTCTCCCTTATTACCGCCGAAATCATAGTGAGGAAGAAGAAAATTTATTTTTCCTTCCTCAATTGTTAGAAGAGCCTACACTCTATTCCTGACAATATCCTTGTGAGACATACTTATGAATTCTACGAGTAGTTGTTGGTGTGAAAATCGATTGAAGTTCTACGAATCTCAAGAACGAGGAATGTGAGACAATAACTTGGATCTCGCCAATTCAGAAATTCTCCAGTACAAGAAAAGGTAAAAATGTTCCTATCTCTTCTTGATATGTTTATCTAAATATGTATGATCGTTGTATAGTTTTATATTTAATATGATTAAATATTTGTTTTGAATTTTTTTTTATATTTCACCCACGAACTGTTCGTGGTTCATTAATTTTTTTCAATTTTTAAAACTCAATCCAACAGTCATGTGGGACCTAGTGCTGAAGGCGGCTGAACATGTAATGAAAGGAATACATGCCAAAAAGTTCGAGCCCAAGTGGGAAGGACCCTACGAGATCGCCTCCATAGCTGGCAGCGGGTATTGTCAATTGGTCGACCCCCGAACGCACCAAGCCATCCCAACAACCTTCAACTTAAAGTACATTAAGAAATACTATGCTTAATGTTGTAATTTTATTTTTTGAAATTATCCTAGCTTGTAATTAGGTCATTCCTGAGATGCGCCTAAGACATTTCAATGAAGTTTTATTCTTGAAATGTGTGTAATACGTTTCAACGGAAGTAGATGGGCCAATAAAGGAATGTGTAAAAAATATTCAAATATTAATATAAGCTTCATCTTTGTTCGCTATATCAAAAATCATGTCTAGTGACGCAGAGTAACAATGAAATTACTAAACCCCCCTAGCGGCTAGGTGGGACTTAACCGCTGTTGTGATCCTCTCTAAAACAGAACTTGCCTATTACAAAATGATCTGATTTAAAAAAAAAAGGGGAGAAGGATGCACTAAACTCGAAATATACAATTGATGTTCACTCTGCTGTTGAGACCAACATAGTTACTAGGGTACAATCTGGTCGTCATGTCATATTTTAAAGTGTTAATATGTGAATTTTGTCTTAATTATTGTTTACTTAGTGGAATGTCGCTGCCATACAATGATTAAGTTTATAGATTATCTTTGATTGATAATGATTGTGCTAAGTCGCGAATAAGAGCGACGTAAAACACAAAGTATGAATAAATACATGCTGTTAGATAAAATAATAACATGCTCTTTCATATTAGCATGTTACAGGTCTCTGAATATACAAGAATACAATAGAGGTAATACAAAAAATCTACGGCTCGGGAAATAAGTGAGGGGTGAGTTTGCCCAAGGTGTTGGGGTAATGCTCTAGCATGAATCTCGCCCCTAACGACGTTCATCGCAGCTTCTGCTCTAGCATGAATCTCGCCCCTAATGTCTTGCTATGCCATCTCAGCCTCTAAAGCTTCGACTTGACTAATCCTAAGTTGTCGCCTTTGAAGCCTCACGCATGTGTGGATGTGAGGATAAAGCCATCCCAAGTCTAGCCCCATAGAGTTAAAGTCACGCCAACAACTCAGCAAGTAAGCAAGGGCCCGGGGATCTGCATCCTCATGAGTCGAGTGATCTAAGATATAAAGGATGTGGCCAACATGTCAAGACACCACTGACGGATTTTTGGCACTCCCATCATTCTACTAAAATCAGTACCAGGGTTTGGCCGATCTACTATCTGTAAGTACGGGAGTAGGAGGTTGTCGATCATCACACCATGAAACTCCCTTATTACCCCAGATAACGGCATAATGAAAGAGTCAAGATCAAAGGACGAGTACTGGCCATTGTTAGCGACCGAAGTGTCTCTGTCAGATTCGACTTCAACAATGAATGTAAGACTAGTGTGATCCTTTGCGGCGCTACAAACATTCTGAGAAGACTCCGAGTGAGCCTCATTCTCGACCCGCACCTCATTTTCCATCTATGGACGCGCAGAAGCTTCCCCTTGTTGTATAGGTCGAGCTTCAATAGAAGGTCTAGAAATGTTGAAGAACGGGGACTCAAGGGTAAGGTCAAACCCCAATTCATGTAGATCTTCTAGAGGAATTTAAAACTCGACCAAATCTTCGCCTAAGGATTCGCCGTGTATTAGGAGATGAAAACCCAAGGATATTTATGAACATGTTTCAAGAATCCTGTCGAAAGGGAGAAACAAGTCAGAAATGACAAAATACAAGCAACCATGGTGATTAAGGAAAATGCATTTACCTTTGTGCGAACCATGGTACTTGGAGGGCGTGTCAGCGGAGGTACTGGAATGTTCAGATCGGGAGTGACCCTCGCCGGATGACTCGTCACGTTGTTCACACCAACATTCCTATAAGCAAGCGCTAGCCTAAAAGTAGGTGAAGACGGCATGACAAAAACCTTAAAGAGAAAAATAGTAAGTATCAGTACAAAAAAGGAAAGGGGAAAGTTAAGCGAAAGCATATGTAAAGATTGAAACGGGCAAATACGTCATGGAAAGCTTCCTCCTCGCGAACCTGAAACACAAGTTCAAGTCAGCATAACGAGACGGAATATATATGGCGAAACAATTATGTATTAGCTGATAAAGGGAAAATTTTGATTACAAGAGACTCATCATCAGAGATAATGACGTTGGCCTTAAGTCTGTGCTGGGGTGGAAGGGGTGTATCCGCGGGCTCTTCTATGAAATGCACCTTGCTCCCTGTCTGAGACGTTTAAGTGTAGGAGCAGAGGAATGATCGCCTATCATAAGTTCCAAGCTCGGGGGATCGACACTTTCAAATCCAGGAGCCTCCGTTGAAGGCCCAGCAATGGTAGAGGCATTTCTTTTCTTCTTGGATTTGCTAGGAAGATACTCAGCATCCCTCGCCTCATGGTCAAGAGGTGACTTTATCACCCTAAGTTTAAGATCTTCATCGTATATTTCGTTACAAGGCAGGTCGGCAGGAGGAAGCTGTAAGAAATTTTGCCAATTATTTGTCGCGGTCCGCTAGCTTGCCTTCATTGGTGAAGTAACTCCAAGCAAGAGAGAAGACATCAGGATGCGTACAGATTTCAGAGTCTCGCTACGACAATGAACGCTCGACAACCGATAATCAAAGACCTCCGGGGCCTCGAGACGTGTGGACTTCTTAGGAACAACCCTCTGATCATACCTAAACTGGCGAGCCGATCGGGTACACTAGTAATAGTGCCCTTGATAAATTTAAATTGGAATCACGTTCACTCTCAGTGAGAACCGAGAGGATAGATGGCATAAGGATAGCTAAGATGATCTGATCTTCTGGGGGAACTGTCGAGGAAACTCCTTAAGTTCACAGCTCGATTGTCCTCCCATAAAGGGCCATGTTCCATCTTCAACGAAGTCATTTGGACAAAGTCGGTAGGGCCTTGGTGCAATATATCCCAGCACATTGACGCCAGTGGCAAAGCTCCATCATTTCAGGATTTTACTCCCCAACCATGCCCAAGCCTGAGGTGGATCTATACAGCATTTGAATAGTGAAGAAGTTGAGGACGAGGAAAGAGCGCACATTGGGAATCTCTCCCAAATAAACATAGTCAGAAAGATACAATCAAGGAAATATCTGATTTTGTACATAGGAGCCAAAGTAACCCTCTTCCATAAAGCCAGTCTGATGGCCATGCTAAAAACACGGGTATTGACCATGTTTGTAGGTCACCCTGCACAGATCAATGACAAAAGAACTGACGGCATTAAGATTCTTGCAAGTGGAAAACAAAGAAAGACGAGGACATAGCAGTGCGTGAAAATAAGTGAAGCCGGCAGATGAATTTATTTGGCCCATTCACCACCGGGGCCGCTCGACGGTGGATGGAGAAGTATGCCTGCCGCCAAGGGCTGCCCGATGATGAATGGAGTAGTACAATCACCGCCAGGGTGGTGCCCCAAGGCATGATCTGACATATAAGTGAATGCCTGAAAATAGATGAACACGATCCCCAAAGGCACGTGTATTATGGGGCCTTAAAGCAGTGTTCATACTGTAAGCTATAAGCATCTAGCTGAGCGTGCAAACACACATACAAATTAATAAATAAATTAATAAGGGTGGTGACTTGAATATGTACAATGGAAGATGTATCAGGACAGCGACAATGACATGAAGGCAGCGAGTTCCACATTCTTGTCACCAAACTGAGCACCATTCGAAGCAGACTTTACGTTCTTTCTAAAAAATGGCTAATCCATCCAGAAAAATTCACCCTTCTACTCTGAGATCTAGAAAGTTGGGTTTATAAGAACCGGTGGCACCCTCAATCAAAGGGTTGAGGACTTCCTTCTCCTTGACGGTTGTGACGCTCTAAAAAATATCATGGTCCCAGAAGAGTGGAAGCCACATGAGTACATGAGCGTCCTTTAAAGTAGGTGTAAACTCACCCCATCTGGCGACAAAGGTATGGGTCCGCCGGCTCCAACACAACACCAAAGCGTCAATGGCGGGTAGATCGATATGAACGTTGAGGTGCGAGCAAATCCTCAAGGCATAGTAGATGCCCGCATCTTTCAAAGTCACGACATACTCGAGAATGGAAAATATGTGGTCCCACCACTCTGGTCAACCCGTCGCGTCCCTCATATGACAATCGTATGAGATTATAGATTGTGGAAAATCGCTATGAGTCATCCTAAAAAATGGGACAGAGCCCGCCTTCAGATAATAGGATGTGTCGGTAGTCTCCTCCTCCATCAAAAGTATTGAAACAGCTGAAGTAAAAGCCTCCACACTATTCTCCATTCCATGAATGATGTGTTGGACATCATGATCGGGAATATTCTAAGCTTTGGGAGGGCACTTGGGTTCAAGGCCATCTTTATGAGCTTTAAGGACTTTTCTCTTGGAATTTTTTGGAGCCATAATCACAAGAAAAATAGATAAGAAGAGGTATTTGTGATGAGCCGAGAAGGGGAAATGGGTCCCCCCCTCGACGGGTATAAGTAGAATGAGAGGAGGGGGAGCTCTCCCACGCCTTGAAGGCGTGGGAGAGNCACGCCTTGAAGGCGTGGGAGAGCTCCCCCTCCTCTCATTCAAGGCGTAGGACAATGTATGGGGCTCTCTTTGAGACGCGAGGAATCCCCCACACTGAAACAAGGCATGGGGCCGAGGCGTGGGGATTCCCAAAGTGCCTCAAGATGAAGCCCAATGTGATGGGGTTCCCCATAGCACCTCAGGATGAATCCCGAGGCTTTGGGGTTCCCCATAGCACCTCGGGATGAATCCCGAGGCTTTGGGGTTCCCCATAGCACCTCGGGATGAATCCTGAGGCTTTGGGGTTCCCCATAGCACCTCGGGATAAGGCCCGAGGTGTGGGGAGTCGCCCACGCCTCCTCCTAGAATGGGAACTCCAAGGAGTGAGGACTCCCCCCACACCTCATCCTGAGGTTTGGGGGCTCCCTCCACACCTTCCCGGGCCGACATGTGGAGGTGTTGATCTACTTACAATCATTATTGAGAAAATGTGATATGTGTTTTCACAACTTATTTGGTAAAATTAGTAAAGACGTCAGCCCCACAAACCGGTGTGAATGACACAACACTCAAATTAGAAGATATGTCCAATCTTGATTGCTACGCCCTCAACCTTGAACATGGGACTGATATAAATAGTGCGTCACATCGCCAAGAGTGGTGTGTCAAAAAGGACACATGGCGTCTAAATGCAAAGCCACGTGGCATTTATGTGACATAACGATCAATCGATATATGAAGATAACAAAACACATTTGTAAAGGACGTCCCTAGGCTTATAAAGGTGATGATATCATTATATGAAATTATACGTTAAAGTGTCATACTTGGTGTTCTAAGTTAGTGAAAAAAGTTTGAAGGTCTTTCCTTGTCTGGGAATAATCTTGGGGACTAAGGTATGGTATGATTAGGACAAGGTTATTATGTACCTCATTAAGAGGCACAACCTCCTTATGCACCTTGAATGTGCCCCCTTCTGATAAAGAAAGGTCCAAACATGGGGTGCGCCTCTGTCGTAGAACACCCCGATCATTCTACCTTCGAGAAATCCGAAGGTGAGCAAGGTGGTATACCTGCCACCTGGAAAGTAAGGCGACAGATGGGTAGGTATCACATGACCCGCCGCCTGGGAGGCCTGGCGGCAGGATAAGTCACATAGACCGCCACTGGGGAGGCCCAACGGGGGGACTATGTGGGCACATAGATCGCCGTCAGAATGGCCCAACAATGGGACTATAAGGGCATATAGATCACCGTTGGGGGGCCCGACGACGGGTCTATGAGGGCACATACCCGCCGCCACAGAGTCCCGACGGTGGGTCTATGGGGGATATGGCCTGCCACTGGGGAGGCTCGACGGCAGGTGGTGTGCCATACACCCGCCACCCGAGAGGCCCAACAACGGGACTATAGGGGCATATAGATCACCGTTGGGGGGCCCGACGATAGGTCTATGAGGGCACATACCCGCCGCCACAGAGGCCCGACGATAGGTCTATGAGGGCACATACCCGCCGCCACAGAGGCCCGACGGCGGGTCTATGGGGGATATGGCCTGCCACTGGGGAGGCCCGACGACAGGTGGTGTGCCATACACCCGCCACCCGAGAGGCCCAACGGCGGGTGGTGTCTTTCGGGATCCCTTTACGCGGTGTAAGTTTAATGTCTGTTTGGTTGTCATCCGACTACTCGATGTCAGAGAGGAACGACTAGTTACGAGTATGAAGAAGTGATCACATGTTGTGGATGCTATGTCATTTTAGGCATGATTACGTTTTAAGTGCGTGATCACATTTTGTGACCTTCTGACGGCCGGCTAAGGTTGTCTGTACTTCACCCCTCCGGTCACACATCTCCCATATTCCCAAAGTTACTTGTCATAAACTAGGTCACTCAAATCACACGTCACCCAAAAATCACTAAACAAATGTCCTTTTTTATTTAAAAGGAATTCAATCATATTAATATTTGTTTCTTGAAAGACTAAGTTTGTATGTCACTTTCGTACTTCATCAATAGAATTTGTTTCTTACAATTCTTGAGCATGTCTGTCATTCTGCCATGCACTCATCAACTGGAGGAACAGGGCAACAAAGACATGAGCCACTAAGTGTGGTGTACAGCAGTATAGGGCTTAAAGAAATATTTTAAGAAAGACTACATTTTTAGTCACTCAACCTTCTAGTTCTAAACTATCCATGAACATGTTTTTTAAACGTATCCCTCAACCTTCATTTTCATTTCTTCACGGTCCATTTTTTGAAGTAAGTGCTGATGTGGGCATTATTTGTTTACGTGACAGTGGCATGGTGTTAAGATTGAAAACCCCAAAAAATAGTTATTTAAAGTAAATACCCTTGGATGCGTGGTCTCTTTGAATGAAATTGAGAAATCCTTGATATTATTATTATTACATTAAAATAGTTGATATTGGATGTTATGAATTTTGAATTAAAATATAAATATTTATAATTTATACCTAGAAGAATAATGTGATATTTATAATTTATTATTTTATCTGTCTGTAATGGATTTCTTATATGTTCAATTTTCTTAATTCATGCTGCACCAAATGTGTCAACGAGTGTGAGGCCAAGCCTGAAACAAATTTTCGCGTGACTGGTCCCGACACACACCCCAAAGCCAATAACGTTCTCGGGTATTTGTTAGCAGCCTGACACGGCCTGAAACGCAAAATATGACAATTGCTCTATGCAAACTGTACTACAACAACTAGTCAACAATCAATTTGACTGCTGCCTCGTTTAATTTTTATTTTATTAATTTTCATTTTTCATCCTCCCCTCTTACAACTATAAATAGCTCTACTCTCAGCTCAAGTCTCAACTACTTCTCATTACATAATCTCTATCATCGATCTCTCGATTCACTACTATCTATCATCTTTCTTCAACGACCATGGCGGCAACGACGCTTTTGCTAAATTTTTCACTGAAGTCGAATGATTGTTTTTTTTTATTTGTCATATCTCATTTTGTATTAATATGATTTCTTCGACTACCACTCCACTTTATTAAATAACATATATATGAGCTTTTTATTTATTAATTTATTTTAATATATTTTTATACCTATGACCTAATTATATTACCTTATTAAAAAAAACTATATTAGCTAATAAATAATTTCAGTTTCTTGCGTTATTCTGTTTTGGAGGATGCATTATGCATAAGGTTAGGGTCTGGGCTTATTTACAAAAATAATCTATTTTTAAAAAATAAGGAAGAGAATGTCCAAAAAAAATTCTATATGTAAAAATGATTGGTTTTTTCTAACTGTCAATTTTTCTTAAATTAAAAGAATTTTCTGTACAAGTGTACTATGGTATATAAAATATGCAATGATATATATATTTATATACCATAGTATATTTTAATATATCAATATATTGTAATATATTTTTATATATCATTTGTGGTATACTATACTATATCTAAATATCATAGTATATTTTACTATATTATCAATATATCGTAGTTATTTATAGTATATTTTCATATATCATCCGCTATAATCTCAAAAATTCATAAATCAAACTCAAATCGTCTACTCCTTCTTTCTTCACCTCTCTCTTCCTGAAATCCTAGACACCTAGAAATCAAACCACAAAATCGAAAAATCATACATTGATAATAAATTCACAAAATCAAAGAAATAAAAAAAATACATCAAGCCAGAAAAAAACAGATCACGAGATCCAAAAACAGACCGCGAATGAAGAAGAAAGAGGCATAGAAGAAAGAAGCAAAGAAGAAAGAAGCAAAGAAGATGAAGGCGAAGGGAGAGAAAGAAGATGGGTGGACATTCTTGTACCGATCCGAAAATGGTCGGTTTGCGGTCGGTTCTTTTTATACCTTCGTTTCGGAAAAATTAGAGAACTGAAAATTCGATTCGGTTTGCGGTCGGTTCTTTTTATACCTTCGTTTCGGAAAAATTAGAGAACTGAAAATTCGATTCGGTTTGAAATTGCAGTGGTTTTCGAATCGAACTTTAAAATTTTATTTTTTACAGATAATTTCATATCAAACCGAACGGAAAGCAAAACTTTGACATTTAAATAGTATTATATGGGTATTTTTTAAAAAAAATATTTTTTAATTAATAATAACGAATCGGAGAACCGAACCGAAACTCACAGCACGGTTCGGTATTATTACCGAATCAAACTGACTCTCCTAGGAGAGAAGAAAGATGCATACGTGAAATGAGAAGACGAAGAGAGAAAGATGAAAAAAAATCGGTCAATTATACAAATAAGAAACTTTTGAACCAGTTTTAAAACAATAAACAAGTTTCTATATTTCTTAATTTTCCCTAAACTCGCGCTCGTTATATTCACAAATAATGATAAAGAGTAGACTTAGAGGCGGACATATTAATGTTAAACACGTCTAAGTTAAAAAATATAATTTAACTCAACTTGTGATGCATCAAAAATTCATATGATACAATTAAATTGATGTATATTGATAAGTTAAAAATTATAATCAATCTATTTTCCTTAACAAAATTTATGATGCATCACGTATTAAAGGCTCTGCGTCTTAAGTATTGCCTTACAAATGTTGGGCCGCAAATGCGCCTAAGTATGCGGGGTGGCTCGGTTGACAGTTGACATCTCTGCTTAGCAGGCATCTGCCGCCTTCTCACCTCTGGTAGGGGTTTTTTCCCACCATATTTCTTCCACAACCGCGCCTCGATCTCCTCTCTCTCTAACTGTCTACCAACATGTCTCAGGTAATTGTCACCACGAATTCTTTCAATTTCTCCATCTCTAGTTCTCTATCTCACAGCTTTTAGATAACCTGCTTTTCCCAGACGGCCAGACCTGAAGATCTTCGATTATATATTTTGCATACGAAGATCAAACATTTTAGTTCAACAATTATTCATCTAATTTCCTATCAGCTATGTTTTTTTGGCTGTTGGTTTACTTCGCTATTTATTTCGTATAAGAAATTGGACATCTTTTCGCGGGAATTAGTGTGATTAAGCTAAGTTAGTTAGCGCATGATATAGTGGACTCCTTATGGTGCGTAGTAATTGAAATTCGAAATCCATTGTTCTGTATAATGGTAGAATATGCAAAATTTGTTCTCGGGCAAAGGGTTTCAACGGTGATTTTGTTATCGAAGGGATTGGTTATTTCCATTCCGAGGTTCTTATTGCTCAATTCTGAAGGTTGCTTCAGGGTCTCAGCTTGCTGGAGTGGGTAGCTTTTGTTGAATTCAAGTAACGGTGCCTTTTTTTTGTTCAGGTCGATAATAGGAATTCCTCTACGGCCAAGCGTGCTAGAACTGATGGTATGTATTACTTCTCAGTTTCTTTGGTTATTTACTTCTATGTATTATCTGAATCTTCCTTTTCTTTATTAGAACAATTAATCTGATTGCTTGACATGTGTGTTAGAGTTAGACATTGAGACTGATGACTAAAAGGAATTTAGTCTTGCTAGGTTAGTCTCCTGTTTCCTGAATAATGGGGCGACGGGCATAACACATTTTTATGTTTCGTACGAAGTTTGAATTTAAAATATGTAAGGGGACTTTGTACTTGAATGATGAACAATCTTCACTTGAATTACTCTGTAGAGTCTTTCTGACAATACTAGCTTATGATACAAAAGAAGTTGCACATCATGTACTGATTATTCTGATAAAGTGTTGAAATCGAGAACGTATGTTGTGCATGTGTTATTCTTTTGAGTCTCTCTGAAATATGCCTTACTGAAAAATAAAAAGAATAAGAAATATGCCTTGGTACTAGTCATAACTAGAAACACCTAGGAAACAAAGAAGGATATATTTTGCTGTTATATTGGCTGGCTAAACTGGCATGTCTTTGATGCTTGAGATTTTTAAAAAGGACAAGACAATGAGAAATTTTGTTTACTTGAATGACTTAGAGCATTTTTAAATTTATATCTGGCTTTCTACATCCTGCGTCCTCCTGAGTTTGGAAATATCAACGAATATCTTATTGGTTTGTAGGTAGCCGTAGGGAAGATGATTGGACCTGCCCTAGTTGTGGAAATGTCAATTTTTCATTCAGGACAACTTGCAATATGCGCAATTGCACTCAGCCCAGGCCAGCTGATCATAACTCCGTAAGTATAAAATAAATTTATTTTCTCCTGTGACCTCACTGATCACAAAGTTGTAGACTCATTTACATTGTCTGCATGATTTGAATAAGAATGTTACTGTCATATATAATACATATTAACTGTGGGGTCTGCTATTGCCTTGTCCATCTAGTCTCTCAGTGTTCTGGCTTACTTTGGTTGTTTATGATATTGATGAAGTAGCATGTTTGACTCACCTATGTTGATGCTTGGGTTTGTATAAAAGCGTCTCATTGAGTTCTTATCAAACATTAAGAGAAACGTGACAAACATATTGGGTAGAACTCGCCCTTGAAAACCGGCTTGCTAGGAGAGGATGCCCAAGTGCTTCTAAGCCCACATGCCACACCTTAATTAAGCAATGTGGGACTCAGTTAGATCATTACAATGAAGCTTGGATGTTTTGACTATTTAACAGTTGAACCACAGCTTTATACTTGCTGCGACTTTTTCATCAGGCCACTCTGCATTTAGTTTAATAGGTCTCTTATATTCGCTTACATATTTATTAGCTGGTAAGTTTGGATAGCATGAAATTTAAGATTTTTCTTTTAGAATTATGATTATCTTTTAAAGTTGATCTTTTTGCTTTGCTCAGAAATCTATTGCCAAGCCTGTCCAAGTCCCACAGAGTTACTCGTCTGCTGCTCCTTACATAGGTTCTGGTGCACCCTCTTCTATTTATATTGGTGTGCCACCATATGGTTCTTCTATGTTCAATGGGCCATCCATTCCTCCTTATGACGCTCCATTTTCCAGGGGATCAGTATATCACTACAACTATAGCAATCGCCTTTCTACAGGCAGTCCCTATAGGCCTGTGCATTTATCTGGACCTACACCTTATTCAGGTGGACCTCTGATGGGAAATGGTATGTTACTGTATTCTATTATTGAGGTTTCCTAGTTTCCTTACTTCCATTTTTGTTATCTCACACCTTTACATTTTGTTTTCCCAGTAAAGTATAATTTTACAAAATGGCCCTTAGAAGGTCTATATAAAAGCCAAGTACAAAGGAAAAGAAAAAGTGTACAGCCAGCAACTATAGACATCTAGCCATATTTTCGAGCTGCCAGACCTAAATTACTCTTTCAAAGTAGTGTAAATCTATGTAGTAGCACCATGGTGCTCAACATTACTATGACTTGGCAACATATGTGGCTCGAGACTACATTTGCATCATAATTGAAAATATAATATTTTTCCTTATTAGTTTGCATTTTACACATGACATGGGACGAATGGCACTGCTTAGTGATAGTAGTTATGAAGTGATAGTAGTGATGAGTACGATGGTGCTATATAGCTTTTTCATCAATTCATAAGTAGGAAACTTTCTAATGCCTTCAGTACTATTCTCTACTGATCGGGAAAAAAATTAGTACTAGTCTCTTTTCCATTAAAGATTCGCAAGCTTCTATCCCCCCAAACATGCTGCAAACATTACGTTCTCTATTAATTTCTTCTGTTACTTCCTTTTTCAGGGGGGGTTTATGGTATACCGCCAATGATGGATTACTATGGCTTGGCTTTGCCCATGGGCCCTGGCTTTATGGTATGTTCAATGGTTGTGCTTTAGGACGCCAGGTCATAAGTTCTGTTTATGTTGCACTGCCAGTTAATGCTTAGGCACTCTGCAGTTATTTTTTGGGTCGGTAGAGGTAAATTTGTATTAATCACAAAAATCCCCAAAAGGGATGTACAACCTTGAGATTAAGCATCTATAAACGACAGGGTCAAGGATTCTATCCAGGTTTTTTCAGAATTAAAACCTGAACGAAAACTACTATGCCAGTCAGTCAAAATCCTGTTAAACGAAAAGAAAACTTTACAAAAAGAATTTTCCTTCACCTCAAAAATCCTAGATTCACTCTCCCACCTTATACACCAAAAAACTGCCTAAGGGATAAGCCTCCAAAAACCAGGCCTCAACCTTTCACCGCCCACGTGCTCCCAAGCAAAAGGATGGTCCTGGGTGTCCTTAGGCATTACCCAAACAACATTCAAAGATCCTAGTATTCAAAAACTTCTTAGAGAAAGGACATTGAAGGAAAAGATGAATATTTGAATCCCCTTGCTCTTTGGATAATGGACATCTGTTAGGGAGGCTAAAGCCTCTACGCTGCAATCCATCTAAAGTGAGCTTCATGTTCCAAGCCAAAAAAGCTCATTTAGGAGGGGCCTTGGTTTTCTAAATCCGTCTCCACGGGAACGGTCGAGCCTCTAAAACATGACCCGAAAGCTGATGAAAGCAAGACTTGACCGAGAACCATCTTTCCACCCCTTTGGTTTAGATCTTGGTGTCAAGTGATACCCGAGCTATTCACAAAAAGATACGAACTGACCCATACGTCCCTCTCGACGGCAACGTTAAACAGGGTAGGAAACTCCTCGGCAAGAGGAATGTCACTACACCAAGTGTCCAACAAGAATTTCACTTGATTCCCCAAACCCACCTTAAATTTGATTAGCTTGGAGAAGGAATCCCACTCACGACAGATGGCTCTCCATAAATGCGAAGACGGTCTATTACAAGAAGTAGATGGAAACCACCAATTGGTGCAGTTACATTTGCTTTTTTTAAATAGTTGTTCAAAGTTCAAATTAATGTATGAATTCTATCTTTATTCATTTGTGTTCTTAAATGTCTTATGCACTCCCCCCACCCTTTCTCTCTCATGGAGAAACTGCAGTTAATATGCCATTGCAAAACACGATAATAAGTTAATCATTCTTACTTGTTCTCTGAAGATTTGAGTTACGTAAAACAGTATAGTTTAATGTTCTTTTCTGTTAGTGGAATTCATGAGCAAGCCTTTTGGTGCAGGGGCCAAGGCCAGGATTCTTTCCTGATGACAAATTTCAAAAGAATGGTGCGAGTCATCTTCTTTAAGCTCCATGCAAATGTCATTTCCAGTTAATGATCTAATCTTTTTTCCCATATGTGATTTTTCTTTAGGTCCAACGCGTGATAATGACTGGGCCTGCCCAAAATGTGGGAATATTAACTTCTCATTCAGAACTGTTTGTAACATGAAGTGCAATACACCAAAGCCTGGATCCCAGGTCTGTGCTGTTATTTTCTGTGTTGTATAATCTGATCTCAAAAGCAGTCCTGCTATGCGGCTGAGTTCTCAGTAGTTCGTTTCAAAAACCGGCTGCATCATTTTGTAGTAGGAGATGTTTAACTTTGGCTTACCTTTTCAAGAATTAATTTTGTTTCATATTTTGTCTGATTTCTTTGAATTCTTTTTGGCAGGCTTCAAAATCTGACAAAATTTCTAGTAAGTTGAATCCATGATGAAAATCTGTATAGTTGATACGTTTTGTCTTTGTAAACCCAAAAGTAATGTTAATGTCATGTTGTGACATTAAGCTTTTGTCTCTCTTGCCTTTTAGAACAAAAGATGCCCGAGGGTAGCTGGAAGTGCGAGAAATGTAACAACATAAACTATCCATTCCGAACAAAGTGCAACCGGCAGAATTGTGGGGCTGACAAACCAGCTGACTTAAAAGAGTCGTCGTCACCAACACAGGATGAGAATGATCAGGTCTGTTGTGTGAGATATATGTTCTATATTTTCACCTATTGTTGTTTCCCAAAATTGCTGTCTTTAATTAAATATGCACTCGTTGTAAAATGGAAAACTTTGAATTTGATGGTCAATATATTTTACAGAACACTAACGAGTAGTTTCTGTGGTCTCCCGTCCCCCCTTTCTGGAGTTAGTTTCATTGGTAGCACTTTAAGTTGTTTATGTTTCTCCATTCCATACATTAATTTACAATTGTCTTCTATTCCAGTGAGTACTAGAACATGTTTGAGGGTTGAGAAGGTCCAGAGTTGTCATCCAGCATTGCTCAATTTGGGTGTCTGAAAGTCAGTCTTTGTCATCCTCGTGTTGCGGCAGTTGTCGGTTGTCAAGTTATTATACACTTTGTTAATCTGTGTCAAAAGTTCGCTATTTGCTTTTTTCTTTAAAGACAATAGTATATACATGTTACCAACGGTCCGTGTTTTCATTTGATTATGTGTTCTCTATGCTAAGTATGATAAGATGGTGCTTCTTTAGAAGTATATCAAGTCATCTAGTTGTGAAGATTGAGTGGACCCGGTAGAGTTAATTACTTGTCGAGTTCGGTATTTCTGACCAGCCTTGGCTTAGTCACTTGGATACGGATCCAAGATCCTATTTGGGCAAACAGGAGAGATCCTGAAGGAATTCTGTTTCATCTGAACCGTTCATTGGATGTAGAAGGGCCTAGATGTGACTAACAAATTTTTGAAACAAAAAAGAACTATTTTTTGTTCGTTTTTTGATGTAACTGAGATCTGGCATAGAACAGACTTAGTTCTTGTACCACGATGGTTCTGTGTTGTGTAACTGAGATCAGGCGTAGAACAGAAGAGGATCCTCTATTTCCCTCCCTCCCTCCCTCCCTCCCTCCATCTCCATCCCTCTCTCTCTCTCTCTCTCTCTCTCTCTCTCTCTCTCTCTCTCCCTCTCTCTCTCTCTCTAATGGTATAGTGGTAAATCAATTAAGATTTTCAAATTTAGAAATCTGTTGGTTGAGATTTAGATTAGATTCAACTGGTATAAATATGAACGGTATCTGTATTAAATTAAAAATAAAATCACTCATAACTTCTATGATTACTCTCTATATATATGAGATAATTATTGTCATTATTATTTTATTTATTAATTAAATAATATAAAATCTGAACATAAATTATAAATATAATATAATTGGTCATTATTATTTTATTTATTAATGAAATAATATAAAATCTGAACATAAATTATAATGAATAAAATACCCTATAAACTATTTAAATTACATTAAATAAAAGGGTTATTTACCTACTTCATATTTTTTAGGTTAATTAATAGTTTCTCTTAAAAAGTCATCTATCTATTAAGATTTCTGTATTTTTTTACATAAAAAGTGAAGATATAAAACATCAAAATGATAAACTTTCTTAATAATACAAATTCAAGAGAATGTGAAATTATATGGAGGGGCTAATATAATAATTGTCGATGAGTAATTATACCACTTTTATGGATCCATACGTGGCAACCATAGGAGGGCTTCCTACCAACAATTTCTCCAAGAGGATTCCAAGCTCAAGTGAGCCTTGAGAGACACAAGGCACGCGGTTAATGTTTTAGAATGCTAGAAGAAAGAACTGAAGAAAGGGAAAATTAATATCTAGTACTAATTTTAATTGAAATTGATGGCAGAGAGGTTAACTTCTACCCAAGAATGATTTTTTTGGACTGGTTAATTTGCTGGTTAGCGTCTTTATAGTGACTGGAAATCAGATGAACCGTTCTTTGCCAAGCAAGAGTGTCCGGAATTCAGATTTCTACTTAAACCCAATCGTCAATTAGTCCATAATCGAATACTCTCTCTAGCAAGATTTAACAATGGTTAAAATTCTACAACCTAACTATTAGATTGTGTGTTTCAGTCAAATTAGTCATATTATATATCCCAAGGCTCCTATAAGATTATTAAATCATTTTTGCAATCCTTTGAAATGATTGAAATTTCGGAAGAATTAATACTGTTAGTTTTTATATAAAAGCTTTTTTCCTTGCTCATCTCCTGTCTCCGCTAATACCATGGGCTGTCTTTCTCCTCCATAGCCTTAGCATGATAGAATCAATGCTAATTCCCTCGAAGAAACCCAAAGTTTCAGAAAACTCTTTTGATTCTCAGATAATCAAAACTCATTTGACAAAAATGTAGCGACTTGTTCGAGGCCATATTCAAAACGAGAAAGAATTTGACAGGCACGGAGAATCGCTTATCCTTATTGCCAACCTTCAATGCAATTAACGCCATCTTTATTAAGACGTCTTTGCTCTGCAAATTGGCTTTGCTTTTTCTTTTTCCTCTCTAAAACTTCCAAAAAAATCTGCCAACCCATAACTTGAGAAAAGTAGAACAAACAAAATCAGAAAAAATCATACCGAAACACGATAACTACAAAGAAGAACATAAAAGAAAAGAAAATAATCGCCCTAGAGAAATGGGAAGAGGAATGGAGGAGGTAGACTTGCGGAATCGAAGTTCGAACTCTCTGAATTTCCATCCTTGCGTGAGATGGGTTTTATAGAAGGTAGAGGTGAAACCCTAGTTTCGATCATTTCTATATTACGGCTCTGCCCTTCGTATGTAGAAGCTTAGATATGGGTCGGGGGAAGCAGTAACCACAGTTGGATTGAACCTGCACGCAAATGGATGGGCTGGGCTTGACTGATGCGTTTTAAGGCTCATTTAAATAAATAGTTCATTTTTTTAAAATAAGTAAAAGAATGATTGAAAAATATTACATTTACAAGAATGATCATTCTTGTAATAGACCTCGTGTACACTACACGACCGTCATGTAATATTTCATTTCATTTTGTAATCTCCTTCTACTGACTTCCTTCAATTATGTATATACAGATATGTCTGAAGTTTGAATTTTTGTAATCCATGTTGGAGATTAGATGAAAAATGGTTCAACATTTTCTTTTAATGGAGAGAAGACCAAATTATTGGAGATATCAACTAACTGCAATTACCACGAGCTATCGGGCATATTACATGAAGAATTTCAAATAGACCTCTCAAATTATGATATGTCCATCAAATTTTTTTATTGAACCCATGTCCTCTGCCCTCATGCTGAAATTTTAAATGATAGAGATTTATAGTTCTTTGTTAAAGAGAATGGATCAGAATCACTTAGAACCCCACTATTCGTAAGTATCAAGCCAAATTTGTTTCCATCTCAAAATTGTGTTCCTCAAAGCATTCATCCACTTTATGAGTGATTATCATTTTGAAAGGAACTATCATTATGATGATGTTTTTAGTCATGACCTTGGCGACGATAATGATGATTTCGAGGATAAGGATGTTGATGATGATGAGTTTAATCAGGGGGCGTATGATCATGCCAACCGTATAGATGACCATGATGAAGCCATTCGTAGAGACGGTCATACAACAATTCCATACTTAAATATTGGTCTCAAACCCAAGACCGTTTGTCCTTTGCCATCACCAACTGATTTGAATTAACAACATCCCGGGTCCAATGAGCAATGAGCTGATTTGAATCAGCTTATATCGAACACAATAAATATAAATGAGTTGTATAGTCATAAAGCCAATGTGGTTATGATTTGTCGTATGATGGCCATCTGGAGAAATTTTGAGTTTCAGATCTTCAAGTCATCACCTTCATTGTTGGTACTTATATGTGTTGGGAAAACATGCATATGGAGGTTGCGGGCCATGAAACTAAAAAAATTTCCATTCGTCAAAGTTACAAAATTCATCAATACACATACATGCACATTTGAAATATTGAGATATGAACACCATCATGCTACATCCACATTCATTGGTCATGCTATAAGGTCCAAATACACAGGTGTTGGACGTGTCTATAGGCCAAAAGACATAATTGAAGATGTTCGGCTTGATCTTGGTGTCAACATAGGTTACTATAAGGCATAGAGGGCTAGAGAGTATGGTTAAGAATTAGTTCGAGGGTCATTTGAAGACAACTATAGGATGCTCACATCATATTGTCACATGTTAGAATTGAAAAATCTAATTTTTTTTCATCATAAGGTCTACACGATGTGTACACAATAATCGTGTACCCATTGTGTAGGTTACAAAATAAGTACACGAACATCGTATACCCATCGTGTAGTCTACACGATGGGTAAACTAGCATCGTGTAGTGTACCCATCCTATGTTGGCTTCATTTAGTCTTCCCATACACTACACGATAATTACACGAGGCTAGTATACCCATCGTGTACACTACACAATGGGTACATCAACCTCGTGTAGTGTACCCATCATGTACTTACTTCATCAAGTTTTCATGTAACCTATACGATGACAGTGTAACCAACGTGTAGTGTACCGGATGGTTACACGGACCTCGTATACCCATCGTGTAGTGTACATGATGACTACACGGACCTCGTGTACCCATCGTGTAGACCATGTACTCTGTCTATTTTAATAGCAATATTAAATATTTTACAAGGACAACAACACACATAGAGACTGATGAGCATGATCGTTTTAAACATTTTTTTATGGCTCTTGGACCCTTTATTCATGGATTTTCCCAATGTATACGACTTGTCATTGTTGTTGACGCAACCACCTTAAAAGTTAAATTCGAAGGTGTATTATTTGTCGTAACAACAAAGGATGAGAACAACCAAGTATATCTCATTGCATTCGGCATTCTAGATTCAGAAAATAATGATTCATGGGAATGGTTCTTCCGTAAACTTCACGGTGTAATCGGTGATCCGACAGACTTTATTTTTATAATTGATAGGCATACAAGTATATTGAATGTTGTAGAGACTTTCTTTCCAAAGCGCTTCATGGAGCTTTCATCTTCCACATGAGCCAAAATATCAAATCAATTTGTAAAAAGGGAGATGCGGTCGCGTTGTTTTTGAAAGTTACAAAGAAGAAAGTGTGCACATTGTGGGCAAATTGGCCACAATCGACAGACGTGTAGAAATCCAATTCCTTTCTCTCAATGGAATATTAATATGAAAGAAGAATTGTGGTTGTTATTTAATACTGTCATGAACTTTAAGAAGCCTACACGATGACTGTGAAGTCATCGTGTAGCCTACATGATGGGTACACTGACCTCGTGTAACCATCATGTAGTTTACGCGATTGTGTAGTTTACACTATAGGTACACTGATGGATAAAATATGACCGTGTAACAATCATGGTCCACACGATGGGTACACTGGCCTCGTGTACCCATCGTGTCGTGTACTCATTATGTATTTGCTTCATTGAGTCTTCTTGTACACTACACAATGGATACACGATGATCGTGTAGCCTACACGATAAGTGTGAAGTCATTGTGTAGCCTTCAAGAAACCTATATGATGATCGTGAAGTCATCGTGTAGTCTACACGATGGGTGCATTGACCTCGTGTACCCATCGTATAGTCTACCCATTTTGTACTTATTTCATTGAGTATTCTTGTACACTATACGATGGGTACAGTATGACCATGTAACCGTCGTGTATTCTACATGATGGGTACACTGACCTCTTGTACGCATCGTGTCATCTACCCATTCTGTAATTACCTCATTGAGTCTTCTTATATACTACACAACGGGTACAGTATAACCGTGTGATCTACAAGATGAGTACGTTGACCTCGTGTACCCATCTTATAGTCTACCCATTATGTACATTGAGTCTTCTTGTACACTACACGATAGATACACGATGACCGTGTAGACATCGTGTAGCTTTCAAGAAGCCTACATGATGAGTGTGAGTCATCGTGTAACCTTTAAAACCCACAACCATGCATTCAATGGTAAAACCAAGCATTCAACAACATATAAAAAAATTGGGCATTAAAAATTGTATAGGAAAAAAAAACTATAAAATCAGTATAAATAATACATATACAATTTATACATAAAAAAATTGTAACGGTTCGACTTTTCCCTGTACAAATAACTTAATTGCAATACGTTTACTATATTCCGACATTCTCTTTTGAGTTATTTCCTAGAAATCCATCCCATTTGTTAGGGCTTCGACAAACATTAGGGAGAATACCTCACAATCAAAACTACAAAACACATAAAATGCAAAAAATACAATCAAATAATATGTATGAAATTCTAAGTACATAGAGGACTTTAAAAAATATGTATATTTCACTTACTCATTCTCTTGTTGTGGACAAAACATAGGCTTATATTCTCACTTATATTTTGGTTGAACCCACGTTCTTTTTTTATAAATATTCATAATTTGAAGCAAACGAGGGACAATCTTCGTAAAATTCTTTATAAGTTCAAGATACTTAGACTTTTGATATGGCATGTTGAAGGAATTATAAATATTAACACACTAGCCATTCAAATTTAGTTTCACAGCAACCAATGACTATTGCCCACATTCATGAGGAATATAACCTATACAAATTGATATATAAGAATAAATATTGGCTTTTATAAGTAAAAAGGAATGTTTACTACCTTATAAGTACAAAAAGACATACCCTATCAGACTCTTCCCAGTCCCTTCCAAAGTTTGTCCGCGAGCTAAGGATTTGGTACCGAAGAGTATCATCAACGTCAACATCCTAGGCCACGAAATCATTCCCAAACTCTTCCACATGGCCCGTCAGGTTTTCCTATAATATTATAGTAAACATTGTATATCAATAAAAAATACTACATGAAGTCTACGCACTGTCCATGAAGGTCTCGTTTAGACTACATGAAGTCTACGCGTTGCCCATGAATGCCTCGTGTAGACTACATGAACACTACGCGCTGCCCATGAAAGCCACGTGTAGACTACATGAAGTCTACACGCTGCCCATGAAGGCCTCGTGTAGACTACATGAAGTCTACACGCTGCCCATGAAGGCCTCGTGTAGACTACATGAAGTCTAAGCGCTGCCCCTGAAGGCCTCGTGTAGACTACATGAAGTCTACACGATGCTCATGAAGGCCTCGTGTAGACTACATGAAACATTTTACTTACTTTCAGATGCAAATCACCAATAGTAACTCTGATATGCGGGTTGTAGTCCCGCAAATCCCTCCTCATTAGCTCCAAGTATGCATCAATATGTTGCAATGTAAAAAAGATTACATATTATATTTATATTATTTTAAATACCACATTCAAAAAGATTATAAATATAACCACTTACATCGGACTGAAGCTACTGATAAGGTGGGGATACTAGTGTTTTGAACCAGGAAAAGTTACTGACGCAGTACCCAACGTTTTTTTTCCTGTACAACGTAATTACCAAAAATAATAAGAGTTTCAATTGGTACATGATGGCCGTGTAACCATCGTGTAGCCTACGCAATGGCTACATGATCATAGTGTTACCATCGTGTAACCCTCAGAAACACGATGTCTGTATAATCATCGTATAGTCAACATAATGTATGTGTAACTATCATGTAACCATCGTGCAGTTTACACGATGACCGTGTAACCATTGTGTAGACTACACAATGTACGTGTAACCATCGTGTAGACTACATGATGACTACACAATGTCTGTATAACCATCATGTAGACTACACTAAGTTAGTGTAACCATCGTGCATGAGAAGAATAATTGTAAAAAAAATTTCAGAACTTATTTTGCCCTTGATGAAGAGAACCAGGCAATAAAACGGAATCCATCCTTTGAAGATACATCAAGAAAAGATGTAAAACGTTTGAATTTTGTTGTCTCCACCACTTTCTCCTCCACTCTTTTTCTACGCTGCTTTTTCTTTTCATTTTGTTGTGTTCCCAAGTGGGGGACTCAAGGAACCAAGATCTCTTGATCTTCCTCTTACCAAGATCACCAAGACAGACGAGTTCATCTTCTCCATGGTTGGGCTGCTCCGTTGATTTTATCGAACCCATCAAGTTTGATATTATCGATGCAACTTTAACTTCTTCTTTTTCCATTTCTTTTTCCTTTTGTTTTATTTCCTCCTTCACTTTTTTTATTCTTTGATTTCCTCCTTCATTTTTTTTATTATTTTCCTCCCTTTCTTCCCTCCTTTTTTTCTTTTTTCTACTTCTTTTTATTTTTCTTCTATTTTTTGTTCTTTTTTACCTCTACTTTTTCTTCTATTATTTCTTCTTTTATTCCTACTGCTTCTTCTGTCCAATCCTCTTCTTTTTCTTCCTTTTTTTCTTCATCTCCCTCATCATTCTTTGATTCTTCTTTCTCTTCTTCTTTCTCTTTTTTCTCTTCTTTTTTCTCATGTTCCCTCTCTCTTTTTTCTTCATCCTTTTTTCTCCTCTTCTTCCTCTTTTTCTCCCTCTTCCTTCTCTCCTTCTTCCTATTTTTTCCTCTTTCTCCTATTCTTTTTCATCTTTTCCCTCTTCTTCCTCTTCTTTTTCTTCCTTTCCCTCTTCTTCTTTCTCGATCTCCATCATCACGGCTTATCGATGACAGAATGAGTAATGATCATCCGGGTGCGATGTCACCAGATGATCCATCAAAATCCTGATTTGGGAAACGACAAAGGCAATGTCTGATTACATGAACATAATCTTTTTGTCCATTAAATTGATCATTTGCTCCATTCCAATCAAACATTTCCTCACCCAATCCCCACATTGGGCCTCTTCTCCTCTCTCTTTTTCCTCCTCCTCAGGCCTCTTCCTCCTGTGTCTTCTCCTCATCAACTTCTTCATCCACCCATGGTAAGGCTAAGTAAGGCGTCGATTGAAAATATGTAATATAAATCAGACAAACTAGTTAAAGAATGGGTACACGATGGTCGTGTACCTATCATGCAGGCTACACGATGGTTACACGAGGTCAGTGTAATTAGCGTGTATACTACACGACGGGTATATATGTTAGTGTAACCATAAAGTTGTGAGTAAAAGGATAGAAGATGAGTACACGATGTATGTGTACCCATCATGAAGTCAACACGATAGGTACACGGGGCCGCGTGTAGGCTACACGATGCTTGCACGAGGTTGGTGCAAAAATCTTGTAGCCTACACGATGAATACCCGAGGTTAGTGTGCAAGAAGAAAAATGGTACAAAATGATTTTGAACATATCTCCCATACGCTTACTGATCTCTGGTAGCGTTTTTGTTCTTCCACCTCTGTAGGGAACAATGGAAGAACTTCCAACTAAAAATTCAAATAATATGAATTGCGTGCAAGTAATATAAATTATGTTAACATAAATCACAACTTACATTTTCTTTTGAAAAATTTTCTTTTTGCAGATTCTCAACAGGAACCATTGTGGTTGGAGCCCACTTGAGAATCCGTGGTACCTTGGCCGAAACCTGATTACCATACAAACTACCCATCAAGTAGATAGTTTCAAATACTCATGCATATTTTGAACAAAAGACAGTAATTCAGTATTTAGCACATAAATAACTCAAAACATCATTATTTAATAATGTCATAAAGTCGTCGTGTAGCCTACAAGAAGCCTACACAGTGACTGTGAAGTCATCATGTAGCCTACAAGAAACCTACATCACTATATAGAATAAAAAAATTACCTGGAAGGAAAAATGACATCCATTCAGTGAAAATTCATGAACAACAGCAGAGGAATTCTGTGATTTCTTTACTTTTCTTATTTGATTAAGATAACCAAAGACAGGCTTTGTATTATTCACAGCTAATAATGATTTGGTTGTTTTGGAGAAAGAGAACTCTCCCCACGGATATTGGTTGAAGGCTTCTAGGTCGTCAACCAAAACCAACCATTTCTTCTAGATTTGGGCCGACTCTCCTTCCCCAAAAAGAAATGCTCTAGTAAATAAACAAGAGTCATCTTGACAGTATCAGTATCTACCTTAAAGTTACTGCTCTTTAACTTCTCCTCCAACTCAACCATGATTATACCCTTGGCTCTGGGAAAGTATAGATCATCGAGTCTGTTTGGGCCACGGGTCTTCTTCTTATCTCAGACTTCACCAAACTTCAGTCTACTCATCAGCGAGAACTTCTTCTTTGAAAATTATAGTGGTTCCTCATTGATAAGAAACAAGATTTCCTCTTCATATGGAGTGTCGTCCACATAGGGAAAGTTGAGGAGCTGTCAATCTAGTCTTGATAACATCTATCACGTGCGTATTGCACTTTGTATTTGCCCTGGCCTTAGGAATTCTTGTAACATCATGGACGTATCGCAGTTTCATTGATGAAGCCATAACAATTGATGATGAAGTCATAACCTGTAAAAAATTTAAGGAAGACATGAGATTAGAGAATTAAAGTGTACATAGTGCTCGTGCAACTATCGTGTAGACTACAGGATGGGTACACAATACTCGTTTAGCCATCGTGTAGACTACATGATGGGTACACGATGATCGTGCATACATCGTGTAATGTAATGAGGGATACATGATGACCGTGTAGTACTCTTATATACTACACGATGACTACACATTGGTCATGTACCCTATCGTGTAGTGTACATGATGACTACACTATCATCTTCGAAGACATCATGTTGTCATCATGTACACTATATGATGGGGTACACGACCAACGTGTAGTCATCGTGTAGTGTACATGAGCACTACACGGTTGTCGTTCACCCCTCTTGTACACTACACGATGACTACACGTTCGTCATGTACCCAATCATGTTAGAGAAGAAAATAGAGAAACCCATATAAACCCTAGAGAAACTACCAAGAAACCCAGAAACCTACACATATCAGAAACTTAGAAATCCAGAAGAAGAAAAAAACTCAGAAACCCAAAAAAATACTTTGTTGTGATTCATTGTTGTACGAGACGAACACTAAAAGATTTTCAGAGAGAGAGAGAAAGATGTTTCAACTTCGAGAGCGAGAGAAAGATAGAAAATGTAAGAGAGAAAAATAAAGGAAATGCAAGTGGAGAGTTTGAAATGGTGAAGAGGTACACGAATGGGTGAGTTTCAAAAATATGTAATAATTACTTTTTAGCCGTTATTTGGCATTCACACAAGGGATGTTTGGTAACTTCATCAGCTACTTTTGGAGAGGAGGTGGGCAGGGGTTAGAGAGTACACAAATTAATGGAGGAGTATAATTTTGTAAAATACTTTTTCTTGAGGTATAATCTTATAAAAAACCATTCTGCAAATATTTCTCATAATTCATTCATCCCTTTTTAGATCATCCTCTCTCCCTCTCTCTCGTTTAAATCACCTAGCATTAATCTATATCCCATAGCACAAAACCCAGTACACTATGCAAACCACCTACGGGCCTTACTACCTTTGAGCTTAAAAGCCTCCCGAACATCGAAGTCCCTGGAAACCTGTCTAGATGAATCATGATTGAATTGTAATTCTGGTTCGATATCTTCAAGCTCAAGGTCTAGTTCAAATGCAATAATTTTTTTGCATTGGGAAGGCAGAGAGGGGATGGTGGAGGCCAAGCCTCGAACCTGCTGTTGAGTGTCAATGAGGCTCTCTTGTTGGCACTGCAAAGAGAGTTCCCTACGCCTCTTTTGGTCAAAGATCGTCGACCTCTTGTAAGGACAACGAGTCATGGGGCTTGTCATCAAAATTGGTCTCCACTGCCAATTGGTTAGGGAAAATTTGGGGTTCATAAGAAAATTGGTTATTATTGCAGATTCAAAAAAGTTGGTCATTTAACAAATTTGATGCAAAAATTGGTTCAAATCCCTAATTTCCCCGCATTTTAAGGGTGTTTGGATAAATAATCCGTTTGAAAAGCATTTCCGAACATGTGCCTCTAACTTAAAATTTGTTTTGTCTTGTGAAAAAAAATACACATGGAAAATTGTAGTAAATAAGGTATTTTTTATTGGTTTTAGCATTTGACCCAAAATAATTAGATTTGTAAATATGGTCGGTAACAAAACTCTTCTTCTCTGCCTCTTTTTTCTCTCACGGTCTCTCCCTTTTCTCTATCATGCGTGGTGGTGCTCGTCGGTGCTTGCCGTCTGGGTTCCTTGCTGGTTTCTTCTTTCTCGTTTAGTTGTTCTTCGTCTGGCTTGTTGCTCATTATCTGGGTTTTCTCATCATATGATTTTCGTCTCGTCGGTTGTCATCTAGTTTTCTCACCCTTGTGTTCTTGTCATCAGTGGTTTGGGGTGCTCTAGTTCTCTGGTCTTGAATTGCTCCGCTTCTCGTCTTTTTTTTCTCTGGTTTACTTCGACGTGGTCTATCATCGTTGTGGCTCTGTCATGACTTGCTTTGATGGCTGATTTTTTTTTTATATCTGGTTTAGTGTTTGATTTTCTCTGATTTTCTGGTTTAGTGTGCTCTGATTTTTTGGATTTTCTGGTTGAGTATGCTCTGATTTTCTTGATTTTTGGTTTAATATGCTTTGGTTTCTTCTTTGTCTCTAGTTTGATTTCTGAATTTCTGGTTTGATTTTAGAGTGGAAGATATTTTGGAGAAATCAAAGCTCCAAAGAGGAGAAAGAGGGAATCAAACAAGAGAGAGCTGAAGAAGAGAAGGATGTGACGGGTTTGGGTGTGAGAAGTGATTTGGTACTGTGATTTGTAAGATATATATTCATGATATATAATTATCATGGATTGTATATAAATGTATATTAATAATATACCATAGTATACAATATACATGTACATAAAAGTTTTACAGTTTTATAAAAAAAGTATAGTTTTATCAAAAAAAATTTACAGCTAAAAAAAGTCATTCTTGCAAATATAACTTTTTTTTTCATTCTCTTACTTATATTTCAAAAATAGGCTACTTCCCTAAATAAGCCAAAATTCCTTACTTGCCCTCTCTAATTGACATTGTAAAAAAACTACTTGGATATTGGTTACATTGACGATAGTTAGCAAAAAATGGGGGTAAATAGAGCTCAATGAGGAAGAAGATAAATTATGTGTATTGAGTATTTTGCTTAAAATTACAGAGAAAGTGAAACTTGCTATTTAAGGTAGAATAAAAGAATCAAGATGTTGGCAAATTATTGGATGATAATAGTCAGTCAATCATTTGTCAATTGTGGTACAACGATAAGATTCTCTCTCGGCCAATGGGTAGCGATCAGGAGCCAAGGCGGTTGAAATCTTCTTCTCCAGATTGAGCCAATAAGAGAGAAACAACTGGAAGCTGAGATGGAAATGAAACGTCAGCAAGAAATTCCATACAGATTTACGTGGGATAGTGAGACTACAAATTAGAAGTTTGTAGTAAGGGAGTTGAGCATGAAAGAATGTTGATTTCCTTAGTTCTTGAAGTTGTGACTGTGGGGGTACCATTATGAGCTTTAACATCCACTCTCAAGTATAATGGGGAGGAGTCCACATGAAGCTTGCTACGAAGAACACTGAACTGAGAAGGATGGAGAGCTTTTGTGAAGATGTCAGCAAGTTGAAAAGCAGTGGGAACAAAGCAGATGTACAACTCTTTGGTAAGAACTTTTTCACGAACAAAGTGAACATCAATCTCGATGTGCTTGGTGTGTGAGTGAAAAAATAGGTTGGATCTTATCTCTGTTCCTTGAACAGAGATAAGATCCAAACAATGTTTGTAGCAGCAGAAGCTAAAGCTCTGTACTCGAATTCAGTACAAGAGTGAGCTACAACTATTTGTTTTCTAGAACTCCAGTGAATTGGATTATAGCTAAGAAACAAATAAGAGCCACTAGTGGAATGGCGATCATCAATGGAGCCAGCCCAAGTAGCATCAAAATAGGCTTCAAAAGTGAGTTTAATGATTGGTCTGAAGTGAAGTCCAAGAGTGGAGTACCCTGTACATATCTTAATATGCGTTTGCACCTGTTCCAGTGTTCCTAAGTTTGAGTAGCCATGTATTGGCTTAGTTTATTCACTGCAAAAGAGATGTCT
The DNA here is from genome assembly GCA_003255025.1 of Datisca glomerata. Lineage (NCBI taxonomy): Eukaryota > Viridiplantae > Streptophyta > Magnoliopsida > Cucurbitales > Datiscaceae > Datisca > Datisca glomerata. The sequence continues at coordinate 2,248,861 of QANY01009387.1, forward strand.
GGACGAGTCATTGTAAGGTATATAGTGGGATCAGATAAAGCAATTCCTTGATATGTAAGCTTATGAGATGGACAAATAGGTGTTGACTACTTTTACAATCTGCCATATTAGCTCGAGAAAGAAGATCTTGAGTATATTTAGTATGTGTGAGAAATAGGCCTGAGAAGTCACGATGAGCTTCAAATCCAAGGAAGTAACTAAGAGACACCAATGCTTTGAGAGAGAAATTAGAACTGAGATATTGAATGACTTGCTTGATGAGAGGAAGAGATGAACATGCGATTAAAATATCATCAACATAGATTAGAATGATAATAATATGGGAACCTGTCCTTTGAATGAAAAGAGAGCTATCTGAAATGGAGTTGCTGAAGCCATAGGAGAGCAATGTTGAGCTTATGAAACCAAGCTCTAGGAGTTTGCTTAAGACCATATAGTGCCTTGTTGAGCCTGCAAACAAAGTGAGGATAAGTAGAGTTGACAAAACCAACATGATGTTCCATATACACTATCTCTTGTAAGTCTCCATGAAGGAAAGCATTTTTTATGTCTAGCTGTTGAATGTCCCAACCATGAGTTACAACCAATGTAAATATGATTTTTATAGTGCAAGGCTTTATGACAGGGTTGTATGTCTCAAAATAATTAATTCCAAGAGTTTGTTGAAACCTCTTTGTAGCCAATCGTGCCTTAAGCTTGTTAAGACTGCCATCAAAATTCGATTTTACTCGAGAAACCCATTTATTCTTAACTAAGGGTATATCAGAGGGAGGAGACACCAAGGTCCAAGTGTTATTATTGATTAAGGCAGCAAACTCAGCTTGCATTACTGCTTTCCAAGTTGGGTGAGATAGAGCTTATTTTACTGATGTGGGTTCTGAAATGGTTGTTTGACACACAGAAAAGGCTTTGGGCTTAACAATTCCTGACTTAGATCTTGTTATCATTGGATGAGAAGGTTGAACAGTAGGGATGTGTAATTAAGGAATGGGTGGAGAGGTGATAAGCTTGGTGAGGAAACAAAGGGTACAAGTATTGAAGGGACACGATAAGAATGTGTTGAAGCATAAGGAGAGTTGAGAGAATTCTCTGTCACATAAGCACCAGAATCATTTTCTTACCATGGTGAGAGACAAGATGTAGAAGGAGTCCTCATTGTTGATGCTAATGGTGAGCCTGTACCATGAACCAGTGAAGAAATAGATTAAATCTAGGGAAAAGGTTGACATATTGGGATGGAGGACAAGATTTGTTAGTTAGGATATGCGAGTAGCGAAATTCTTTTTCATTAAAGGTGAGACTCTTGCATGTGTAAATCCTTCATGTGGATGGGTCAAGATACTTATAACCTTTGTGTGAGCTATTGTAACCTAGAAAAATACATTTAGTAGAATGATAGTTGAACTTGTGATTATGGTATGACCTAAGAAAGGGGCAACAAGAGCAGCCAAACACTTGAAGAAGAGAATATTGGGTTTGGAATGAAACAAGAGTTCATGAGGTGAATGATTGTGAATGGTAGGTGTAGGAAGGAGATTAATTAAGTAAGTGGCAGCTTGAAAGCCTCCCACCAAAGAGAGAAATGAAGTTGAGCATGGGCAAGCAATGTAAGACATTTTTCTATAATTCCCCTATGCTTCCTCTCCACTCTACCATTTTTTTGGTGAGTGTGAGGACAAGGGTGTCTAAATGCGATCCCTAATTGAGTTAGCAAAGGTAAGAATGAATGGCATCCCCCTCCCCATTCAGTTTGCAAGCATTTTAGTTTAGTATTAAATTATCTTTCAATGTAGTATAATAACTGAAGGAAGACAATTTTGGTCTCAGATTTGAACTTAAGAGGAAATATCCAAGTATACCGAGTATGGTCGTCTACAAATCTTATATAATATCGATATCCAAGTGTAGATAAGTATAGGGAAGGTCCCCATAAGTCTGAATGGACCAATTGAAAGGGAAATTAAGCATTATTAGGGGAGGAGGGAAAGTTATCTTGATGGGTTTTACCAAGGCAACATGAATCATAGAAACTCATTTCATTACTACTGGAAAGTAAAGTTACATGCTTAGATAGAATTCTTAAAACAAAAGTTAAGGGATTCCTCAGTCTATAATACCACAATTTGGCTTCATTGTGCTTAGCTAAAATGCTTAAAAAATAGGAAGTAGACTTGATTGAGGAAGATGGGAGTTTCTTCACTGGAAAATGGTAGAGGCCATCTTTAAAGACACCTCGCAGAAGGACTGTCTTTGTAACAATAACATGATTTTTTATTGTTAACTTCGAAACACTAAGTAAATTTTTTGTTCCAGAAGGAACACAAAGAAGCTCATCCAGTGTTAAGGTAATGTAAGGGTTGTTACTTTGAATGGCTATTTTACTAAAATGAGAGATAGAAAACAAATCACCATTACCTACAGTCAAATTCTGTTTACCCTTGTAAGTGTTCTTAAGAGACAGATTGGAGATGTCAGGAGTAACATGGGTGTTTGCTCCACTATCCATGAACCAGGAGGTGTCCTCAACTGAGCTAGAAGCTGAGAGATATGCAGAGAAGCTCGTGCAGGATTTTCAAATGAAGATTTGTTGCCTAATTGAGACATTGGAGTCTGGAACTCATGATCAAACTTGCTAAACTAGGTTGAAGCATAGTGGCCAGGGCATCTACAAATTTGACACAAGGGTCTAGAATTGTTCCTTCCCTAACCTGTTCCTCTACCCCTATAATTTGGACTGTAACCCCTAGTATTAGGTGATTGTTGATGTTGGGAAGGGTGTTTATCAACGTTCCTATTGAAATTAGCAATATGTCAGAGGGGTGCTGAATTTCCATTTTGGCAGGGATATTTTGTTGCTCTAAGCGCATTGCATGGCTTTGAAGCATAAATTGTGCTTCCTATAAAGACACAGACTCACTTCTGGATGTAAGATGAACAACAACTGGGTCATATTCACTACCTAATCTTCGTAGGATATACAAAAGCAAGTCATCATCTGTTATTAGCTGACCACTAGCAGATAAACTGTCTAATATGTTCTTCATTTTTAATATGAAGTCATTAATACTTGAGTTGCCTTTTTTGATTGTTTAAAGATGATACTTGAGCTACAAGGTTCTTGCCTTGGATTGAGATCCAAAGATTTGTTCAAGAGCTCTCCAAACTTCGTGGAAGCTTAAGCACCTGACTACATGGCCAAACATGGCCTCGGTTATTGATGATAGCAACCAACTCATAAGATGTTGGTCTGTTCTTCTCCAGCTAACAAAGGCAAGATTGAGAATAAATGGAGCTTCATTGACACCATTGGTTTGCTCAGGTCTGTAATTAGGATTAGGAATAAACTCTTTTGGGACGGGAACAATGCCATAGAGGCACTGCTCTAGATTGTACGCTCGAACAATAGAGAGTATCTGCTACTTCCAGAACACATAATTAGAGCGATCTTATCTTATCGAAATAGTTACCATGTTAGTGGGAAGCATGTTAGGTAAAGAAGGGAGCTGCGTGAAGGGAAAATTTGGAGTAGGAATGTTTGCAACAACATGATTTGAACCATTAATTGGGTTTGCCGCAACATGGGTTGTGTTGACTTGACTGTTAGCTTCATTAGAGGTTGAGTCTACCATATGATCGAAAGAAAATGCAGAGAAAGAGAAACTTGCTATTTAAGATAAGAATAAAATAATCAAGATGTTGGTAAATGATTGGATAATAATATTCAGCCAATCATTTGTCAATTGTGGTTACAATGATAGGATTCTCTCTCGGTCAATGGGACGCGATCAGGAGCCAAGGCAGTTGAGATCTTCTTCGCCAGATTGAGCCAATGAGAAAGAAGCAACTGGAAGTTGAGCTGGAAACGAAATGTCAACAAGAAATTCCATGCAGATTTACGTGGGATAGTGGGACTGCAACTGAAAAGTTTGTAGTAGGGGAGTTGAGCACGAAACAGTGTTGATTTCCTTAGTTCTTGAAGCTATAGTTGTGGGGTACCATTATGAGCTTTAACAACGATAGATCATGTGCAGTACGGGTGGCAACCGGGCCAGCCCGACAATGCTCGGCCCGGCCGGCTCATGGGTCGGACCGGGCTTATCTAGACGGTTCACGGGCCGGTTCCGGGCCGGGTCACCAAAATTTTAGGGCGGCCCATAATGAACCGTTGAACCGACCCTTGAAGGTCCGGCCCGAGCCAGTTCACGGGCCGGTCCCGGTTAAATAACCGGCTCGGCTCATTTTCCCTCCCTTCAATGTGATTTAATTCTTAAAAATGTAGATGAGGAAAGTTGAACATTGGTGGGTTATAGACGAAGCGTAAGAATTACCACTAAGTTATATGGAAGTCATGTTACTTTCTTATAATTATTTTATTTTATTACTTTAAAATCTCAATAGAAAAACTTGTAATAATAAGTAAAATAATTATTTTATTTATTAAATTCATAAACTAGTGATATTCATATTCACGTAAAAACTAAAAATATGATAAATAACTAATAATTTATTTATAATTCATGTTCATTAGCAGAACAAAAAATATTAAGAATATTAAATCAATATTTTTAAAATTTTCTTGAATCCAATTTTTTATTAAATAAAATATTCATTTAAATGAAAAATATTATTTTTTATTTAATTATATACGTTTATCTCTAAGTTATATTATTTGAATTTCAATAAAATGCGTTAAAAGATAATAAGAATATATTTTAAACAATATATTTAATAAAAGTTGTCTTGGTCTATTGATAAAAAGTGTGATTTATAAAAGAAAAGTCAAGCGTTTAAACTTCACTACACGTCTAATTGTTCAATTTTTTAGACAAAAAAGTATATTCACGGGTCGGGCCTCACGGGCCATAGGCCTTAAAGACAAGGCACGGGCCTGACCCACGGGCCTTAACCGGTCTGATACTATTCATAATCAGGCCGAACCGATTCAACCGATTTCGCAGGCCAAACCGGCTCATTCTTCCACCTCTAATGTGCAGTAGTGAGCTGACATTTAAACGCTCTAAGTAAAGAAGTAACAAGACATGTCAAATGTCAAAATAAACTCCAAATTTTGAAAAGTTGACGTGCTTTTTCCGAGTCACCTTTCCCAAATCCTATTTTTATCGGTATTAATTTCAAAAGGAAGGAAGAGAGTGGCCCAGTTTACATCTTTAGGAAAACAAAGGTGGTTCATGGCGGTTTACTTGTAACTTGCAAGATACAACCACACCAGTCATCATAAGTTGTTTTATTTGTAGTGATCAGAACGGCATTTCATCAGGTGTAATATACAACCCATCCCTTTCGACGTTAAGCTTTCTGCATGAGTGATCAGCAGTAGTTCTCAAGAAAACCACAGCATGGATTTACCTGATGGAGAAAAATACTGAAAGGAAAGGAGATGGATCATTTGTGATCACTTTGGCTACTTTTGTTTAGTATTGTTACTTGTTAGTACCAAACCCAATACTAAAGATTGCACCATCTTCGTCAAGAAATGAAAGCTCTATTAAACAGTGATAAACCTCAAGTTTATAATGCAGAAATGCCTAAACAACAAGAATAGTTTCGTTCTGAAATATAAACATGTATGAAACTTGCTTTCATCTATCTCGTATATGATACATGCAATTGTTACACTACGACGGAAAAAAAGGTAGACCGCTATGCTTCAGAGAGATCTATATTCTCACTGGCAGGCATTTGCTTTTCCGAAGAAGATGAAGATCTGTCTTGGATACCTTCAATATCAGATGGCTGAGATTCATGCTTTGCAGCAGCTTGCAACACCCGATTTTGAACATCAGACGATGAAGGAGATGTTGGTAGACCCATTCCGTTTGTCTCCAATTCGCTCGCAGCCCATGATAAAGCCTGACCTCCAACTCTAACAGGAGTAAGCAACAACCTTCATGTTCACAATATACTATAATTAGATTTTCTCTGTTTTTTTAATTTCCGTACAGAGGGGAACCATACAATCAAGAATTGCACTCTCAAAGGGACTTAAGCAGTAGAATTTACCTCAAATCTCGCCTAAAATCTTCAGAATCCTCATAAGTTGCAATCCGCCGGTAAATGGTCTGGTGGAGTCAGAATGAGCCCACGAATGAGATGAAGAAAAGAAGTTCAATGTTTTATATTCGGACAACAAAACCATTTTTTTGTTGTTCTATCTGAACTATATATAAGACGGAGCCTGACATCATTCACAAGTTTAAAGCACTAAACTTTTGGCAGATGTGAATTGCTGCAGGAACAACCAGATAATGACCCCATAATCCCAGTTGAAGACTTCTTGTTAGAACAAATGTCATAGAAAGTATAGACATGAACATATTTTCCAGCCTTGATATATATTGGTATGAATTTGAAAGTGATATCGACTATTTTAAGAACTATTTCAGTGAATAATGAGCACCTGACCAAGGCCAATAATGCCAATTAGCTGTAGTGTCTTTTCCCACTCTGAGACAATCAAAACAGACAAATACCAAATTAACTCCCAAAGCAGATGGTTTATTATTTTATTTTTATGTTAGAAAACAAACGTAAAAGAACTTAAGTTCAAAAGAAGGGGGATAGAAGAAGCCGGGTTGGGAGGTGGTCCATTTCAAAATTTGTAAAACAATGCTTAACCATATAGTTTGACCTAAAAGTATTTTGTAGTTGTTGTGTAGATTCTTTTCTCTCAAATTAGCATACCTAATAGAGCATATGATGCTGCAACAAAACCCTGCACATATAATAGTTGCATTACTTGGAGAAAAATTACATCTTGAAAATCATGAACAAAGAACAATTATGCGTGACGCAGATGTTACTTAAAAATGAGTTTCAAAAAGAATGAACAATAAAAGATTCTCTAATTATCTAAGTGTGATCTTTATTGCCAGTAAGATATAAGTTGATAGTGAACACTAAGAAGACAATGCATGATAAACATGGTGTAAGTTGATAACCAGTATTTAGAAACAATAATATATGGCATATCAGTGTAAACAGTTTATTTTATCAGAGATCAGAGTTAAAAGTCTTCTTTCGTTGTATCATGGATGAACCTGTGAAAGAGTGGTTGGGATCCAGTTATCTGTGTTATTGAGCTAGAGCACTTATCTCACATTTTTAAGAGAGACATAATGTTCAAACTCAGTATATGCCTTTGGAGTCAATAGATTTGATGGAAAAAAAGTTTCAGGGGAAGGGGCAGTAGAATGATTACTAATCACGCGGTAACTGATCTCCCCCTTAGGTACCATAAAAGTGAGTCTTACCAACCCGTAACCAAGAACTTGCACAGGAGAAGGGCTAATATCTTCCAGGATTGCCTCAGCTTCCTGAAATGATTTTTATTGTGAGAATACAAGTTTCATAGAATGTACGTATGGACTAAAAAGATTAAGAAGAGAGAATATAATTTTTAGTTTTTTATTTGGTATGAGAGATAATATAATTAATCACTTCTTTTGAAACAACAATTATATTGGTGATAGGCTTGGTTGACTGAAACTTAATTGTCCTAAATCATTGTCGCTATGTTATCAAAAGAGCAACTGAATTATGCTTGTGTATGACATGAAATCACAGTTTGTCCAACACTAGAACATTTTTGGATCAATCTACTATTCTTGTATATCGGAATAACCATAATTTTTCATTTTCTCACTATTATGCATACAGCATACTTTGAATCTCTTTCAAGAAATCCTCGTTAACACTACATGTGAATGATATTCCTATGTACACTTGAAGCAGAAGTTTATAAAGCCATATATGGAGCCATGGAGTGCTTGAAGAGTCCAAATAAGCATAGAGTTTGAAGTACTCCTGGAATCGTTTCCATGCAACACAAGCTTCTTTACTTTATTCTCAATTAAATATAATCTTAGATATTTCCTAATGCTCAACTAAATTTAGCCATCAAGAAAGACGTTTGAGTTGGTCACAGGCTCTCAGAAACTACAGAGGTACATTAATGAAGCATGGTTCTGGCCCTTCTGGCCTTCTGGTTTTGAAGCTAGATCTCATACCGTATAATGACAAAGAGATCAACCAAAAATAGTTTCTTTAAAGGTAATATGGGAATGAGCAGCATATATAATACATACCTCATTGAGTATAGTCAGTGTTGTTTCAGGTTTCAGCTCCTTGATCCTCAGACCCTGTTTCATCCAAGACTGAAAGCCACCTTGGATTAAGTATGGTTTCTGTCAAGCAAATTTAGAAATTAGTTCACTTGTGAAATTTCAGAGAATGAGGATATGGCCATACCAATTTCTCAAAATGAAAAACAAGAAAAAGAACTTTTTATACTTTTATTTTTGTCAAACGAACTTTTTATACTTTTATTTTTGTCAAACGAACTTTTTATACTCGATTATCTATGGATGTGTGAGGAAATTCAGCACAACATTTGTTTGGGCAGCAAAATCATATCTGAAAAATCTAGTCAACTATATTTGCTGAAACAACTAGCTTCACCTATATAAAGAAAGTTCAAACAGATGGAGCAAAGAATAGAAGTTGATGTCTGACTGGACTCTGGAAAATTCTTGAGTAAATCGTGGAACCAAATTGTCATAACCTCCAAGTCACAAAATCTTAATTACTTACTCTACAATTGTATAGATAGATAATGATGATTTTTATAACTACTTCAGTACACTATCACTTGGTGTTCTTTCCCAGTTCTTAGTTCATCATATTTCCTTTAAACATTTTAAGAACAAAACTTTAAAATGCAGAAACTTGCCTTAACCCCAAGTTTTTTCAATGATCTTGCAATGCTTTTGGAACGAGTACCATCAGCATCCATGACAATGACCTTGGATCTGTCCTACAAGGAGTAGAAAACAATATTCATATCATTCATCTAGCCATATACTAACCAGGAAAAAAAAGCTGCCTGATATAGAAACTTCAGTTCCCATGGAAAGATTTAAATTGAACCTAAATTTCCTGATGGAAATGATTCTAAATAGGCCAGGAGACCTTTAAGAATGCAAGATCAATGCGTAGAAGATTTGTTTTCCATCAGTACTATCAAGACCATCAACTGCAGACTGGTGTGTGCTTGCAGCCTTTCACTTTGATCATTAAAAATAAGATAGGGTAAAAGAGTACTTTTTAAGTCGAGGCCATATGTGGTAGCAATGCATGGAAAGTATAAGAGCTTGAGTGGAAAAGAACTTTGGTTGTGCAAATTGTGGGATAAGAGATTGGTAAGTACATTAGAAAATGTTCTTCAAATTCATCACTGTAGCTTGAGTTGAAAAAGAAAAAAAAGACGTCCATTATCAACTGTAGTTCACTTCAGGACTTGCTAAAAAACATACTTCACTAAGAAAAGATAAGAAATTGAGTACCTGAACAATTTTCAAGTTTCGGATAACAGCAGCAATTAGTGTGTCATCAAGGTCTCTTCTACTCTTCAACAACTTACTTACGGAGCCATCCACCTGAAAAGTAGTTGGCAACATATAATGCAAAGCTGACAAAAGAGTAAAATGTTTTGTTTGTTCTTATATAGCCAGAATGACATTAAAATCTGGATACAAATCTTTGAATTACATATAAACATAAACCAACCTCAGGTAGATTTACACTAGCATAACGGAAACGAGCTCGGCGTCTGAGATCAGGTATACCAACTTTCTCTCTCAGAACCTTCACAAAGGAAATCATTGCCGTATTAAATACTTAAGAACTTAGCCTTTTCTAATTACTGTTACAATTGTAACAGAAAGTAAAAGGAAAAGAGAAATAAGGTTAAAGGAACTACAAAGGTAAAGAAAAATGTTAGAATTGAACAAGTTAGTTGAATTGTCAAGAAAGAAAATGACTTTTCATTTTTGTTCTACTCTCTTAAAGCCAAGGGAAATTTGAGAAGCCCTGATGAGGAACCACAAAGTTCAAAGTGAACTAAAAGCTCGTGAGTATGATTGACATAAAAATGTAAGCTAAGTTTGTATTCAGTGCAAAAATCAGGATTTGATCACTTTCATTTCTATAAGATAAAAGGACGGGATAATTTACAATCTCTTGCCTCAGGACGGACATCAATGAGTACAGCATCGTCAGTCCCTGTCAAGAGCTCCAAAGTTGTTTGAGGAGATAAATCACCAGAGTATCCGCTATATGACCACACCCAATAAAAAACCCTGCACAAATCTGATTAAAGATTTAAATCTCTCATGCAATAGGTTATTTTTTCCTGATGCAAACACATAATTAAAAACTCTGATCACAAAAGAGTAATCATACCACAAAGTGGCAGAGGTGCCAAGGAGAAGAACAAATTGGATAAGTGGATCATTGGGATCCAAACCAAGGCTTTTCTCCAAATCCTCAATATTGCTGTATGCCTACTTTAAGCAAAATTAGTTCGCAAATAGAACACAATTGGGGTAGTGGTGGAACATTAGCATTCAGCATGTATGTGATCATAATATATGCTCTACTAGATGAATGGATAGAATTGTCAAGTGACTAGCTACCTCTCTCTCAGGCCTCTAAAACGTCAAAGAATAACAGCCACAAAATGAAATGTACACAAAAATTAGTACCTGTTCAAAACCCGCGCTAACAGGTCTCAATATTTCGATTGCTTTCTCTTCAGACAAACTTAAAGCATTCTTGATCTCTGGAGCAAGGAGTTCCTTGGCTGATCCATAAGAATAAACAATGAAGGAAGTCACATTTGATAATGAATCCTCAACTGCAATGATCGTACGCCTCAATGCCTCAACAGCAATAACAGATGCTTTACTAGTGCCTTCCTTCAGGTCAGTTGAAAAGCTGGTCAACCTATTACCAGCTAGTTCTCCAGTCTTATCGGTGGTCGAAAACACTCCATTAATGGCACTATCCAAAGCTTCATTAGCACGTTTGATGACAGTAGATAATGATGAAGTAATCGTGTCCACTGAGTTTTTAACAGCACTTTCCCCATTATCTAATGAAGTACTAAAAGATTTATTAACTCCAGCCAAAAAATCCTCCATACTTGTTTTCATACTGGATAAAGAATCATTATTCACATCGATGGATTCAGAAGCAGAGAGAGAATTCTCTGGTGCGATATCACTCATCGATATCGTTTTCGATTTTAAAGGTACCAGTTGGACATCTGTGCTTGCAGTAGATTGACCAGAAGCGTCCATAAGTCCCTCTTCTGCAGCTGGTTCGAGGGAATTATCTACGTATTTCAGTTCCCTTCCAAGCATTGTCCACTGTTCATTCACAGTTCCTATTGAACCACTATCCACATTAGACTCGAAAGAGATTGATTCATTTTGGAAGGAATAACTGTCAATCAAATCCGTAGAGAAAGATTTATCAGAGCTTTTAATAAATTCGGAGTATAAAGGCTTTATGGCCCTTGTTTTACAGAAATCGCTTCGGAAATGAGTTCCAGTGGGAAAGGGCAAACCCAAAGAACGCCCATCGTGAGTAATGATACCAACTTCAGATTCCTTCCGGAATGGAGAAAAGGGTTGCAATCCACCGTGAATTGAAACCTGCAGATCAATAAACCCATGATTTAAATTTCAATTGAACTTTTCAGTGCTTCTTTTCTAACACATTCATAGGAAAAAAATGAAAAAAAAATACAGAAATTCGAAGCGGAATCCAACTAACCTGAGTATGAGATGAGCAGCTCGTAGTGGCTGAGCAGACTGGCATCATTTTCACCCCCAATACGAAAACTCAAATTGAAAGCCTTCACCAACCAGACATCCTTTGTTGATAACCACTCACAAGTAAACGAAAATCAGCATCAGAAAATGTGAAAATTAGTTGGACAGGTTATGCATAAAAGAAAGTTTACAAGTAGTTATCTGAATGAACAATAGGAAACGGTTTCTCTGCAGAAGATTTGGAAAAGGATGTAGATATGACACAGGTGGAATCGTGTGGCTTGTTGAAGCCGTCAGCTTGACGCTTCATCTCTCTTGCGCTGCTCCTTGCCTCTCGTTTTTTGTGTGGGGACACGCCTATTTTCAAATTTTCATAATTCGTGAAACGGCGGTCACATAACGTTTGACTGCTCGTATTAAATGATTGTTTTATGTTTAACTTGACAGTGAATTCAGACTAACTAATACAGTACTGTAGCTTAATACTGCAGACTCTTAATTATAGTTGATAGATATCTGTTGTACTTCTTTTAATTAAAATTTCTCACCATGTTTTTATGTTGTATTTATCTCTGTCCAAATCAGTTTACACACATAAACTAATATATATGATCATACATGGTGCAATAAAAAAAATGAGAATCCAAATTCTCTCCACTATTTATAATAACTTAACGTCTCTGGATAGTGTTGATAAATTCATGGTAAGAATGGATACTTGATACATTCTCATATGGGAAATTTTTAAGTTTATCATGTTTGCAGTTTACAACGAAACTCAATTTCAAACCTTCTAAGGACAATGGAACGGCTTGAAAAATGTCACACCGTCTGTTGTGCACAGGCCTAACTTTAATCCAAGATATGCCATCTTAATTATTTGAAATCATTTAACCACACCCTACCATTGGTGTTTTAGCTGTGAGTTTACATGCCAGATAAAAAGGACATCTTCGCCAATGGCCGCTAATCGATACCAAAATTTAAATCTTATTATAACAAATGTTTTACAAGAGGTCACAACGTGCAAAAGAATTGATGATGAAAATCAATAGTTTTCTAATCAGTTTCCAGTGGGTCACAACAAAATGCATCATATATTGAGATGAAATTACACGACCAACTCGGAACTGATAATTGTTTTGGCAAAAAAAATAAAAACTACTACTACTCTACTGATTTCCCTTTCTGTCTCAGCTTGGCCACAGCTTCTTTCATGGCTTCCTTTCTCTTTTTGCTAGCTAATACCTTTGCTAGCAAACCGCTCACGTTCGGATCCTTCTTTTCGTTTTGTGGGGGTGGCGGAGGCCTTCGCCCAGCTGCTTTTGCACTCTGATCACCAACCTGTATGCCCAACACCGCACCAGTTAGGCCTAAGGCCAGACTCCTGCAACATGAACACACCTCATATTGATCACTTCATGGATGAGCTAATGCTATGTCAATTTTCAACACATTCTACTCCACATTACACACACACGCACACCTGCAAAAGTAAGTTGAGTAGGAAAAGGAAAAAGGAGTACCTGCGAGGGAGGATGAGTTTATGATCAAGAGGTACATGAGGGTTCTTCTTGGATGTTGCTGAGAGGGGAGTGGTAGCAGCAGCTGGTATTGAAGGAAGTGATTGGGCCATTGTTTCCTTATCGCACAACGGACAGAGTGTGTGTGTGCCTGAATTCTAAATGACAAAGCTATTTCGTTATTGTGAAGTGGATAGTGGACGAAGCTTTAGATGTTAACTGTGATAGCATTCTATGGTTGCCATTAGATAAGGTTCTAAATCTGTGGACCCGCTCGCAAAATATATTGGTTTTGGAGAGAAGGGTGAAAGAAAATAGAAAGTTAGAGAAGAGAATGAAAAATGAAAAATGAAAGGGAAAAAAGCATATACTAATTTAGGTAATTAATGGTTAGTTTTTTCTTGGGTTTTTTTTGTTAAAGTAGACCCCTACAATAATCATTTTGTAGAAATAGACCCTTACACTAATTTTCGCTTACCCTGACCTCTGGTCCACATTCAATTTAAAATCAGCTTGTGAAGTTACCAAAAACTCCTTCACGAATTCCAAACGAATGCTTGAAAAAAAAATGATCACACGAAACCCCGCTCTTTCTTCTTACCGTTACTCTCTCTCGAAGTCGCAGCATCTCTCTCTCGAAGTCGCAGCATCTCTCTCTCTGCAAATCCTTGAGTCTTCGTCTCTCACAGCAAAAAAAAAACAAGGTAAGTTTTCAGTTCCTGAGTTTTCGTTCTGGATTCTGAGGTATTTTTTTTGGGTTTCTGAGGGGTTTTTTCTGGATTCCGCGTTTCTGTATTTTGTGGATGTCCGAATCACAACAAGGTTGATTTTTTTGGGTTTCTAATATTTTTTTGTTTAGGTTTCTGAGTGTTTTTCTACTAGATTTTTGAGATGTTGGTCTTAGTGGGTGTCTGTTTTCTGGGTAACAATAGGGTCGTGTACCCCTCGTGTAGTCTACAAGAGGACTACACGTGGGTCGTGTAATCCTCATGTAAGCTACATGAGGAATATACCAGGATCATGTACACCTCATGTAGTCTATACGATGACTACACGAGGATCGTGTACACCTCGTGTAGTCTACATGATGATTATACAAGCATCGTGCATACCATATCTTATGTAGTCTATACGATGACTACACGAGCATCATGTACATTTCATAATCTTATGTTTTCCTAGAATATTCTACAGGTTATGGCTTCATCAAAGATACAACTGAGATACGTTCATGATGTTAACATAATTCCAAAAGCAAGGGTTAATGCAAAGTGCAATCCCCACTGCATAGAGGTTATCAAGACCAAGTTGACAGCCCCTAAACTCTCCATATTTAGGGAGACATGCTTTGGCCATCTCCTTGATCTCCCAGCCTTGAAGTTTTCAGCAACTGTCTACCACCAGTTGCTAGCCATGGAGGTCGAATATGTCAACGGCACTCTATCTGACGAGAAAATCTAGTTTCTTGTCAATGAGTGCTTCTACAAGAAGGAGTTCTCGTTGATGACTGGATTAAAGTTTAGTGAAGCCTGGGATAAGAAGAAAACCAGTGGCCCCAATAGACTCTCTGATCTGTACTTTTCTAAAACCCGATCAATAACCATGGCTGAGTTGAAGGAGAAGTTTAAAAACTCTGAATATAAGTCAGATTCTAATAGGATCCAGATGGTTCTGATTTATTTGCTAGAGTATTTTGTGTTGGGGAAGGAGAATCGTACCCTAATTGAGAAGAGATTGTTGGTTTTGTTGACGACCTTAAAGCATTCAACCAATATCGGTGCGGAGAGCTCTCATTCTCTAAAACAATGAAATCATTATTAGCTGTGAAGAATATAAAGGTTTTTTTTTGTGATCTTAAAGATTAAGAAAAAAACAAACACAGAGATCCCTCGATGTTGTTCTTGGGTATTCACTCAATGGATGTCCATTTGCCTTCCAGATATAATTTATTTAATTCTATGTAGTGATGTATTGAATTACTTATGTGTTAAATACTGAATTACTCTCTTTTATTTAAATAGACATGGGTATTTCAAACTATCTCATTGGTGGGTAGTTTGTATGATAACCAGGTTTCGACCAAGGTGCTAAGGATTCTCAAGTGGTGTTCGACCACGATAGTATCAGTTGAAAATATTCAAAAATATTTTTTTTCAATGGAGAATGTATGTTGGTGAATTATGTTGACAAGTTAATTTATATTACTTTTCACATATACTGATTTATATTTCTTGCATTTTTAGTTGACAGTTCTTTCCATGGTCCCTACTGAGGAGGAAGAAGAAAAAAGCTTCTGGAGATCAGTAGTTGGAGAGAATGTATGTTCAAAATCATTTTCTACCCTTTCTTATTCTTGATCACGAACCTCGCGTAGTCACTATGTAGACTGCACGATGGTTACATAGACATTGTGTAGTCTACATGATGGTTACACAGATTTCGTGTAGTCTACATGATGGTCGCACTAATCTCATGTAGTCATCGTGTAGCCTACACTGATCTCATGTAGTCTACACGATGACTACACGAGGGCCGTATAACCATCGTGTAGTCTACATGAGGTCCGTATAACCATCATGTAGTCTAGACGAAGTCCGTGTAGTCACATTTTTCTGATTTATCTGCTTAATATTACATATTTTTTTAGTCGACGCCTCCTCCGTCACCCTTTCCAGTAGAAGATAAGGCTAATGAGGAGGAGGGGGCCATTGAAAAGGAAGAGGAGAAGAAGAAGAAGAAGAAGAAGAAGTCCGAAGAGGCAATTGAAAAAACAGAGAAGAAGAAGGTTGTGTCAAAGAAGTTCAATGGACATGAAGATTGGGTGAGGAAATGTTTGATTGGAATATCGTTGCCAAAATGGACTTCAAAGTTTTTCAAGCATATATTGATGTATCTTCTTAGGATGAAGTCCGTTTTAAAGCTTGGTTCACTTCCCCAAGGGCAAAGTAAGTTCTGTAATTTTCTTGTACATTTCTTCTTCCTATAGTATTCATGATGGTTACACAGACATCGTGTAGCCATCATGTATACTACAGGATGGTTACAATGACCTCGTTTAGTCATTATGTAGACTACACAAGGTCCGTACAAGCATTGTGTAGTAAACTAATCGTGTACCTGACTTTGATCTATAATTACGTTGTATAGGAACGAGAAAATAGACATTGGATTTTGCACCGTTGACCTTACCTGGTTCAAAAAACTAGTCTCTTCATCTTATCAACGGCTTGAGTCAAATGTAAGAAGTTATTTATAATCTTTTCTAATGTGGTATTTAAAATAATTATAAATATATTAACTAATCTTTATTACATTGCAGCATATCGATGTATACTTGGAGCTCATAATGAGGGATTTGCAAGAATACAACCCTCAAATCAGAATCAGCGTTGGTGATTTGTTTCTATAAGTATGTATGATTTGTTTTTAAATTTAATGAACTGCACATCGTAATCTACGCACCTCGTGTAGACTACTCGAGGCCTTCACGGACCTCGTGTAGACTTCGTGTATTTTACACGATGCCTTCACATGTCTCGTGTAGACTCCGTGTTGACTACACGATGCCTCCACAAGTCTCGTGTAGACTTCATGTAGCTTCATGACCATTTTTATTGACGTTGAGGATTTAAATTTTTTCTCGTGACATTACAGGAGAACCTGTCTAGCCGAATGGCAGAATTTGCGTAAGATCCCGAGAGCTGGGATATTGACGTTGATGATTAGCTTTGGTACCTAGTCCTCGGCTTGCAAATAAATTTTGAAAGGAGCTGGGAACAGTCGGATAAGATTATATTTCCAATGAATGTGAGCAGCAGTTATTGGATTGTGGTTGAGCTTGATTTGATTGGCCAGTATATTCGTATTTATAACTCCATAAACACGTCATATCAACGCTCTTTGTACATTGAAATAATGAAATCTTTCATGAAGATTGTCCCGCGGCTAGCTCAAATGATGAATATTTATGAGAGAAGACAGGAGGTTAAACCCAAATATGAGTAGAAATATGAGATCATGAAGTGTCCACAATAAGATAATAGGTAAGTGAAATATACATTTTTTTGAAAGTCCACTTGAAATTTCATACATATTATTTAATTGTGTTTTTGCATTTCATGTGTTTTGTAGGCTCAATTGTGGGTTATTTACCCTTAAGTTTGTCGAAGTCCTCGCATATGGGAAGAACCTCTAAGAAATAACTTAACAACGAATGCCAAAATATCGAAGATAAATTGTAATTGAGTTATTTGCATGTGGTAATATTGTACCGAAATAATATGGATATATTTTATGAATTTTTATTTTACTAAATTGTGAATTATGGATTATATAAATATGCTTGTGTTTGTTATTTAATAATGTCATTAAGTTTAATTAGCATGTCAAAATCATACATGATGCTCGTGAAGTCTTAATGTAGTCTACATGATGCCCGTGAAGTTCTAGTGTAGTCTACACGATCCCCGTGGAGTTCTAATGTAGTCTACACGATCCCCGTGGAGTTCTAATGTAGTCTACACGATACCCGTGAAGTCATTGTGTAACCTACATGAATCTTATGAAGTTCTCGTGTAATCTACATTATAACTACACGATGACTTCACCACAATGCCCGTGAAGTCATTGTGTAGCCTACATGAATCCTACATGAAACTCAAGAAGTTCTCGTATAATCTACACGATGCCCATGAAGTTCTAGTGTAGTTTATACAATGACTACACGGTACCCGTGAAGTTCTAGTGTAGTCTACACGATGCCCGTGAAGTCATCGTGTAGCCTACATGAATCCTACACGAATCCCGTGAAGTTCTCGTGTAGGATTCATGCAGGATAATTAAACTTTATGATATTATTAAATAACAAACACAAGTATATTTCTATATTAATATATAATTTAAGTCTATAAATGTCATTATTTATGTTTAAGTGGCTTCATCATCCCGTTGAAATAGAGGAATTGAATTTCTGCACGTTTGTCAGTTGTGGCCAATTTACCCACAAAGTTTACACTTCCTTCTCACTACTTCCTCACCTCTAGATGGAGTTCTCTCACTCCTAGGTCTGCCACTTTGTCGCCTTGTTATAGATGGCAATACCACTTTTTCATTAACTTCATGGTTGATGATCCAATCTGCTTAATCATTGAGAGGATGTATTGTTTCCGCATACGCAGTAATTAGAATCTCATTTTTGTAGAACCTCGAACACATACTGTATGTGAAAATATTGCGCTGCAGACATGCAGCCAACACATACATTCATGGAATTGGATCAAGATCAAATTCTCTGCACGTACAAGTCTTAAGATGCAAGTTTACCACTGTTTCTCTACCCCCACCCGTAACACGAAACTCGAGGATGTCGGAAGGAAACAATGATAGTGTACATGATGCAAGATGCTTCTTATTAAGCTCAGTCTCAACCTAATTTTTCATCTGAGAGGTGATTTGAGAAGCAACCGTCCATCGTTCATAGAACCACCGTTGTAACATGTCGCGAATATGTTTTATAAGGTATATAATGGGAAACTTTCTAGCATCCTTCAAAACCTCATTCAAACATTCTGTGATGTTTGTAGTCATTATATTATATTGCCTTCCATCAAAATGAGAACGTGCCCACCTGTCAACTCCCCCACCGACACATATTGTGAAATATCTGGAAATGCATATGTAAAATGTATCATCAGCCGATCAAATTCTGACGGACGGTATACCTTTTATGCTTTATAAAACAATGTGACCACATCTTTTTTTTTATAACTTGATTTGATATTTTGGCCCATATTTTAGATGCAAGCTCCATGAAGCATATTGGGAAAGACAACATGTACATCATTTAGTATACTTGTATGTCTGTCGGATATAAATACCAAGTCTTTCATATCACCAATTACGTCGTGAAGTTTACAGAAGAACCATTCTCATGAATCATTATTTTCTGAATTTGCAATTCTAAATGCAACAGGATATACTTGGTTGTTCTCATCCCTTTATTGTTGCAACAAATAATACCCTTTTATATTTGGCTTTTAAGGCGGTTGCATCAACAATAATGACAGGTTGTATACAGTTAAAAAATCCATGAACAGAGGGTCTAAGAGCCATGAAAAAATATTTAAAATAATCATGCTCATCGGTCTCTATGTGTGTTGTTGCCCCTAAAATATATTTAATATTGTTGTATTAAAATTGGCATAGTACATAGTGGACAGGATGCGTACACGAGGTCAGTGTAACCATGGTGTAGACTACATGATGAATACACGGGGTCTGTGTAACCATCATGTAAACTACACGATAACTACAATAGGTCCTTGTAACCATGGTGTATACTATACGATGACTACACGAGGTCCGTGTAACCATGGTGTAGACTACAGAGGTCCATATAACCATGGTATAGACTACATGATGACTACACGAGGTCCGTATAATCATGACGTAAACTACATGATGACCACACAAGATCCGTATAACCATCGTGTAGACTATGCAATGGCTACACGAGGTCTGTGTAGCCATCGTGTAAACTACACGAGGTCTGTGTAACCATCGTGTAAACTACCCGAAGTTTGTGTAACCATGGTGTAGATTACACGATGACTACACGAGTTTTGTGTAACCATCATGTAGACTACACGAGGTCCGTGTAACCATCGTGTAGACTACACGATAAATACACGAGGCTCGTGTAGTACTCGTGTAGTATACACCATGGTTACACGAAATTTTTTTATTCTAACATGTGACAATATGCTGGGAGTATCATATAATTGTCTTCAGAAGACCCTCAAACTAATTCCAATGCATATTCTCTAACCCTCCATGTCTTATGGTAACCTATGTTGACACTGAAATCAAGCTGAACATCTTCAATTATGTCTTTTGGCCTATATATACGTCTAACATCCGTGTATTTTGGACCGTATAAAATGACCAATCACTGAATATGTAGCTCGATGGTGTTCAAGTCTCAAAACTTCAAATGCGCATGTATGTGTATTGATGAACTTTGTAACTTTGAAGTATGGACAATTTTTCAATTTCATAGCCCGTAACCTCCATTGGCATGTTTTCTCAACATATACAAGTATCAATATTGACTACCTTGACTTGAAAATTTGAAACTCAAAATTTCTTTGGATGGTCATCATACGAGCAACTTTAAGCAGCTCGGTTTTATCACTGTACAAATTATCCATATTCTGTTACAAGATGATTCAAACCAGCTCGTTGCTCACTGGACCCAGAACGTTGTTCATTCAAATCATGTTGTGATGCCAATGGACAAGTGGTCTCGGGTTCACCACCAGTATTCAAGTCTGGAATTGTTGTATGGTTATCTCCACTGATGGCTTCATCATGGTTATCTCCACAGTTTGCATCATCATACGCCCTCTGATCAAAATCATCGTCATCATCTTCGTCAATATCAACATCCTCATCCTCAAAAACATTATAATCCTCATGACCAAAAACATCATCAACATGATAGTTCCTTTCAAAATGATCAAAACTCTCAAAGCGAGGAATGCTTTCATGTAGAGGTTGTCGTGACATTTGTGTTTCAGAAACCTAATTTGATAAAACCCGGAACCCGAGGTTGTTGTGACATTGTGGTTTGAGGAACCGAGTTTTGAGATGGAAAAAATTTAGGCTTGGTACTTACAAATAGCGGGCTTCTAAGTGATTTTCATCCATTCTCCTTAAGAGCTGTAAATCTATATCCTTTAAAATTTCAGTAGGAGGGCAGGGGACATGAATCTATAAAGAAATTTGATGGACATATCATGATTTGGGGGGTCTATATGGAGTTCTTCATGCAATATACCCAATAGCTTGTGATAAGTGCAGCTAGTAGTTATCTCCAATAATTTGGTCTTCTCTCCACTAAAGACCATGTTGTACCATTTTCACCCAATCTTCATCATGGATTATAAAATAGAGTACACGAGGCTTTCACAGGCATCGTCTAGTCATCATGTAGTCTACATGAGACATTCACGAGCATCGTGTAGACCTCATGTACTGTAATAAGTCATACACGATGACTACACGATACTCGTGTAGGCTACATGATGACCGTGTAGTGTACACGAGGAGTACACAATCATCATGTGATCATAATGTACACTACACGATGACAATACACGATGATCGTGTAGTCCTTGATTAGTGTAATAGATGCTACACGACGCTCATGAAATGCTGAAGAAGTTCCTTTTGCACCACACGATGATCGTGTAGTGTACACGAGATCTACACGGGGCTCGGGTACCTTGCGTGTAGTCTACACGATGATTATACGAGGCTCGTGTAGTACTCATGTAGACCTCATTTTACGCTACACGATCATCTGTAGTGGTCATGTATAATAAATAAACTTCAAACAACGTTTTAGAAAGAAAAAAATAAATAAATATTTCTAGAAAATTCATGAAAGTGAAAAACCCATGAAAGAAGGAAGAAGACAAGTAAATATTTTCAGAAAGAAAAAAATAAAACTTATATCTGTTCTAGATAGAAGAATTAGCATTCATTTCCTATTGCAGGAAGAAGGAATAAGATGAAGAAGAAGACGGAGACGAAAAAGAAAACAAAGAAGAAAATAAAGAAGAAGTAAACAAAAATGAAAAACGAAGAAGGGGAAATAAGATGGGTTGGGTAGGAAGGTTTTGAGTGTTAAGTGAGTAGATCTTGATATTTGATTGGACTTGTAAAAAGGGCAACGAGGGAAAAAGTGAAAAAATAAAAGAAAAGTGGGTCAAGGGTCAGGGTGAGTAAAAATTAGTATAAATATTCATTTATGTAAAATGATAAGTGTGAAGTCTACTTTAACAAAAAATCCTTTTTTTCACAATGCACATGAAGAAGACACGACAACAATATTTTTTTGCACTCAACTTGTGTTTAGTACAACATCCCTAATATTACTTATATTTTCCATTATAAACAAATTAAAATACTAATGCCAAATCATTCATGTTGGATCAAAAATTGCTACCTTAAGAAACTCGTATTTGCAGAATTTGAGATGAAAAGTATATATCAGACATTGAAAAATGAGTAATTTTTTTTTACTAAATAATTAATTAAATTTTAAATAATTAAATTATATGTCCGTGTTTTTAAATAATTAAATTTAATGTTTCTCACTCATTAAAATATTTAAAAACACAGACATATAAAGGATAATTTTTTTTGTAAATATTGAAATTACCTGAGACGTTTTAAGGAATAAGCATCAATCAGTTATTATCGAAAAACGAAAAGCCGGCAAATTAAAGGTGATATGTTGGCGGTAGATTTGTATCGTTTCAGTCATACTATAGAATAGGAAAACAAACGCAATAGGAGGAACGGTAAACATTTGATGAACCAAATAAAATTATACAAATTGAAATTGAAAGACTAAAAAATATAATCTAGCTTTGAAGGAAAAATGCCTCGGAGACGGCAGAAACATAATGTAAGAAAATTGGAGTTACTATGTTGTGCAACTGTAGCTAACTGTATCATTCTAGATCATTCACCAAAATTTATTACTCCTAGTCCTCAACTTCATCGTCGTCGGCTCCAGCTGCTGAGTTAAGAGCATGCAATCGCTCAACCAATTTAGCCTTCCCTTCCTCGTATGTCAGCTTTTTCAAATTATACCTGTCATATAACAACCAAGTTTCATCAAGTCAACAACTTTCAGAGCCAAAGGATTGACAAAACCAGATTGCAACAACTTAATGACAAGCAGTTGGAAAGAACATAAAAACCATGAACAACCCTTGTGGGGAAAATTTGAAGATCTGCTTTTTTACCTCTTGTGTTCCTTGGGTGGCTGCTTTTCTACCATCTTCATTGTAGGATCTGCACGGATGGCAGCATGAACTTTCTTATACATCTCCTCGATGCTCTCTGCCTCAATTCCTCGCTTGATATATTCACTGAAATGAGATTGATATTTCTCCGGTTCATCCTCCATCAAGGTCTGGAAAATTTTTAATGGAGCGCCTACTTCAAATGAGTTGTAACTCAAAAGGAAGAACTAATCTGACTAAGCTGGATAGTAAAGGTTACATTACCTTCATGTAGGCTACAACATGGGTATCTCAGATATATTTACGGTGAACCTCAGCGTCAAGCTGCTTACTTTCCTTTGCAAAGACAGCAAACCTCTTCTCACTGTGAGGAATATCTACTCCACCATCCGAATCCTCCTGTGACCAAGAAAAAACACTTCATTACTTTTATATCATAACAAAAGTAAAAGAATATAAAATACTAAGCAGGCACCGGTCAGTGCCTTAAGCAATGATAATGCTACAAAATAGGACATGATTAGCATCAGCAGATGACAATGTAGTTGAGAGTTATAATTTGAAGACCATATAACAGGAGCTCCAAGAAAAAAAAGCGAAAGATCCCAGGAAAAGGTACATGCAGCATAGTTTGTAAGACCAACTTCATGACCATAGCGTGGAAGCTCATGGGCATATGCAGCAGCTAGGACCATATCACCGGCATTGCTAGCAGATACTATATGTGCTGTAATATCCTTGTTTGTCTAGAAATGATGTAAGGTTCTAATTTGAAAAAAAAAAAAAAAAGACATCAGGGGATATGCAGACCTCCTCATAAAAAAATCGAGAATCAAAACCACGTCCTAAAATCCAATTATTTTCATCGAACAAAGAAAAACTAGAAATGTGGAATTATCAAGCATAGAAATGCCTCCAATGATAAAAAAGATTGCATGAAGTACATAGAAAATTATACAAGATTTCATGAAATAGATTCCTTTAAATGCATAACACAGTAATCCTAGTAAAACAAACTGATCAGTCTGACAGTTAGGATACAAATCGAACCACAAAGCGATATTTGGGTGTATTATACGTGTTCTTGTCCTGGTTAATTCGCGCTCTATAGTCAGTCCTTCTCTCTGTAGATATCATTTCAGCAAATAATGCAGTCAGAAACTCATAAAAAAGAAGACACAAACGAGCACACACACATGCATATATATATATATATATATATGAAATTAAATAAAAATGTATTACCTCTCCTTCTCTTAAATTTGACCTGGTAACGTTTAAAATAGGCTTTTGTCTTTTTAGCTTTGGCAAAGGCCTACCCTGATCATTAAAATGAATAAGCATCCACGACAAAAGAGTGAAAGGTAATGAAGATATTAAAGATAAAAAATCACATGAAGCTTCAGTTGAATTTAAAGTAAACTGTAAGAAATGGAGACGAAGACCGTAATTCTCACCATTGCAGAAGCTCAAACAATAGGAAAGGGAGAAAAAGAGAGCGGGCAGACGGCTCGAAGTTTCGCGTGGATGGGTCATATACCAATTACCAGTGGACCTTTTCTTTGTCACGGATAATAATCGGACTTTGTTCCAACTGTAGTTTAAATAAGTTGTTAAGAGTGTTTAGCTCTGCTTTTTAAAATAAGCGGATAGCTTAGATAAGTAAAAAATTAATAAGTTATAAATTAAATTAATTTAACTTTTTAAGTTAATATCTTTTAGTTAAAATGTAAAATATACTATTATACTTTAATGAAACTGTAAATTATACTCTTATTTTTTTTTCATATTTTTATACTCCTACACTTTGACTAAACTGTAAAATATATCTTCTGTAACTTTTTTGGTTAACAGAAAAATTAACTTCATCAATTTCTCCTAATTTCATCCATTATTTCTCTCCATTTTCATCCATTTCCCCTCATTTTTAAGTTATAATTTTCACACTCAATACATTTTTTAGATCTGATTTTTTTACTTTGCTTTAATGATTTTTTTTTTTACTTTATTCTAAAAAAAATCTTCTTTATTCTTAAAAAAATAAAAAAATTTGCTAATAAAAAAATGTTCATTATAAAATTTCAATAAATTAAGTTTTATTGTTTTATTTTTTCCAATCATATGAATAATACATTTGTAACTTATTTCTAATAGGAAATCATTGAGACTTTAGTTTCAGTTAATTTAAAGGATGAATAAAATGTTTGAATTACATTTTTCATATAATAATCTTCATTAGTTGTCGTGAATTTTTTGAAGAGTCAAGTTCCGTCAAATTCTATAGAAAATGTCATTAAAAATGAAGAGTCTTTTCTACATAATTTGAAAAGAAAAACAAATTTTGGAGAGACGATGAAGAAGTTACAAACTTATAGTAAAAATGAATTAAAAATATAAAAATTCTCTCACAAAATTCTCTAGGATTGCAACGATCCAAAATATAAGTAACTTGTAAGTAAAACTATCAAAAAAAACCCTCCAAGTAATAGGGATTATGTTTTTAATCATGTGAACGAAACAGGTTTTTTTTTAAGAATAAAGCAGAAAAAAATTATAAAGGAAAGCAAAAAAATTAAATCTAGAAAATGTGTTGAAATTGAAAATGAAGGTTTAAAAATGAGGAGAAATTGATGAAAATAGAGGGAAATAATGGAAGAAATTGAGGAAATGGATAAAAATGGAATGCGTTAATTTTTTTGTTAAATTTAATCAAAAAAATATCACCGAAGAGTATATTTTATAATTTAATCAAAGTGTAAGGTATAAATATATGAAAAATATAAAGGTATAATTTATAGTTTCATCAAAATGTAGAGATGTATTTCATATTTTATCCATATCTTTTTAATGTATTCACATTCCCTAAATTACCCCTATCTTTCTTAAAAACTACACCAGCCATTCTTTTCATTTTCATTTCAGATCTGCGAAAGGAAGAAGAGCAGTTGCCGTCGTGCTGTGAAGAAGAACTTAATGGTGGTGCCACCGTAATCATCAATGGTGTCATGCATCGCATATGTAGGTGTATTTTGACAGAGCTTGAGTGGTTTTATTGTCGCTGGAGTGATTTTTTTTGTCGCCGGTGGCTTCTCCATCAAGAGACAGAGATGGCCTCCGATACAAATCCTTACAATATTTACAACCTCGGAAAAATCAAAACCAGAGTAAGCAAAGCAACGTAGGAATGTGATACCAATTTCAATTGTGTAATTAGCGAAACAAATGGAAAATATAATCAATTTATTCTCTAAATACGGAAAATCACCGATGATTGATACAACATAAGACGCAAGTATCTATACAAATTTATCAAAACTTTTAACTACTAGGATAGTAGGATTTAAACTGAGTAATGGGTCTTCTATTAACTGAACCAAATTGAACATTGAAGAAGCAAGTGAAAGACCAACCAGACTTTAGGGGAAACGTTAGCAGGTTGAGAAAGCCAACTGAAGCTGGTGACTGGAGAACTGCCGATGTTGGAGTTCCCAGTGGAGTCGATATCCATTTTTTGGGTGGTTTCTTTGTGGGAAGCAGATAGTGAATGTATTTAAAAAAGCACACAAAATCCTGAGTTTAAGTTTTTTTTTATTTAATTGAGTACTATTGTTGGAGCAATGACATTGCCTTTTCTAAACTGATTTATTGATTGATTGAGAGAGACACACAAGAGATAATTAAAAATCAATGAAAATAATATTTTTCATTAAAAATGATATTAAAATAATTTCATAAGAAAATAATCACATTCTTAATTTATTTATCAAACATCAATTAAAATAAGTAATAGCTTAAAGTTGATTAAAATAAATTGAATGAAACACATTTTAGCTTATATATTAAAACTCAACTTAATTAAGTTATAATTTAAAAGTTTAAGCTATAACTTTGAGTTGAGTCAAATGTACCCTTCATTTCAATTCAACACGTCTGATTCATCATTTATAATTTACAATCTATCTGTAATCTATCTATAATCTAAAATCTACTACATCTTGTTTAATAAAAAAGTTCACACAATGTTGTCGTAACTTAAGACGATGAAGTTTTATTATTTGAGCATCAAGCTCTCATACCAATTGTTAGGTCGGTAAGCACCCTTAAAGCGGAGGTGAATTGTGTGATTTAAGTTTAAAAAATACATAATCTCGAAGTATAAGTATAATAAATCAACGCAAGTAAATATATATATATATATATATATATATATATATATATATATTAGATACTCGTGCAAGAATATAAATAGGATAAAGGAAGAAGAATTGAACACTGTGATTTTAGGTGGTTTGACACTCTTTGCCTGCATCCACGCTCTAAGGCTCCTGTTTGAAGAATCCATTACCACGATCTTTTTCATAGGTGAAGATCAAACATTTACAACTAATTAATTTCACAGACACCAATCACGCATTTTACCAATTACTCACCTCTTTTTTATATATTAAGAGATTACAAATAAAACTCTTTGAAAACTAAATATACAGTTTTTCTCTCTCTCACATATTTATGAAAACTTCTTCTTTCAAAATATAATAATGTTGTGCTCAATTTATGTGTCTTTAGAGCTCCAAAGGACCTTCTACTTATAGGTGTCAAAGAATATATTTGTTGGGGTCTTACAACAAGGAACGGAAGATCGATGTCCATGATCGGTTGACCGCCGTGTCATTGGAGATTTAAAAATATATTTGTTGAGATCATACATTGAGGAGAGGACGACCGCTCGTGGAAAATTGGCTCCAATTTTGCTTTGCCTTTTCATAGCTTTTCTGAAATCTATAAAATAACTTTTACAGGTTTTATGAGACCACGAAATTCTTTTGTTATTTCAACATTTGACTTTATTTTTCTTCAATATTTTACCATGAATACTTTTGACAATATATCTCATCATGCTTCAAATCTCCAACGAGCATTTTTCAAACCAAAATTGAGACAGTATAAATGGTTGCTCGAAGTCTTTATATACTCAATCTTCATAATTCATATGTACATCAATATCTTATAATTTTCTACAACTTAATTATAAACGTTAGTATATATAAAATGTGTTGTCATAATCAAAATAGTCTCTATGAGACCTAGAGCCAACAAGTTTCTTGAAAGAAGTTTTTCTTCCTTTACTCATTCAAATATACTTCAGTGAAGTCTGACTTGCAGTCATTAACCAAAAAAGGAAATGAAATAGTTGACACATATAGAAGCAAGATATAGACTTTCTACAATAACTTTGCATGTAGATGATGAAGACATTCTTCTTTATACACTAAATGATCTATCCTCAGAATATGCTACTTTCAAGATCTCGATAAGGACAAGATCCGAGGGTTTACATCTAGAAGAACTCTATGTTTTTTTGAAAGCTGAAGAATAATCTGTTGCATATCAAAACAAGAAACAATATTCATAATTATAACAATGGCCATGTTTGTTGATCACTTTAAAGGGAGTTTCAATGGAGACAGAGGTAAAAAAGAGGTTTCAATAGTAATAGAGGGGGAAGATCAAATAGACGTATATGAGGTGATACTATCAGTTCTCACTTTGTGAATTCAAAGTTTTCATCATAAAAACTCTATAAATTAATCTTGATTGTCAGGCTAGAGCACGTCACCAGTCATCACTTTTTATTTAATCTTGACTGTCAGGCTAGAGCGCCTCGTTAGTCATCACTTTTTGTTTAATCTTGACTGACGGGTTAGAGCATCTTGCTAGTCATCAATTTTTATTTAATCCCAACTGGTGGGCTAGAGCACATCGTCAGTCATCATTTTTTACTCAACCTCGACTGCCGGGCTAGAGCACATCGTCATTCATCATTTATTATTTAATCTCGACTGGTGCGCTATAGCACCTCGCAAGACATTACTTTTTGTTTAATCCCGACTGACGGGTTAGAGCACCTCGTCAGTCATCAATTTTAGTTTAATCCGGACTGTCGGGTTAGAGCACCTCGCCAGTCATCACTTTTTGTTTAAATCTGACTGGTGGGCTAGAGCACCTCGCCAGTCATCACTTTTACCTTCGTCGCACGTCGTAGAAAAGCATATCATTGAAGACCGGTAGGATAGCCAGAAAATTATTAGCAAATACTTTAACAACATGTTCTATTTTCCCATAGAAGTAGATTCTCTAAAAATGACCTTATAAGATGTTAATCCCTAACGAGGAGATTATTTGAGTAGAAAAATGAGATCTCTCATCTGACAAATGTCAATGAGTACACAATCTTTGTCCTCTGTTGCACTGAGGTGGAAGGCCGAAGATAGCCGAGATTTTGCCCTTCATTTTTGTTGGAGCGTCTCTCTTTTTGAGCTTCATCTCTGTCTTAATGGTGAGACAACTTCATCTTGCATTCTGCTTGGGGGTAAGTGTTGACTTGTCCTAAGCTGCTCTTTTTAGTTGTTCTGATGGGAGAAGAATTTACCGCCCTGATCCTTCAAGTTCTTCTTTGGGCCGCTCTCCAAATAGTTCATCATTCACAGGGTCCTCCTTGTGGGTTTACCCACTTCGATTGGGTGCCTTGGAGGAACATTTCCTTGTGTTTCATCGTGGAAAGCTTGGTCATATCGAAGACTGAAGCACGGGGTTTTGTGACCGTCCTTACCCTTTCACCGGCGCTTCAAGTCCTGGCTAGGCTCACGAGCATGTGTACTAGTTTTGGCATGACCTTCGTCCTTTCGTTTCACCTAAAGTGGGATTTGAGGGGCCCGTATTTTTGGCTGGGAATGTTCCCAAGCCCATTCATCCGTGCAGCACGGTTTTTCCTTCGTCTATACTAGAGCTTTGCAAAATTGTTATTGGTCAATAGGGCACCAATGAGTAAGGTGGAAGCTGTCCTATCAATATTTTTCTCCATCTTCCGCATGTGCTCGCATACTACCCCTGGAGGGCTCTTCAGGGGTCTTTGCCTTCGTTCGATCTCTGATGACTTTGTTCTCCTCCTTTGTCTTTCGGGGATGACCCCAACCATAACCTTACAAAAGGGGAGCCTAGCCCTCTACGGATCGATTTCGCTTTGGTTCTGGTTTCCTCGGGAGGTATCACTCACTTTTTATCGGGAGGTCATCATGCCCTTCCCTGGGTAGTTTTCCCCTAGGGTCCCATGAGTGAGTAGAAATTATGCCAGTGATCTTTTGAGCCATGGGAGGGGACCTTTTTTGTGCAAGAGATAGTTGTGACTTTCGCGGTACCTGACACGCATTTCCCATCTTCTCGAGTTATCTTAGAGGTTATAACCACTATATCCTTCTTCCTTTACCGAGTTCATGAGGATGGTAGAAAGTTCCTTTACCAATAGGGGGAAGGGTGAATCTTCTCTTTCATCATGAACTTTGTCAGCGTAGAATGTCAGACCCATTTTCTCTTTGTGAGAGAAGAAAGGTTCCAAATGCTTTGACATGGACGGCTTTACAGTCATTTTCCACAGACTTCACCAACAGTTGTTACCAAAAATAGCAATAATGGAGTGGCAAGAAATCTCCTCTCCACGTACAGGGCCTCTCGGGTGGGAACCTACGTAACACGGACAAAGAACTCTAAGGCAAAGAGAACCGGAGGTGGTTTCCTGGTCGAAGAGCCTTCGATGCCTAAGTCAATATCCTGGAGAAAATTTGGCAGAGTTTCCCTTAGGATAGAATTGTTTACCTTGTACTGTTCGTTGATGGGGTATTTATATCTAAAGCCTTGGGGGAGGATGCGTGTCAAATAAGCTTCAGACGAGGTGACGGCCTATCCTTGATATAACGAGTTGGGGGCGACATTTAATGCCTTTATCCCCTGATCTGAAGTAAAAGAGTGTGCATTGAATGTCGATTTACCTTTAGTCATGCTGGACGTGGTGGATGTGACCGTTTGGTAGCTGACTTGACGCTTCATCATGGTGACTGAAGTCGACTGGCGCCTACTGCAAGGGAGAAAATTCCATGTGACGTGTTACTTTCGGTGAATAATAATGAGGCCTAACACAGGACTATCTGACCCTCTGTCGTGGCCTACCACGTGGTGCCACCCCATTGGTAGTTCGGGAATACCCATAACAATGTCTATTTTAGACCTGGCTTCTCTGCTGATGGTAATGACAGAGAGGCAGTTGATAGATATATTTTTTATAGTCTAGATTTAGCCTAAGTAAATTATGAAAAATATTTTTTTTCTACATTTTTTTTCTTTCATTTATTCTTGCTAGTAGAAACATACGTGTGTTGCACGTAATGAGTCTATTTTTTTGTAAATTCTAACAACATAGAAAATCATAAGCATATTCATTTTCTTTATGTTTTATATAGTAAGAGAAAATGTACAAATTTTAATATTTATAAAATTAAATTTATATTGTATATTAAATTTTATAAAGTATCAATCTAACTTTCTGATTAAATTGCATGAGACCTTTCCCAAATAACATGCTTTGTACATTGCATATAAAATGAGTAACCTAGTGATTCATTAGAAATAATTGAAAATATGTAATTTAGATATTATATATATTAAAAGTTTTGGTCACATAACATAGTGTACATCGATTAAGATGTATTAAAATAGAAATAATATGCTTGGAATTATATTATATGACATTGATTTGTAAATGTTATGGATAATGACTTTATTTTATCACTTTTTCACATTTATAATAAATGATTATATCATAGATTGTTGGAAAATATATTAATGTGTTTTTTAAATTCATTTATATAAATTTTAATGTTGCTAAATAACATAAATATTGCATAATATAAATTTTACAAATCACTAACAAAGAAATAAGAATAATTAAAAAAATATTATTCTTTATATATAAAAAAACTTGAAATTAGTCTTCACGGACATTATTCGAGTTCCTAATTATACAATATTATACAATATATTTAATTTGTAAACGATTTATAAAATTTATTATATAAATAAAGTCAATGAAAAATTGATGAAATATCTAATTTATTTGATGTTTTAAAAGCGCTTAAAGGGTAAAAGAGGAAATCAAAAGTTTATTTGATGTTTTAAGTCACTTTTAATATAGTATAGATATAGATATAAACCATAAAAAATATGGATGGCCCAGATTAGAGAGAAATTATTGTGGTTGCGGGCTCACGGTCAATATATTAATATTAGTTGTGGGACTCACACGCCTGCCATTTCTTTAGAAGGTGGATGGTAAAAAAGTAATTTTTTTACTCTGAGACCTACACGTCATGCATATCTATAATTTATAATACATTAAAAGGTGGAAGTATGAGAGAAATTTTTGTGGACAATTTTATGCATCTTCTTTTTTGTTAATTCTAAAATGCCCTTGAACAATCAAAATCTCATATGACACTTGACAAGATCTAAACCGAAGACTCCATTGAAGAGAAGATAGAGCGAGAACCGTAGGATCAAGTAAGCAGTTATGGAGACCAATCAGACAAAAGTACATTGTCAATTTTGGCAATCCAAAGAAAAGCTAACCAAGACCGTAGACACAATCCAACATACATATTTAATCTAATAATTAAGGCTAATATATGTGATTTTAGAAGATATTCTGCTATCCCATGAATGAAGCTATATCTCCCCAAATAGGGGAATACCCCCAATATCTAGCGATTTTTCTTTCATCTAAGAATTTTTCACGTAAATCATGGTTTCTTTATTCTATCATTCTCTTTCTAAATTATTATCTTTGTTATTCGCTCGTAGATGATTTTTCATACCGAAAATATTATTTACATTTTGGTGCTTTATTGAGAGCGAGAGAAAAACTCGAGAAATTCCTTCCAAAATGCTCAAAACCAAATCAAACGCCCCCTCAACAACGAAAACAGAAACGGAAATGACAACATGTTGGAAGCAGAGATGGAAAAGAAAATAAGTACACAACTGAAAATGGAATGAAAAATGAAACGGAACGGCAAGGGTTGAAAGCTGAGGTGGAAATGACAATAAGTACAGAATTGAAAACAAAACGAAAAACGTTAAACTCGTTCCTTGCATATTTGTTTGACTTAGTTCTTTTACATCATTATTAGTTTCTAAAAAAAGAAAAAAATCTGAATAGACCCAACAAAGTCGTACAAAGAATTTATTTGAATTTTATATTCTAATTTTATTTAAATACTAAATCATATTTTGAAATTTGAAATTTCTTATATGAAATTTGTTCTTTGATGAAATTATTTTAAATTTTAAATTAAATTAAATTTTAGAACCTGATTCAAATTTTGAATTTAATCTTATCTCAAGCTAAAAAATATAAAATTTTGATCAGTGTATTTTTGAGGAATTTTCTCTTTCTTTTTCAATGTGAAAAGTGCAGAAAAAAAGGATAAACAAACAACGAGAACGGAATTGTCTTGACGACGGGAGTGAAATAGTTTTGACGACAGGAATGAAATTGTCTTATGACGGGGATGAAATTGTCTTGACGATGGGAACCGAATTATCTTGATGATGAGAACGGAATTGTCTTGACAACAATAACAGAATTATCTTGATGATGTGAACGTAATGGAAACTGAAACGAAAAAATTTGGAAGAAAATTTACATGGACAATTGAATAGTTACAAATATATGAAAGTCTACTTCATGGAGTATTTAACAAAATTCAATTTGGAGCTCCGGATCAAAAGTTATTGTGATTTTTGTATAGGTCGTTTAAAAACATAGATTATGCAGAAACGTAAATTTCAAAAATTAAACTCTATTGACTGGGAGCCAACTATATGATGAATGTTATACTAGCGAAAATATACAGAAATCTACTTAACGGAGAATTTTATGAAATTAATTTGAAGCCCCCGATCAAAAGTTAAGGTAATTTTCATACATATTATTCAGAGAATTAAAGTTGATTTTCCGTATCTTTGTAATAATATACGATTCGCCAAGCAATTAGCTTCCAATTGATACAGTATAATTTCCAAAATTTTCCATATATTATTAGAAATATATGGATATCTATGTATATTATTACAAAGCTAATTGCTTTGTTATTCATTTGTAGATGGTTTTTCATATAAAAAAATCATTTACATTTTAGTGTTTTCATCGAGAGCGAGAGAAAAATTTGAGAAATCCCTTTTAATATGCTCAAAACCAAATCAAACGTCCCCTCAACAATGAAAGCAAAAACAAAAATGGCAACGGGTTGGAAGCAGAGATGGAAATGACAATAAGTATAGAACTAGAAATAGAACGAAAAATGTAACGGAAACAGCAACGGGTTGAAAGCAGAGACGGAAATGACAATACGTACAGAACTAAAAATGCAACGGAAAATGGTAAACTTGTTCCTTGCATATTCGATTGACTTATTTCTTTTACATCATTATTAGTTTCTAAAAAAATAAAAAAAATAGGAATAGATCCAACAATGCCGTACAAAGAATTTATTTGATTTGTGATAAATAAAGTTTTGAATTTTAAATTCTAATTTTATTTAAATACTAAATCATATTTTGAATTTTTGAAATATCTTATCTGAAATTTGTTATGATGAGATTATTTTAAATTTTAAATTAAATTAAATTTTGGAACCTGATTCAAATTTTGAATTTAAGCTTATCTCAAGCTAAAAACATAAAATTTTGATCAGTGTATTTTTGAGGAATTTTTCTCTTTCTTTTTCTCTGTGAAAAAGTGCAGAAAAATAAAGGATGAACAAACAATGAGAACAGAATTGTCTTGACGACGGGAATGGAATGGTTTTGACGAGAGGAATGAAATTATCTTGATGACGGGGATGGAATTTTCTTGATGATGGAAACCGAATTATCTTGACGATGAGAACGAAATTGTCTTGACAACAAGAACGAAATTATCTTGACGATGTGAATGTAATGGAAACTGAAACAAAAAAAATCTGGAAGAAAAATTACATGGACAATCAAATAGTTACAAAGATATGAAAGTCTACTTCATGGATTATTTAACAAAATTCAATTTGGAGTTCCGGATCAAAAGTTATGGTGGTTTTCGTATAGGTTGTTCAAAAAAATAGATTATGCAGAACCGTAAACTTCAAAAATTAAACTCTATTGACTGGGAGCCAACTACATGACGAATGTTATACCAACGGAAAGATACGAAAATCTACTTAACGGATAATTTTATGAAAATTAATTTGAAACTCTCGATCAAATGTTATAGTAATTTTCATACATACTATTCAGAGAATTAAAGTTGATTTCTGTATCTTTGTATAATATACGATTCGCCAAGCAATTAGCTTACAATTGATACAGTATAATTTCCAAAAATTTTGATATATTATTAGAAATATATGGATATCTATTTATATTATTACAAAGATAATTGCTTTGTTATTCATTCCCAGAGGGTTTTTCATACGAAAAAAATCATTTATATTTTTGTGCTTTCATTGAGGGCGAGAGAAAAATTCGAGAAATCCCTTACAAAATGCTCAAAACCAAATCAAACGTCCCCTCAACAATGAAAGCAGAAACAGAAATGGCAGCGGGTTGGAAGCAGAGATGGAAACGACAATGAGTACATAACTGGAAATGGAACAAAAAATGAAACGGAAATGGCAATGGGTTGGAAGAAAAGATGGAAACGACAATAAGTACAATATTGGAAATGGAACGAAAAATGAAACGGAAATGGCAACGGGTTGGAAGCAGAGATGGAAACGACAATAAGTACATAACTGGAAATGGAACGAAAAATGAAACGGAAATGGCAACGGGTTGGAAGCAGAGATGGAAATGACAATAAGCACATAACTGGAAATGGAACGAAAAATGAAACGGAAATGGCAACGAGTTGGAAGCAGAGATGGAAATGACAATAAGTACATAACTAAAAACGGAATGAAAAACGGTAAACTCATTCCTTGCATATTTGATTGACTTATTTCTTTTGCATCATTATTAGTTTCTAAAAAAAGAAAAAAATAGGAATAGATTTGACAAAGTCGTACAAAGAATTTATTTGATTTGTGATAAATAAAATTTTGAATTTTAAATTCTAATTTGATTTAAATACTAAATCATATTTTGAATTTTGAAATATCTTATCTGAAATTTATTATGATGAGAATATTTTAAATTTTAAATTAAATTCAATTTTGGAACCTGATTCAAATTTTGAATTTAAGCTTATCTCAAGCTAAAAATATAAAATTTTGATAAGTGTATTTTTGAGGAATTTTTCTCTTTCTTTTTCTATGTGAAAAAGTGCAGAAAAATAAAGGATGAACAAACAACGAGAACGGAATTGTCTTGACGACGGGAATGGAATGGTTTTGATGAGAGGAATGAAATTGTCTTGATGACAGGGATGGAATTTTCTTGACGATGGGAACCGAATTATCTTGACGATGAGAACGAAATTGTCTTGACAACAAGAACAAAATTATCTTGACGATGTAACGTAATGGAAACTGAAACGAAAAAATCTGGAAGAAAAATTTCATGGAGAATCAAATAGTTACAAAGATATGAAAGTCTACTTCATGGATTATTTAACAAAATTTAATTTGGAGTTCCGGATCAAAAGTTATGGTGGTTTTTGTATAGGTCGTTCAAAAAAATAGATTATGCAGAACCGTAAACTTTAAAAATTAAACTCTATTGACTGGGAGTCAACTACATGACGAATGTTATACCAACAGAAATATACAAAAATCTACTTAACAGAGAATTTTATGAAAATTAATTTGAACCTCCCGATCAAAAGTTATGATAATTTTCATACATATTATTCAGAGAATTAAAGTTGATTTCCGTATCTTTGTAATAATATACGATTCACCAAGCAATTAGCTTCCAATTGATACAGTATAATTTTTAAAATTTTCTATATATTATTAGAAATATATGGATATCTATTTATATTATTACAAAGCTAATTGCTTTGTTATTCATTCGTAGAGGGTTTTTCATACTAAAAAAAATCATTTACATTTTGATGCTTTCATTGGGAGCGAGAGAAAAACTCGAGAAATCCCTTCCAATATGCTCAAAACCAAATCAAACATCCCCTCAACAATGAAAGCAGAAACAGAAATGGCAACGGGTTGGAAGCAGAGATGGAAACGACAATAAGTACATAACTGGAAACGGAACGAAAAATGAAACAAAAATGGCAACGGGTTGGAAGCAGAGATGGAAATGACAATAAGTACATAACTAAAAACAGAACGAAAAATGGTAAACTCATTCCTTGCATATTTGATTGACTTATTTCTTTTACATCATTATTAGTTTCTAAAAAAAGAAAAAAAATAGGAATAGATCTGACAAAGTCGTACAAAGAATTTATTTGATCTGTGATAAATAAAGTTTTTAATTTTAAATTCTAATTTGATTTAAATACTAAATCATATATTTGAATTTTGAAATATCTTATCTAAAATTTATTATGATGAGATTATTTTAAATTTTGGAACTTGATTCAAATTTTGAATTTAAGCTTATCTCAAGCTAAAAATATAAAATTTTGATCAGTGTATTTTTGAGGAATTTTTCTCTTTCTTTTTCTATGTGAAAAAGTGCAGAAAAATAAAGGATGAACAAACAACGAGAACAGAATTGTCTTGACGACGGGAATGGAATGGTTTTGACGAGAGGAATGAAATTGTCTTGATGACGGGGAGGGAATTTTCTTGACGATGGGAACCGAATTATCTTGACGATGAGAACAGAATTGTCTTGATAACAAGAACAGAATTATCTTGACGATGTGAACGTAATGGAAACTGAAACAAAAAAATCTCGAATAAAAATTTCATGGACAATCAAATAGTTACAAAGATATGAAAGTCTATTTCATGGATTATTTAACAAAATTCAATTTGGAGTTCCGGTCAAAAAAATAGATTATACAGAACCGTAAACTTCAAAAATTAAACTCTATTGACTGGGAGCCAACTACATGACGAATGTTATACCAACGGAAACATACAGAAATCTACTTAACAGAGAATTTTATGAAAATTAATTTGAACCTCCCGATCAAAAGTTATGATAATTTTCATACATATTATTCAGAGAATTAAAGTTGATTTCCGTATCTTTGTAATAATATACGATTCACCAAGCAATTAGCTTCCAATTGATACAGTATAATTTTTAAAATTTTCTATATATTATTAGAAATATATGGATATCTATTTATATTATTACAAAGCTAAT
This sequence comes from Datisca glomerata, assembly GCA_003255025.1. Taxonomy (NCBI): domain Eukaryota; kingdom Viridiplantae; phylum Streptophyta; class Magnoliopsida; order Cucurbitales; family Datiscaceae; genus Datisca; species Datisca glomerata. The sequence goes on from QANY01009387.1 coordinate 2,286,982, forward strand.
TGCTTTGTTATTCATTCGTAGAGGGTTTTTCATACTAAAAAAAATCATTTACATTTTGATGCTTTCATTGGGAGCGAGAGAAAAACTCGAGAAATCCCTTCCAATATGCTCAAAACCAAATCAAACATCCCCTCAACAATGAAAGCAGAAACAGAAATGGCAACGGGTTGGAAGCAGAGATGGAAACGACAATAAGTACATAACTGGAAACGGAACGAAAAATGAAACAAAAATGGCAACGGGTTGGAAGCAGAGATGGAAATGACAATAAGTACATAACTAAAAACAGAACGAAAAATGGTAAACTCATTCCTTGCATATTTGATTGACTTATTTCTTTTACATCATTATTAGTTTCTAAAAAAAGAAAAAAAATAGGAATAGATCTGACAAAGTCGTACAAAGAATTTATTTGATCTGTGATAAATAAAGTTTTTAATTTTAAATTCTAATTTGATTTAAATACTAAATCATATATTTGAATTTTGAAATATCTTATCTAAAATTTATTATGATGAGATTATTTTAAATTTTGGAACTTGATTCAAATTTTGAATTTAAGCTTATCTCAAGCTAAAAATATAAAATTTTGATCAGTGTATTTTTGAGGAATTTTTCTCTTTCTTTTTCTATGTGAAAAAGTGCAGAAAAATAAAGGATGAACAAACAACGAGAACAGAATTGTCTTGACGACGGGAATGGAATGGTTTTGACGAGAGGAATGAAATTGTCTTGATGACGGGGAGGGAATTTTCTTGACGATGGGAACCGANTGATGAATTTTAGAAGATAAAGTGATTTTAAAATTTAATTTTAAAAAGTGATTATTTGTAAAAAATAATTTTAATTATATATGATTTAGTTTAAAATTCAAATTTTCAATTTTAAAAGGGTTTTATTTTATATTATAAAACTTTAGCTCACTCACACCGTACATATCCATACACCCTAAAACAACCTTTAACCTAATATTATATGTATATATATTATTCTACTTCAATCTCTCACTATTCATCTCTCTCTTTGAACGCAGCCCTGTGAAGGCTCTCTCACCCTCTGTTTTCTCTTAGCTTTCATAGCCAACCAATGGCATTTTCTCCACAAGGAAGCACCATCTTCGATCACGCCAAGCCTCTGTTCTTCATCTCCTTCTTCATTTCATTTTTGGCAACTCACCAATGTTGATCTCTGCAATTTATAAGCTCCAATTCCCTCCTCTCCGTTTCAATTTTGGGCGTCCCTTATTGTCAATTTTCATTTTTTCCCTCTTTCTTCTTATGTTTCTCTCTCCCAATTTCTTTCTTCTTCTCTTCTTTCTTTGCCATTTCTCTCTCGCTCTCTGTCTCTCTCTGCATCTTTCTTCTCCCTCTCTCTCTATCTTTTTCTCTCTCTATTTTTGCCTCCCTCTCGTCCTTGCTTCGTCTCTCTCCCTCTCTATTTTTGTCTCTTTCTTTCAGTCTCTCTCTTTCATCCTCATCTATGTTTCTTCCCCCTCTATTCGTTTTCCATCTCTTCTCTAATTTTTTTTGTCTTAATGGCTGCTCTCTCTCGGTCTTTCCCCTTCCCTCTTTCTCCTTCTGTTTCTTTCTCCCAATTTCTTTCTTCTTCTCGTCTTTCTCTGTCTTTTCTCTCTCCCTCTGTTTCCCTTTCTCTCGCCCTCTGTTTCTCTCTCTCTATCTCTATCTCTCTCTTCTTCTCTCTACATCCCTCTCTCTCTTCCCCTCTCAGATCCCCTCGCTGTTTTTCTTCCCCTATTTATTTCTCTCTCCTTCTCGTTTTCTCTTTCTCTTTTCCCCCTATTTTCTCGCGCTTTCTGTTCTGCAACTGGGTCTTGCACCCAGTTGTTCTGCCCTGAACCGGTTCATCACAAATCAAACCGGTTCAGTTTACTCGGGCCGGCCTGAACCGGTCCATCAGATAAAATCGACCTGTGCTGGTCCGAACCAGCCCGGTCTGAACCATTTGACCCGAAGCTTTATCTTTTGACTCTAGACTCGATATATTATTTTTCGACCTAGTTCTGACCGTTTTGCACTGTTTTAATTAAATACATATTTTCTATTTTATGATATTAAAAAAGTGTTTATATTGTTTTATTTCCAAACAATTTAGTGATTATATATTTTTTTGGATTTCAGGTCATTAATTGTTTAATTCATTCTTCCGCTTCAGGTAAGTGGGCTTATATAATGGTGTGACTCCCGTTTTTATAAATGTATATGCTTTTTGTAAGTGAATTTATGTCGTAATGTGACCTATGCGTGATAAATATATATGCTTGAGTAAGTGAAATTACATTGTAATGTAACCCGCGTGTGATAAATGTAATATGTGTTATTCTCATAAGCTTTATTTGTCTATAAGCATGTTACGTTCATATATATGTTTGTGTAAATTGACTTATATAACGATGTGATTCTGATATTATAATTCTAACATGTATTTATTATCTGTGTAAACATTTTTCTATAAATATTATATTTGGTTAACACTTTGGTAATTGATTACTGTTCAATTATTAATGTGATTATCATGAGATAAATGTGTGAGTATGACTGATTTTACGTTAGTATGTTATCATGTTTGATTGTGTTATATGTATCAGTATGCATTATATGATTAATTTTTGTCATGCGTTAGATTCTGCAAGTTATGAGATTAATTCATTCAAGTGGTAATTAAGAAAAATATGAACTTAAGTATGACCTTTAGTTAAGAAGAATCAGGACAGTTCACGTTATGTTCTGTTAAACGAATGGGGTGTCATATGTTCATGCTTTCGCACACATAGGGTGTCATCTGTTTATGTTTTGGTCATTCATTGGGTGTCATCTGTAAATATTTTCCGTCACTCATGGGATGCCATCTGTTCACTTTTTTCATCACCTATGAGTGCCATCTGTTCTGTCGCCCATTGAGTGTCATCTGTTTCGTCGCCTGATGTGTGCCATCTGTTTCATCGCCCAATTCATAATGATGTGTTTCAGTTAATGTGTGATCAGTTATGATTAGGTTGTTAACTAGAGGATATGACAAGCTAAGATATAATTAAGATTGCTAAATGATTCTGTTTGAGACACGTGTTATCTGAGTGCTATGTTAAGCCATGTTATGATCAAGTACGTTACTTTATTTCATTTATGTTATATGACAAGTTCAGATATGTTATGTCATGATTGCATTTATGACATATGGATGCATGTTATTATGTGAGTTTGCTTACTGAGTATTTTAAAATGCTCATTCCCCCTCAGTTATTTATGATGCAGGTGGTGATGGCGAGCAGCATGAGTGGGAGATTGTCATAACCAGTTAGATCAGAGGAATTTATGATTTGATTTAAAACTTAAGAAAATGATTTTTATTAAACTTGGTTATTTAAGTAGTTTATTTTACGTTATGATTTTCTACAAATTATGATGAGTGAAAGTTTCATGAATTATGGATTTCAAGTTTTGACTTTATTTCAAAATTTAATTTAGTTTTTTGAGGTTTTATTAATTATGTATTTAAGACACTTTATCGCTCCGCTATTTATTGATTAAGATTCCGATCATGGATAAGTTTAATGCTTCCGCTATTTAAGGTCAGGGGTTTTCCATCATGGGTAAATTAAGAATTTTCAATTTGGAGATTTTCTCAAAAATAGGGTTATTTCGAATTAGAGATTTTAAAATTGTGAATTACACGTATTTTTAACCCTTGGGGATCGGGGCATTACAATAACCTTCTCTCTAAAATATAGAAATTAAAGGTCGTTGGTCTTTATGGCCTAAGCCCTTGAGAGGGGGAAACCTTTTCTCTAAAATGTGAAAATTAAAGGTCGGTGGCCTAGTAGCCTAAGCCATTGAGAGCGGAAAAAACCTTCTCTCAAAAGGAGTAGGAGACAATGACAACGGCCCAATAGCCTGAGTCCTCAAGAGCGGAAAAAATCCTATTTTTAAATGAAGTACAACAAAAAAGGAGTTCAATAGAAGAAACTTGCACAAACAAAGTGATTTTCATTGATCGAAACAGAGGAACAATACAAAATGAGAGAAGGAAAAAGAAAAATAAGGAAACATGAGAAACTCTATCAATGAGCCTGTAACGAAGAAAATGGGAGAAACTCTTCAATGAGTTTATAGTAAAGGAAATAGGAGAAACTCTCCAATGAGCTCGTAATAAAAGAAATGCGAGAAATTCTTCAATGAGCATGTAGCAAAGGAAACAGGAGAAACTCTACGAATGAAGGCATGGCATCAAACTCAAACCCTTACAGTGAAATTGTGAAACGATCTTAATGTACGAGAGAAGAAAAATGAGGAAACAGGAGAAACTTTATCAATGAACCCGTAGCGTAGAAAATGAGAAAAACTCTACCAATGATCCCACAACAAAGAAAACTGGAGAGACTCTACAAATAGTAGTCGTTCTCAAAAGAAAACTAGAAGACGTTCTCAATAGAAAACTAGAAGACGTTCTCAAACAAATAAGTCCATATGAACGAAAGAAGTGACAATGGAAAAGGAGCTACGCAAAAAAAGAAGTGAGGAAATTTGCTAAGTATTGAGAAAATGAAAATTATAAAAAGATACAAAAGACCATGCTTGCATCGACGACAACATCTTCAATAGAACGGTTAGCAACAATATCCTCAATTGGGAAGATTGACAATGGCCTGTCAAATGGCTGGTTGAAAAACTGACAAAAAAAAGTAATCATCATTGACGGCGTAACCGTAAATGAAGGAAAAGTAATCATCATCGACGATAAACTGACAAAAAAAAGAGTTGCTTGGCAACCATAAAGCATTTGTAAACAAGAATAGAAGAACATAAAGACAGAAAGCAAATGAGAAACTACCATTGACAGCAAACAGTCAAAAAGTTGCTTAAAAAATTACATTTCATATCTCCAAGAAGCACGTGAGAACAAAAACGGGCAGACGTAACATCAGAACAAGAAAAAATAAATTATTACACCTCAACGAATAAAATTCTATTGAGTGTAATGGGTCAATGAACAGTCAAAATCTCACATGACACGTGGCAAGGTCTTGACCGAAAACTTCATCGAAGAGAAGATAGAGCGAGAATCGTAGGATCAAGCAGGTAGTTATGAAGAGGATACCAATCCATCGAAAGTACATGGCTTACCAACGTGACAATCCAAGGAGAAACTAATCAAAATTGTAGACACGATCCAACAGACAGATTTAATATGATAATTAAAGCTAATGTACATTATTTTAGGGGGTATTCGACTATTTCATGAATGAAGCTATATCTCCCGAAATACGGGAATATCCCCCAATATCTAGCGATAATTCCATAGATGCGGAGATATTCTTCACATATTTAGTGATGATTCTGTCATTAGAAGATATGTTATCAGATTCTGTAAAAGCCTATAAATAGAGACATATGTAACAACCTAATGTGGGGCTGAGACCAATACTATGATGTACAATCGAAAATACAATAGAACATCATAAATCTTCTCATAGTTTTTCTCCCCTTTAAGGTTCACATAAATTTTGGTGTCTTTATTCTCTCATTCTCTCTCTAAATTATTATCTTTATTATTCATTCGTAGAGGGTTTTCCATACCGACAAAATCATTTACATCCTTATAAAGTACACATGGCGCATTTCCATTTGTCCATCAAATAAAGATGTGTCAAATGTAATAATCGTAAAGTGAGTATTGGAAGATGACTTTTGAAAGGTAGATTTTGAAATGAAACAATAATGAGAAGTGACTTTTAAAATGTAGAGAAATTTACTTTACTCCCTAAATTTCAAAATTGAACATTAAACTATACAAAAATTACACAAAATCTTGAAGTAAACTTCATTAGTTTCTCCATCAATTTTAACAAAATGAAGTCATTTTAAAACACTTAAAACAATAATGCTTCCCTTATACTCAAATATAATAAACCCACAATCAAACACTCTAATCCTAATTACTCTTCCTCTCCCTCCCTCATGATTTTTTCCATTTCTTTCTCGTAAAGAAAGTCATGGGCTTGGTGAGAAACACGTATCAGAGAGAAGCTCCAAGAAACAGTCTTCAAGTTTTTTCCCGTCTTCTTAAAACTAGACCTAAAATATAAAATTTGTTGATTCCATTCATGGTAAAATTGGTAATTGCATTTAAAATGAATTTTTGTGAATTAAAGGGAAAACCCAAAAGGTAAAAAAAATTGTCAGATTTTCTCTAAAACCTGCATAATCCTACTAGTAAAAACAAACCTGCATAATCTAGGTGCCAAAAGAAAATGTTGAAGCCTTTGGAATGACAAGAGATGATGTGGGAGATTGAGCGCAAACCAAACAATCCATATTACTAGTTAAGAACCTAAACCACTGCCTCGTATCATAGTTTATGTTTGTAAGAAAATCCTACAAACTTTTACAATTAGCTTTCTAGTGCATAAGAATACAAAAAGAGGGGTGACTTAAAACTTTGTGAGAAAAACTCATGGTTTTGCTTATGAGAAAGAAATGAAGAAATCGTGAGGAAATTAGGAATAAAGGTATTTGGCTGTGGGTGATGGTATTTGCGTGATAAGCAAAACGATGTCATTTTGAATGTATTAAAATGATGTCGTTTCGCTAAAGTCAACAGAAGAATTGACGAAGTTTGTTTCAGGGTTTTAAATATAAATTTTATATAGTTTAAGCTTTAAATTGTAATGTTTTAAAATTTAGAGTTTATATTATTTATTACTCATAGTTACTGAGGGTCAATGTTCTTTGTGTATTACAGATTATTGAATATTGTATATAACAAATATTTATATAATAATATTTTTTTTATCCATTTTTTGTATTTTGTTATGATTATATTATAAACGTAAAAAATTTTATTCATCAATGACATTGACACTAATATAAAATGATACGTGCAACGCACGTAACATTGACAAAGAACTAGGAAATAGAGAAGGAAAAAGAGCAATAACCAAGCTATCAAGTCTAAAATTTGGTTACAAATTTGTGAATTTAAAATACACTTCCAAATAAACACTCAAGAACAAAATCACCTAACCAACTTTCTTGCTAATGGGGGATTAAAAGAAACCGTCGCATATTTCTGACCAATCAATGATGAAGTAAAATATCCCAAGAGACCTCATGTATCCCTAGATAACAAGAAACTGTTGCGCCTAATTCATTCTCCGGATTAGCCCTTTGATGAAGTTCTCACGATTCCCTGCATTACCTCCTTCTACATAGTGGTTCCTCTTCTTTTCCAAACCTCCCGGTGCCTTCAGCTTGAATGGCCGCAGGAAGTTATTTGCCTCAAGGAGGTCCAACCGTTAGGATTTCATGGACAAGATCCTCCACGTAGATATTAATACCATACTTGCCAAAGAGCCTATTATGACACCAACCAAATGTTAGCATGTCACTCCATTCCAGCGGCATTGGAAACAAATAAAAAAGAAAAGAAAAAGAAAGACATATTCAACAGCTGAGCGTCAGTCAAAGCAGTTCTCGCTTATTTATTTTTAAAAAAGTACGGTATGAGATTTATTTAAAAGATACTAACATTCTTTTTAATTTTAAAAAAAGCACAGATCTTCCTTCACCTTTTATTATATGTATAAAAAAAATCTCAAAATCATTAAATATTTACTTAACCACGTTTAATTTTTTTCAGAATGCAGGGAAGAAGAAGACCCGACGATGGGAAAAAATCCTTCACGAACAGAGATGTTTCAAAATTCACAAACAAAGAAAATTTAATGGCATGGAAATTGCAGGCATGTTTCATACGATTAGTTGCACATTTTGACTTTTTACAGACCCTTCGTTTCAAGGTAACCAGCGTCTACAACAGCCACCATTGCAGCAAACTCTTGAAAAAGCTTGTCCTTTTATGAGCAAAACCAGATACCCAATTCAGAAAAAGGTGAAAATAAGAACCGATTTAAGCTCAGCAACTCAAATTTCATGAAAATAGGAGCCGATTTCGCCTTCCCGATTGAAGAAAGTGTCAACAAAAAAGCATTCTGCCCATGCCAGAAGATGCAATGAATTGTATTCTTAAGAACTTGTTCTGTATCAAGAAGTTTCCTCCTTGAAGTCAAAACTCACCTTAGCCATCGAAGAAGAAGGCTGACCGTCGAAGAAGAAGATCGTTGAAGAATAAGAAGGCTCGTGGCCCGTGGGTGGGGTGGTGCATTAATTCGGGTAAAATAATTTTAAGGGTTATTTTGATCATTTCACTTAAAAATTAAGTCAATCATAACAAATTTGACTTATATTTTTTTAAATTAAAGGGGTGTTCGTGTTTTTTAAACAAATCTTAAGGGATATCAGTGTACTTTTTTTTATTATTACTCTCCCAAAATGTGTCATATTGTGATTTTAGTGTCAAATAGTCAATGGTAAATATGTTTTTGGAGGGTAAAATCTAAGGATAGTTCGTTTTTAATTTGTGAATTGAGTATTTAATATGTTTGTTGAGTTTGATAGTTTTTTTACTAATTTGTTTTTTTTAAATTTATCTCCATCTTCTATTAAATAACAACTTGATTTTTTTTAAAACACAATCTTCATTTCTCAATTCATCCAAACAATTAGCTCATCCTACTACTAAGGTAAAATCTAAGAGAAGTTAGTTTTTTCTTTCATTTCATCCAAATATTTAGCTCGTCATACTGTAAGAAGATGAATGACGTACTTAATTATTAATAATAATGTATTACACAAAAATGCACAGAATACATAAAATTAAGATAAACACGGAAAACTTAGACCTAGGCTTGCAGGTAGTGCAATGGGGTAAACCAGTAACGTCACTGCAGATGATGCTCATAGTCTATGACGTCTGTTTTCAAGATACAACGGTCTTATGGAAGCAGTAAGCAGCACAACAATAATATCTCTCTTTAGCTAACCAAAAAATTATTTGTGTCTCAGATTTTTGCTTTGACTGAAAGAAAATTCCCTCTCTGATGATGCCCACGAAATTACTTCATATAGAAGCAATTGCGACTGTCTAAACAGCCATAAAGGTTAAACTTGTGACTGTCTAGAGCAGTCACAAGTAGTAGTTGTAACTGGCAACAAAGACACCTCTATGAAGACACCTCTTGAAGATATCTGGAAAAAAAAATAGAACGGTCTAAGAAAATCAAGCCCAAGAAGCCCAATAGCCAAGAGACCCAAGGCCTCAAGGCCCCATCAAATGCTCCATCAAAGACCCTTAAATATATTATGTCAAAGGCTTGGGTTTGAACCCATGACCTTAAAGTTTTACATAACCCCTTTTCTACTAAGCTAGTAACCAACATATGTCCATTCATAATAAAATAAATATAACATTCTCCCATATGAATGGACAACCAAAAAGTAATTTTATCTGAGCGCAGCAGAAATGATACCGCATCGGGAGTGGTAGTTTTTTACTTTGAACCATCCTTAGTAAAAGACTGTCGTCTACATATAAACATACTAGAGTATATGCCTCATCCAAACTCTTCACGTAGACACTTGTCACACTCATTGATTTTGAATCCATTGAAAATCATAACCTCATCAAATTTCTCATGTTGTTGCTTGGGAGCTTATTTAAGTCCATATATTGACTTAAAAAATAGAACGGTCAAGGCAAATCAAGCCCAAGGCCCCATCAAAGACCCTCAAATATATTATGTCAAGGCTTGAGTTTGAACTCATGACATCAAAATTTTACACAAAACCTTTTCCACTAAGCTACTAACCAACATATATCAATTCACAATAAAATAAATATAACACATACTACTAACGTAATAATCTATTTAGTCTTATTAATTTTTAATTGACATTATATCTAGGCGTGAGCATGATATTTATTACTGCTTTAATTACTTAAGTTTTGTTTACTTTAATGTGTTTGTAGTGCTAATGTTAATGTGACCATACTTGTTTGATTTTTTACTGTTTTGAAAAGGACAAAAATGTTGGTTTGTTACATTTTTTACTGTTTTGAAAAATATGACAATGCATGTTAATGTTGTTTTTAAGTACTTATTTGCACTTTACATTGTAATTATCTATTCATTTTTTAAAAAATATACAACCCATATGAATTTTCGATCATGGTGGATAAAATAGACTGTTTTTTTAAGTATTAGAGATGCTATTGGTCTAGTATAGGAAAATGTTTGATGGGATTTTGAGAAGCAGAGAAACATTATAGAAGTCATGGTGAAGTGGAGGCGCTAGTGGAAATTTCCGATCAAAGCATGGTAGATGAATTTGGAGAAGGGGATTAACAATGGAGATGTGCTAGACATATCTCAGAGGTGATGTGTTAGAATCATATTTCTCACTGCTTTTAAAATTTGTAATGTAACATTGATAAAAAAATTTAGATATCTGAATGAATAACACGTTTATGTAATAAATATGAGAATTATTTGTAAAATATTTGAATTTTGAAATTATTTGTTTGATTGTGTTTGATTTCATTACTTATACACAATAATTATTTTATTTGGTAGTAATTTCTCTTGTAACTGATGGAATGAGCAAAAGATGATATTCTTGAGCCTTATATAAGACTAACTATCAGTATTATAGAAGGGTGCTATGATTTTTATAACAAGTATGGTTTATAACTTGAATTTAGCATTAGAAAAATAAAAATGCAGTCTGATAGGTATGAAAACCGAACAGTTATTAATTTTGTTTGTTTAAAAGAAGGCTTTTGTAAAGACTCTGATCCATTAAAAGAGAAGTGGATAGAAATGTTGAAAACTAGAACTGGTTGTAAAGCAAATATCAAATTTCATTGTGATTCATGAATTGGCTTCGCTTAAAGAAAGACAATTTCTTCGATTTGGACGAAAAATTACTGATGCTAAAAAATGTATCATATAAACTATGGTTGATTCAAGTATGAGAACAAATACAAGCACATTCATTCATGGTCAATGAATATTGGGGAGTAGTTTATGTTGGGTTTACTAGGAGAGATAACTATAATTTCATGAATTCACAAAGATTTTAACTAATTGAGGCAAGATGCGTGTAAAGTGTGATGAACATTTTTAGAACCAAGCAAGGGGATGACCCCGTGTTCTTTTACTCATTCCAATTAGATCAAGAAAATAGAATGACAAATGTTTTTTTAAGGATGGCAGATCAAGGCTTGACTATGATAACTTAGGAGATGTAGTGATATTTGATACAACTTATCGCACAAACAAGTATAATATGATATTGCGCCGTTTGTAGGGTTAATCACCATTGGATGAAATGTTATCTTTGGTTGTGCATTTTTACCAAATGAAACAACTACTTCATTTGTTTGGTTATTTGAAACATTTTTGGAATCAATGGGTGGTCGGCAACCAATAATGATATTTACTTATCAAGATTAAGCAATGCATAATGTAATATCTCTAGTCCTTCTTGAGTCAATTCACTGCCTTTGCATTTTGCATATCTTGGAAAATGCTACACAACATCTTTCTTCATTGTATGCAAATCCATAATTTAAAGAGAGAATTTAATAAGTGTCTACACTAGTCTGATTCACCATATGAGTTTGAGGTAACCTGGAATCTATGCTAACCAAGTTTGGTTTGGAAGAACATAGATGGTTGAATAATCTCCATGAGTTAAGAGCTAATTAGTGTGCCACTTTTAGCATGGATACATTTTATGCTGGAATTAGATCATCACAATGAAGTGAGAGTACAAATAATGTGTTTCAATATATGTCGACTAAGACAATGCGGCTTACTAAATTTTTGATTCATTATGAGAAGATGATGGGAAGAGATGAGGGAAAAAGAGTTAGAAGAAGATTTTCGTTGCCACCAAGGTATGTCTCCCAATATAAATGAACGCAGACCTATGGTAGTTCAAGCTACATGTATGTATACTCATACTCTATTCAAACACTTTGAAATTGAGATGTCATTAATACTATATATATTCATTAATATAAAATGTATCATGAATTCTATTGAATAATTTCATGTTGGAGTTTATGGGAATGAAATGATTTTGGAGGTACTTTACAACTCATTTTCTAAGACAATTACTTGTTCAACACAAGTTTGAATCTTTTAAAATCTTATGATGTCATGCATTAAGAGTTTTGATTGAAAAAATGTTGTTAGAACTCTCACAATATATCTTATGAAGGTGGATAAAAATGTCAAAACAATGTGTCAAGCTCTTCCACAGTCTTACACACAGATCAAATTTTTTCTAAAACATTGCGACGTAATGAAATGATGCGTGCTGCTTATAGACTTGTGACAATTGGGGCATACAGATGATGGTAGTAAGATTGTGAAATATAAAATTGTTAGACTTGCAACTTCTTACAAAAGAAATGAACGAGTGCACTATGATAGACAACGTTGATGGTAGAAGCAACGATGATTATTTGACAAATGACATACAATTAGGATATGATCAAACATCAATAACAGATCATCTATGTATGAGACCAAAATGAGTATCTAATGCAAGACTAAAAATTAACATGGAGAAGTGTATGAAAAAGACACCAAAAGAAGGATCATCTAGTAAGTAAATAATAATTTTTTTGCTACGTTAATGAGGCAATATTATGTCATTTTACTGGTTATGATTAATTAATTTCATGTATCAGGAGTCAGGAAGCAACAACTTTCCTCACTTCCAAGCCAAGTACCATCCTTGCAACCATTTAGCCAAAGAAATCAAAATTTAATCACCAATGATCCGATATTTAAATTTTATTAGATAATTATTTATTAGACGTTGTTTAAAATGATTTATAACTTATAAACTTTTGTTGAAATAGATTATGTTCACACTTTTTAACTTTATGAATTCAACACAAAGTGGTGGAATATTATGCAATTTATCGAGGTTATAAATTTTTTTAATTGAGTTGTCCATGCTTAAATTTATATCCACTAACGTTTGTACGAGTACTGATTATCATATCGTCTGATTAATTTCATGATCACAATGAATACGAGACTGGAAAAAAATACTCAAGTGAAAGCCTATTCTTATTATAATGATGTTTAGAATGATTTAATTTATAAATTGTTCAAACTTTATAGACATGTATGCATCTATTAATTTTTCTTGGTTGACTACTTTATCATTATTACTTAATTTAAAGGATTAACTAAATTGAAAAAAACTTCAGTTGGAACGTTTGTCTGAGAATTATTTAAATAAAATTAAACTATTTATTTTAAGTAAATTAAACATGAATTAAGACAAAATTAATATAATTGAAGAAAAAGGAGAACCAAAAAATTGATTAGAACTAAAAGAATTAATTAAAAATCATAATAATTATTAATTTTTCGTGTTGAACACTTTTTAGGGGGAAAGTAACTTTTTTTATTATATTATTTTTAAAATAAATATGCATGATGTGTGCGTCTCACAGTAAAAAACAAATTATGACAGCAGTTGGATGAACACACTGACTAGTTAAAAAGGGGAAAAACACATTTTTTCCTTTTTCTTTATATGCTCAGTAGTCCGCTTTATCTAGAGCGTTCAGATAATAACGACGCCCGGTAGGCCTACTCCTATCTGCCGTTGGCTTGCCAACGGCTGAGAGTCCTCTTTCCCTCCATCTGCGCTGAGCATACAAGTTACGAAGTTGGGCGTCGGACACTGGATGTGTTTTTTCCCCCTCTCTTGGAAACCAGAAGAAAGGAGGCCGTGGCGTACGGTTGAAGTAGAGGATAAGAAGAGAAGTAGAAGATGAGACCCAGCTGCTCTGCTCCTTCCCACGAGGCACATCTCTTTCAGACTCTTAATGGCATTCAACAGCTTGCCGAGACGCGTCGTTTCAAGGTACTCAATATCACTCTTTCCCCCAATTATTTCAGGTTCAATGTCTAATTTATTTTTCATTTCGAGCCGAATTTAAGGCTGAGTTTACCCTCCCAATTTCTTGGATCAATCTATAGATGCTCAAATTAGATGTCGGAAATTGGATGCCTCTGGTTGTAAAACTCACTTATTTTTGTTAAAATCACGAATTTATCATTGATTAGCTCCTTTTTATGACTTTATGGCCTGTTGATATTTTATTTTTATAGGATATAGCCACCATTACTTGTTATGTTTTTTTATTTTCCCAAACGCTTAGATTTACATGTTTATACTGAAAATTCTGTTTCAAATGGTTTGGTTTCAGATAGCATTGGTTTTAATCTACTAGTACATTAACATAAATATTTATTTTACAGCTTTGTTCAACTTTCATGTTCCTTAATCCTTAGTTAGGGTTCTCTTAGTTCAGAACTGCGCCAATTCGGTTTTGAACATATATCAGACATGATATATAATTATATGGGTTAAACTGTATGTTGTTATACATGCAGGCCTGGTTTTTGGATCAGTTTGGAGTTCTGCATGATGGCAAACAACCTTATCCGGGTGCAATTTCAACACGTGCGTTTTCGTATATTATCGTTAGCAGTTCAGTAGTAGCATTGTTTGTTTCTTAGATCATCTTGAAATATTACAGTATTGTGATGTTGTCTTTTCCATTTTGCTAAGTAGTACAAAAGTTGGCTGTAACTGGTGCCAAGATGGTAATTATAAGCAACTCTTCTAGACGATCATCAACTACCTTTGAAAAAATGAAGAACCTTGGATTTGATCCCTCTCTTTTTGCTGGAGTCATTACTAGTGGAGAACTGACTCATCAATACTTGCAAAGGTTAACCACAACAGTATCCTTTTTATATTGTAGTATCCTAATAATATTCATACATCACATGATCTATATCAACTAAATAGTTAAATGATTAGTTCTGAATCTTTATGCACATATATGCTTGAGGTGAAGAGTAACTGTCTTTGTGCACTTAGGTTGCAGCCTTGATCCATGTTCACCTTATACTTTCGAATCAGTTACATGCCAAGGTTTATTTTGTATTAGATTATTTACAACAGTTGTTATACTTATTTGACTTGCTTCATATATTGTACGATAAGAAGGAAGGATGATGCCTGGTTTGCAGCACTTGGTAAATCTTGCATCCATATAACTTGGAGTGATCGTGGAGCTATATCTCTTGAGGTATGGTTTTTTGTCTTTTCTTTACCGGAAAATCCCCTACAATTTGACAATTTTTACCCCGAAACTTGTGGTCTTTTATGAGGCATAAGCATAACTAGGTTCTTTGTTTTGAGAAAGCGAACTATTGCAGTTAACGACTGCCTTTAGAGTGCTTGTTATAACTTTGGAGTCTTAGCAGAGCTTATGAGGGTTGATGAACTCTGCAAAGCTTTTCTGCATCCAGGCATTAGATGATAGGATACACTCAACAAAGTTATCTTTTTTTTTTTTTTAAATTTCAGCGCATTCTAAGGCCATTTAGGTATTTTTGAGCTAGAGCCTTTTTTCCTTTACAAGTAGAAGAGTTATTTATTAATTTTCCCCAATAGATTTTAATATGTTTGAAAACAAAACACTTTCTTCAAAGACAAATGAAGAGTACTATAAGCTTCTGAAGAGTTATCTGCCATAAACATTTGTCTAGGGTCTAGGTTTAAGGATCGTTGACAATATTCAAGAAGCTGAGTTTGTTTTGGCCCACGGCACTGAAGCCTTGGGTCATCCTTCTGGTGGATCAACTCCAATGGAGCTTGAGGAACTTGAGAAAATTTTGGAGCGATGTGCAGCCAAGAAAATCCCTATGGTGGTAGCAAATCCAGATTTTGTGACTGTTGAGGCTCGAGCTTTGCGTGTAATGCCTGGTAATGATGTTTGATGACACAAGTATACTTGAATTTGGATTACTTGGTAGAGTTAAAATGACTAGAAGAGGCTACCCGTTTGCACAAGAACGGGAACTTAGGTGTTTCTTAGTTTTAAAATTTTGCACATGGCTTTTTTTGTGGTGTAGGTACGCTAGCAGCCAAATACGAAAAGCTAGGGGGTGAAGTAAAGTGGATGGGCAAGCCTGGCAAGGTGATATTACTCACTATTTGTTCACATTGATAATGGTCATTTTATGTTTAGATAATCACTGTATCTTTTTTTCTATGTCCAACGAAATGTAAACATGAATTATAGTTTCATCTTCATCTTTAATAGCTTAAGGCTTTCACAAAAAGTTGAGCTATGAAAATGCATCTTAGTAACTCATATGCCTGGTTTAGATCATATTTCCGAGACATCATAGCATTTCAGCTGTTGGAGTAACTTTCAATAAGAAGACCTCCTTGCATAATTTTTGCAATTCTAGACCATAAAATAACTTTTAATATGAACAAAGTACTTCCAGAAATTATTTGGCCAGTACATCGAGTACTTTGTGAGGATTATTATTTTTTTTTTAAAAAGAAAATGGCAAATCTTTTTTCTCTAAATTTTGATTTAGAGAGCCATATTTTTACTTGGTTGGATGTAATCTGTCTGTCACTCAAGAAGATGTTCACTAAGCTGTATTTTTGCAGACAAGGTTATTTAAATTACCAATGCTGTGATGCTCGTCTTACTTGGTCTCTCATCTTTTAAACATCTTAGATAATCTACAAATCAGCTTTGGCCATGGCTGGTGTAAGCATTTCAGATTCGATTGCTGTGGGTGATTCTCTTCACCATGACATCAAGGGTGCAAATGCAGCTGGTATCCAGTCAGCGTTTGTCACTTGCGGAATCCATGCGAGTGAACTTGGACTTGGTAGTTTCGGAGAAGTTGCTGATTTAACTTCTGTACAAGCTCTGGCTTCCAAATATGATGCTGATCCTTCATATATATTACCTGCTTTTACATGGTAGAATCTCGTCTTGGTATGTGCTACATATTTTCCATTTTAACCAAGACCTTTTGACAGTTTAAAAAAAACCCAAGACCTTTTGACATTTCTTCTCTTTGCGTTAGGTTTTCCAACTAGTCCAGTGAAAGTTCTTCAGTGCTAGGAAAACTCAAGGAACTATGACCTAGTTTTGCCTTGGTTCAATCTCTTCACTTATACTTTTTACAATTTTTTCTTTTAGTTTGTTGAAGGTCGTCACTATTTTCCATTTAGTTCTCGGATTAAAGAAAAAAAAGGAGAGTTTGTCAGGATTATACTAAAATTCGTGTTTGCAAATTGAATCAATTGATAGAATTATGGAGTAGGCACATCTGGGATGAAAATAATGTAGGTGAAAATCTTAAGAGATAGAAATAAAGAAATCTCAAGTTTGAAATTTTCATAATGTCTTACAGTAAATGGAAGTGACAGTGGGGAGAAGAAGAGAAAAGAAAAGAAAAACTGATTCGAGCCTTGATGTCAGTCCCCTTCTGGCTAATATACATATTGTTTCTGATTAATCCAGAATTCGAGCTGAGCTTCATCCAAGCCGTCAGCTTTTCTGATCACCGTGGATTTGGATCAAGTCCTTGGCTTTGTTGGCTGACGATATGCTGTAAACATGGTCTTCGACTTAATACCATGATGTCTTTTTCTTCAGCAACCAAATAAGAAAAGAAAAGAAGGCTGCTGACACCAATTCTTTGAATAAAAGCTTTGAAGAGAAGAAATACTCGAAAACCTTCTTAGATAATTAGCAAAAACGCAGACTCCTTCAGTTGGAAGAGAACAAGAAGTCATCTTCAAATATGGGAAGAGACCTGCATAATTAATAGGAAAATGGTCAGATTATTATGAGAAAGAAGGTTTTTATTGATGCAGCAAATCAGAACCTGTTTTTATTGATCTGAAAACTCAGTAGTACAGAAAAGTAGTTAAAGGAGAAAAGGAGGATTACCAGAGCCTCATTCATTTCGATATTAGGAATATGAGCAATCTTTGACCACTCTGGACCTTTGGTTGCTTGACATCTTTCTTTCAGAAGGGGAGACCAGGCAATTGTTAGTGATTGTAGATTGGAGAGGCTTTTCATGGATTGTGGTGTTGGCAGGTCCATGAGATTTTACATCTCCAAATCAAGAGAGTTTCAAGAGACGAAAGGTTGCTCAACCACTCCGGCAAAGCTTTCAGTCCTTCAAATTTATCAATCATCAAAAACTTAAGTCCAGTGAGGTGTTGAAGTTGGTACGGCAATGACTTGAGCTTTGGCCATCCATGAAGTTCAAGATGTTCTAGCTCAAGTTCCTCGGCAGCAGCTGCAGACCTTGAACCAGGTCCAAAAAGTTGGAAAATGTCGAGTTTCTC
This sequence comes from Datisca glomerata, assembly GCA_003255025.1. Taxonomy (NCBI): domain Eukaryota; kingdom Viridiplantae; phylum Streptophyta; class Magnoliopsida; order Cucurbitales; family Datiscaceae; genus Datisca; species Datisca glomerata. Next base: position 2,305,119 of record QANY01009387.1, read on the forward strand.
CGAGAACTCCCCAATTTTCGATTTCTTCAAGCTTTTGAGATGCCATAGGCTCTCACCTGGCATAGAAGTCAAATTTTCACAAGCTCTTATTGTCAAAGAAGAAAGAGATTGCAGTTGACATAAATCTGGAATGGATCTTTGATTTGGACATTTGTCTATGGTCAGCTCTTGCAGAGAGATGCAGGATTGTAGTCCACTGGGAAGACTTGTTATAAAATAGCAGAAAGAAACTTCCAAGTTCCGAAGTTGGTATAGACTTTAAAGCAAAGCAAGCTGAAATTTTCAAATCTTGTAATTGGACGAGGCTGTTTAATCCTTCAGGAATGTACTCAAGTCGATGGCATTTGTCGAGATGCAGATACCGTATAGAAGTACAGTAGCTCCATGTGTGATTGAGGGATTTTATGCTTGTCAATTCTGGACACCTCAATCGGAATGAAGTAAGGTTTTTGTTCATTTGCAGTAGACTTTCTGGCAGAGAAGTTAGTTGAGACACTGCATTTATGCAGAGGGAAGTGAGAGTGGTTAGCTTGCTAGCTATTTTCTCTAGTGGCTCGCTACTATTGACATAGCGAATTCTCAAGTCCTTGAGAGATGGGAAGTTGGTTGAGGCACTCACTAGTTTTGGACATTCTCTGATTGTCAACTTTTTGAGACATGGAAACTCCACGCGATCACTTGGTGAATTATCGGTGTTTTCAGTATGAGCAACCAAACATTTTAGATTCTTCATGCAGTCAATCACAATGACCTTAAGACAATGTAAATCCCCGAGCATCGTGATATTCTCACATCGATTACAATCCGTCATTTTGATCTTTACCAAATTCCTTAGCTGAGACATCCATGGTGGCAATTTCTCACCCTCAAAGTTTCTAATCACCAAGCTTCTTAAGTTGGAGTGGGGTTGAAGGCCTTTAAACACATTTTCATCATTGCTATCACCTTCTCTTTCGCCTCTCCATTGGAAATCCAACTCATGAATGTTCTCCTTGCTTGATAACTTTGCTCTCTTGGCATCCTCTTCATCTTTGACTTGCTCAAGTCCATAAATCTCTAGTTTTCCTTGAAGGTTGTTTAGGGGCCCCAACACATCAATCTGCCGACCCTTGTCCTGACCCACAGCATAGAACGGCAGTGTTTGAAGGGAAGTTAATTGTCCAATGTCCAATGGCATCTTTTCCTTGAAATAATCCTTGTCAAGGTATGTATGTCTCAAGCTTATTAAATTTCCTAAACTCTCTGGAAACTCCTCGAGGGAATCACAGTTCTGTAATCTCAGAGTCTGCAAATTAAAGAGCTTGGTGATAGAGTTAGGGACTTGCTTAATTTTAGCCCTCGAGATGTCGAGATACCTCAAATGTTTTAATAGGATGACCGTATACGTAGTCGGTAGCTCTTCAACCGGAGAACCAGTTAGTTTGAGAACCCGTAGGCATTTGAAGTTCATTAAAATGTTTCCTGTGACATCCATTGATGAGAAATAGGTGCGCAACTTTCGAGCAGCGTCTATGTCAATTGGTGGAATATCTTCATCTGGGGCAAGGAGAGATACTCGTCTAATTTGCAGGCGGATTGTCCACTTTGCTAGCTTCCAAAGTCAACGTTTCATCTCTTGAAACAGATAATGCAAGATCATGAATCAGATCATGCATCTTGTAGTATACTATGTCATCTTCGTCTTCGTCCCCATCGCTGTCTACTATGCTTGTTGCAGTAAGGAGTTGGCTAGCAAAATGTTGAAGTAGTTGTTACCAATGTCCTCCATAGCCAGACTGCTTCCTTGAGATAGACGAAGGAATCCTTCAGCTTTCCAAATCTGGATCAAGTCTTCCTTCTCCAACTCCATATCCTTTGGAAAAAGTGAACAATATGCAAAACATTGTTTCACAGAAGATGAAGGCAAATTACTAAAACTCAATTTAAAAATGGAAACAATTCCATCGTTTTCTTCTGCTTCTTCCTCAATTCTGCTGTTCTGAATGGACAGCCACTCTGTTTTCTCTGTTTTGAAGCGCATCATACCTCCTAAAACTCTTGCCGCTAATGGCACACCACCACATTTTCTCACAATCTTTCTACCAATGGCCACCAAATCTGGGCTCTTTGGTGCCCCGCCATTTCCATTTGCCCTTTCTTCAAATATCATTCGTCATCTGACAGCTCTCTCAAATGATTACTACGCGTAGTTATTACAATTTTGTTTCCTCTGGTTGATACGATTCCGGACAAACAACTTAGACTGTTCCACTTCTCTGGATTCTCATTCCAAACATCGTCTAGAACAAGAAGGAATCTCTTCCCCTTCAGCCTTTTCTGAATGTTTTGGAGTATTACATCTAGATTTTCTATACCTTGTATTTCTTTAGTAAGTGATTCTAAAATCTCCCGTAAAATACGTTTGACATCAAAATTCTGAGATATACAAACCCAGATTGTTTCATCAAATTGTCTCCTTACATTCTCATCTTTGATGACCAATTTTGCTAGAGTAGTCTTCCCTAAGCCTGCCATTCCCACTATAGCAATGACAGAGACGCCTTCACGATTGCCCATATTAAGCAGCACATTGACTATCTTAGAAGAGTCCTCTTCTCTTCCAACAATCGGGGAATCATCAAGAAATGAGTGTCTCCTGGTTTTTGGAGAGGCATATCCAAGTAAATTTTTCCAAGTCCAAACCCATCTGCCTCATTCTTAATGTCATCAAGAGCCTTGTTGAAGAATTTCATAGAAGAAATTTTGTACCTTTTTTCTCTTCTGGTTTTTTATCTCAACCTTGCGTCTGAGAATTTCATAGAAGTCATCCAAAACATCTTCAGCATCATAAGCTATGCCCTTGAGCTTCTTCAACCAACGGTTGACTGCTGCTTCTGTGATTTGGCGTTTTTCAGCGTCCTGTAATACGTCTTGAATCATAGTTAATGTGTCGGATAGCTTTGTTAGTTCTCGCTTGAATCCCCATGCAAGTCTAAATTCTTCAGCAGCTAGAGATATGACCATCTTAAGAAGATCCTTTGCAGCAGCAGTTAGTAAATCTTCAGCCATGTCTTTGCCCTATTGGTTTCTCTCTCTGATGAAAAGAGGGGAAAGGCTTGAATGAATACTCTATAATGGTGATGGAAACTAAATGGCGTTTGTCATGTTGGTCAGGAAGAATGAGATGATCATATCACTTTCACGAAAAAATTTTAATACTCCGTATCATTTAACGTCACATGTTTAATTTTTTCTAAATTTCAAGGCTTATTATTTTCCAATTAAAATATGAATATAAAGTTATATTTGAAGATAGATGATAGAACATATCGTGCGAGAGGTACTGGGAAATTTCCCTGTAGATAACAGGGTAACATAGTTGACCATCGTAATGCCAACACAGTTTGGGTGTATAAAAAAAGGTTATATTCACGTCGGTAGATAGTCAATTGTAGACGGATAAGCATCATTAATGGCATGATCTAGAGAAGTATAAAAAATGTTGATCGACTTGAGAATCAAAAACGATGAATAAAGTAATGGATCGTTGTGGTCACTGGTCAACTACAACTTGTACCACAAACATATTATTAGCCACCGGAATTAATTTGCTATGAAACATTTGGAAATGATGGATTGGGTAGGCCTTGATATGTAAAGTGTTATATCTAGGGATATTAAAAAATCTCAAAAAACTTGATACTTGATACGCGAGATCCATCGATCATTATCTTAAACTGAGATTAAAAGGTTAAGCTTGAGACCGGGTAAAATAGAACTATGCTTCGGGTTTTGAAGGTGAAAATTTCAGGCATAATAGACTTAGTTTAGAGACCGTACTGACGACCAAGGTTGCTTGGATACCAACCAGCTCAAAAATTAATTTGTCAATGATCATTAATCATCGAAAAAAATATTATTGGTATCAATTTTTTTTTTGTCAGGGAAGGGGATACAACATGAGATTTGAACTCCTGAAAGACTTGATTAGTAGTGGCATTAGTTGCCAACAATAAAAAATCAAAGTAATACCTCTTGGATGGAGCCTGCATCTTCATTCTCTACATCTCCTCGTTTATGATTGTATTCCTTTCGGGCTTTAAGGGTTGTTTGCTAAACTAGCTTCAAGATTAACCACTTTGTAAAAATCAACCCTTACACTAGTTTTTGTTTACCCTGACTTCTGACCCACTTTCTACTCAAATGCATTTGTGAAATTACATGTTTACCCTTCGTTTTCTTCTTCCTTTTTTCTGGAACATGTATAAGTTTTGTTTTCTTCTTAATTTCTAGAAAGCTTGAATTTTCATGAGTTTTTCTTGTTCATGAATTTTTTAGGAATATTTTTTTTTCTGGAACGTTGTTTAAAGTTAAATTTTTTTTTATGGAAAGCTTAAATTTTGGACGAAGAAGAAGAAATTTGATGGGTTTTTGCTCAGATTTAAGAGAGAGAATGAGTTTTGTTAATTTTGTACTACATGATGGAGTGCACTAGTGTCGTGTAGTCATCGTGTAGATTACATGATGGATGTACCCTCATCGTGTAGATTACATGATGGTTACATGACGTCAGTGGAGCCATCATGTAGACTACACGATGTCAATATAGCCATCATATAATCTACACGACGTCAGTGTACCCATCGTGTAAGCAAAGGTCTTCCAATTTTTTTTTCAGAAAAGAGATGAGTCTTTATCTCAATGGTTCTCTCATAGCCGGGCCAATCTCACGATCATGGAGAGATCGGTCTGGTGTATAGCTACCGCGACGCTAAGGAAGAGGGAACGACTCACATTGCGTGGAGGCACTGACTTCTAAGGATCACATTGTAGGCGGAGTCAATGTCTACCACTCGAAACTTTATCATCATTGGCTTTCACTGATAGAGAGATGCTCCAAACGACTTTAGTTGTTGCCCCATTGAATCCTACCAGTCATGTCTCTCACTTGTTGATCTGGGCGTCGGCTACCTCTATTCTCCTTACTGTCGAAGGAAAAACAATATATTTTGAGCTCCACTCGTCTATGAGGATCTGTTTGACATGGAAATTTCCACATCTAGTGAGTTAATAAAGGTATCATCGTGGGGGTGGCGGACCCCGTGCGTGTCTTCATCCATAGAACTGATTTCGACCATCTGATTAGGCGAGAGATGAAAAATTGAGGCTAAAGAACGACGATTGGGGGACTCGAGCGTGATTTCTTCTGGCTCTGTTGGTCGAACATCCACTAAAATTGCCCCTACGCACAATTCTCCTGTCGACCCACTTTCCTCTTCGGTCCTCGGTTGTTTTCCATCCCAATCTAGCAAGAATTCCTTCAGATTCTCAGCCTTAAGTGGATATTCAATCACCTTTTTTTGGCTCCCAACATTTGTCCGTAGTATGACCATGGTCCTTGAGATATTTACAGTAACTGTCTTTATATTTCCTTCAGCTTGGTTTTGTCATGATCTTACTCGATGCTCTCAGAAAATCTTTCTCGTTGATCTGTTGAACCAGTCTTTCAAAGATACTTTATGGGTGGTAACTACCTATGGCTTGACCTTGGATCCGAACATATCTAAGGTGCTTATTCACTCCCGGGAGCACTTCTTTTCGTGTCTCCGCCCAGTGCTCGTCTTTTTTGTCTATGGCTTTATTATGATCGGTTCCCGAAGATCTTGTGCCTCCATTGCTAGACTTCTTTTTTTTTTCGTCTATTCATTGAAACAAGACAAATTCGTAGGCTGAGGCCAAAGCCTCGAACATGGAGCTCGACCTCTTAGGATATAGATGTTTGTAAAAGTATGTTCCCACGAGGAACCCAATTCTGAATGCAGCTGCGGCCGTAGAATCACTACAGTTGACCACCTCAACCTTCTCCTTGTTTGAATGGACAATGTAGTCTTTCGATGATTACGCAGACTTCTGAACCACTCTATAAGTCTGAACTTTCTTTCCTCATTTTCTACTGTTCTCAAATCGGTCGAAGAAGGCATGCGCAAGCTTGGGAAAGAAACTAATAGACCGGGCTTCAGATTCTGGAATCATGTGATGGCCCACCTTTAGACTTGATGCAAACAGCTGAGAGAGCACGATCCCATCATACATCTCAAACTTTGGCATAGAAAATCTTCATAGTCCTGACTGAGATGTTGTGTTCGAGGTGAAGGGGGACCGGCCGAGGCTTTTGATGATTGAGGTCGTGTCTATTCTGCGGAGGGTGTTGAGCCCTTCCTAGGCTCTTGCTGTGCTTGTGGCGAGGAGCGCGAATAAATCTTTGACCTTGTTGAGGAGGGTGAGGTATGTCGTCTCGATGCTCCACAACATTTTGCTTGACTTTCACCACTTCCTTAGCTTGGGTTTGACTTTTTTAAGCAATAAGAGCATGGCAAGGTCAATTATTACACTGGGACCGGAGGTTCTATTGTGACGGGAACTAGCATTTGTGCGGTCGTAGAGGTTGTAGGCTTCACGATGACATCATTGGTAGAGTCTCAGTTGTGCACGACGTTCTCAAGACCACAAGTGTTCTTGTATTAATAATATTTTTTTTGAAACCTTCTTGTACTAATAATTTTAACAGTGGAAAAATCTTAGTGAAAATCAAAACCTTTTTATCTATTTCTATTTGAAAAGTGGGAGGATGTTATTTCTCACAACCGCGGTACATAAGGATCTTGTGATACCTTAAGAAGTATGAGACAAACTATAAAACCTCAAATTTATTTTTGCACTAATTTTCTATGCGTTTCACTTGCATATATAGTTCTCTATTTTTATATATAAGTGTCTTCCATATCATCTCTCACTTGCATTTGATGTTTATGACCAATACTCTTCTCTACATGTAAATTCTTTCTTTCCTTTTTCCATTGTTGTTTTTCAAGCTTTTGATATTTTTGAAAATTATTTAACTACGCTTTTGGTATTTGTGATAGTTTCCTAACTTTGATTCTCTTACATTCTAAAAAACAAACTTTGATTCTCTTTTGTTTTATGTGCAAATGACTTTGAACCTAATTGTCAAAGTTTAGTTAAATAAAGCCTCAACGCTACCGATCTATGAGATTGTAAGAGACTGTCTTTTGCTCACGTTCCAAGGAAAGGAAAGAAAAGTTTATAAAAATTATTCGACCGCTGGGTAGAAAATATGATGGAATTTGGGTTTTAATTTTTTATAAAACTCATGCTTTAAAAATGACTAGATCGGGGCACGTGTCTGTAATTATGTCATTTTTTATTCAAAATTTAATCATGATGTCAATTTTTCATAAAAAATTAGCATAAATTTAAGATAGAAAAATAAAATAATAAAATAAAGTAAATTAGACATAAGTAGAGAGTAAATTAAACATACTTTATTAACAACCAACTTAATATATATTTCATAATATTTACGTATATTGTACAATAACAGAATCTACAAATAGGATAAAACTTCACAAAGAGCTAGCAAGCACGTGTTCGATTGTAATAGTTTATATTGACGATATTAATAACATATACGTAATGAGATTTGAGATAGATTACCATCATAATTTCTAACAAATTACATGAAGATGTAAAGTAATATATATTTCATAATATTTACATATATTATACAACCTACAAAGCATTAACTTTTATTCTATTTATATTATACAAATATTATTTATTTATATCTACACTCACAAATTTTTTATTCGCCAGTACACTCCAATAATGAGAAAGCAGTCTCAATCTTCTCAATTTGTTACTCCCCCAACATAGGATTTTCCGAGGTTCCATGAAAGGATGGTTAAGATAGTTTTTGAATTTGTTCCACAATATAGGCGGCGCTCCTAGCAACATGCTCTTGATTAGAAGCTTCCTCCATGTTGCCAAAAAGCTCTTCAACCGGACGATGAATGATTTCGATGGCATGTTGTTACTCATCAACACATGATTCATTTGTTGGTAGCGCCATATTGGATAAATAAGAACTAATATCCAAATACATAATACGAATTTGTCTTACAAGATCAGAATAAATAGAAACAAACTAATATCAAAATAAAAAATCAATATAAGAATTCAACTCATCATTCAAAAACATTTTAAACTACCATTAGCAACATAGACAGATAAACATAGAATCATAAACTAAGCAAATAACAGCAACTCGAAATTTTTTTACCCACCTTCACAACAGAAAACTAAGCAAATTCAAAAACATATGATTGGAGAATTTAAATGTCAATAATAGCTCCCCCTAACTTATACATAAAGAAACCAAAAAAATAGAAGTTACCGACCGACATATCATGACCAATTGGAATAAAAACAAACAGCACCGATTATCAAAAGAAGAAAAAATTTCAACCAAAACACAAACATTGGCACAACAAATTTACTAACACAAACTCTAAAAACACACGGCATAAAAGCTTCCCTTGCTGCAAACAAAGATCAAAAGAACATCAATTTTTCATTACCAGATCTAAAAGCTCCAACTTGCACTCAATTATGATGAAGAAACTAATTGTTTCATTTAATCTGCATACTACATCAATTTAAGAAAAACTTCTCAACATGCACAACTGTAATATAGAACATCAACTAATAACTAAATTTTGGTCAAGGTTGGTTATATATGGCAATAAAAAGTGCATATGCTGCACATTAAACATTTGTCCATAAAGGCCTTGAGCAATGCACGTGCTGCAAAAAAATGGTATTTACCATTGTCCTATCATGAAACATTCAATTTAACATGAAATATACCAATACATAAGATGGTATTCATACAACTTAACTAACACCCTCAATGTAGCTAAAAATCACCAATATATTCATAAGCTAAAATCACTGCAAAAATCTGTAATAGTGTACTAATATAATTTATATGATGAGTGTTTACCAACATTCACAATAAAAAAATGCGTCTTCCCCTATCATATAGAAACATCACTCATAATTTGTCAAAAAGGTCATGGGTATTGAAACTGTCACACTTTTTGTAGAAAATATAGTATTATAGGTTGATAACAATCATGACCCAAATTCACACAAAGTCTGAGCAAAGCAAATTACATGAAGAACTCAGACAAAACCAGTAACAATCATAACCATAAATTCTTATGACCAAGAAACAAAAAGTTGAATAGTAGCTGAACTCCATTTGTAGAAATAAAAGTCAGTAAAACAAAGTCCATAAAACACATGATCCACAATTATAAAGTAGGGAAATTTTCTAAGCGTCTAACTTAACTGAAATAAAACAACCAATCGATTTAACAAATTTTCAAACAATTAATCTAGCCAATAGAAAGTAATAAAGTAAGGAAGATAATAATGTATAGCAAACTATACAAACAGAACAACCAGGTAACATTCAAATGTTATGGCATCTGCAGAAAATGAAGAAGACAATGCAAAACATAGCTAGGATCTAAACAAACTCACGTGATTTAAAAACACGCAGAAGATAAATCTCATAATCTGCTCAAGCTACACTAAGAAAATATCAAACATAAAAGAACCCACAACTATAAAAGACAAAGGTCTATCACAAAGGCTCTCCCAATCATGTCTTTGTTAACACTAAAATCTACTTGCAGGATTTAAAAATCACAAATAAAAAATCGGTCACATGAATTGTAACGCACATACAGTACATGTAGTTTACTGTGAAAAATCATCACATATATATTGATCAAATAAATTGTTACACACAAACATATGTGTGTGTGTGTACATGCTGAGATAGGCAAGCAATAACAATAAGGACAAGCGTACGATATGTACTAAAATCAAACTAAAGATAATTTAAACTTTGAGGTTGCTAAAAAATTATTTCAAGAAAAAACATACAAAATTTCTATAATCATACCCAAACCAAACAGTGCAAAGGAGATAAAAAATACTTGGCAGAACGAGAGACAACAATTGATGAATAAATATAATAAGAAAAGAACTGTAAGATGTAGAAGTAGTCACTAAATCAACCAATCGAACCCGCTGACAAAGAAGTAAACGAGCCTCTAAATCACCGACCACCAACATCTATTAATATAATAGAGAAATGAAAGGAAAAAACAGAAGAACCCAAAGCACAAAGTGATAAGTCAATAGAGTTCGAGATAATGTGAAAGAAAAATATTGATATAAGATCACACTAAGAAAAAAAAGAAAAACAAAAAGAGTCAAATTACCCTCAATGGCGTTCACTTATTCTCCTTGAAATACAAATAGATTCTCTACACATGTAAACCAAGGAAAAATGAGAATTGTTGAAGTTATCTTGAAGTAGATAGTATGACTAAGAAATCAATATTTATATTATAACTTTTATGCTGCCTATAGCATGAGCACAATTACTAACTCTTTCAAAGACTATACCAAGTAAAAGATAAGAACAAACAAGCATAAAATTTTTTTATAATAAAATCAATTCTATTCACACCCATTGATGACCTAAACACATTCAATGAGACGAAACAAATAACAAAAACCCTCACTCTACAACGATTCGAAGAAAAATAGATAATCAACTGTTTAGAGTATATTTCCTACCCTGTTTAACTAAAACCTCTGCAAAAAGCGTAATTTACATGCATAAACTGAATATTCGAAGATAAATAGACAAGAAATGGAGAAATTGTCGAGAAAATAGAAAACCCTCACTCAGAGAAATACATACCCTGACCCAACTTAGGCAAAGAAAAAGTAGGACGAGAAAGCGACGAAATCCACCACCAACAGTCCACCGTCGTCGAACAACCAACTCAGGCAGAGAAAAAAGCAAAAACAAACACCAAGACTGAAAAAAGCCCAGGCCATAAGGTGAACACTGAAAATTTTACATACATTTAAACCAAAAGTCAGCAATCACAAAAGTAGGATGAACAAATATATAGAGTTAAAAAACAACAGAAGAATTACTTTAAAGTCATATGAAAATCAATTTAACACTATCATGAAACATTCCATTTAAGATGGCATCTACCAATATATAAGACGGTATTCATACAACTTAACTAACACCCTTCAATGTAGCTAAAAACATCAATATATTCATAAGCTAAAATCATGTGCAACAAGCTAAAATCACGTGCAATAGTCTATAATAGTGTATGATATAATTTATATGGTGAGTGCTTACCTACATTCACTATATAGAAAATGTGCCTTCCCCTATCATATAAAAATATCACTCATAGTTTGTGAAAAGGAAAAAATTCCACAAAGTTGTACTAATCACAAAAAGAAGTTTAAAATCTACCAAAACCCATCTCCAATTATGATCAAAAGGTTATCATTCTGCAAGGAAAAAAAAAAGACGAAGCCAAAACAATCACAAGACAAATGAGAACTAAACTAAAAATCATACACATACAGCCAAAAACCAGAAATTAACACACACAACAAAAACAACACACAACAAAAACAATCTCTGAGCAAAGCAAATTACATGAACAACCGGGCAACATTCAAATGCCATGGCATCTGCATAAATGGAAGAAGACAATGCAAAACATTGCTAGGATCTAAACAAACTCACATGATTTAAAAACACACAGGAGAGAAATTTCACAATATGCTCAAGCTACACCAAGAAAATGTCAAACATAAAAGAACCCACAACTATAAAAGATAAAGGTCTATCACAAAAGCTCTCCCTATCCTGTCTTTGTTTAACACTGAAATCTACTTTGAAGAATTTAAAAATCACAAATAAAAAATTGGTCACATGATTTGTAACACACACATAGTATATGTAGTTTAGAGTGAAAAAATTGTCACATATATATTGATCAAATAAAATGTTACTTACACAAACATATATATACATGCTGAGATAGTCAAACGTTAACAATAAGGACAATCGTAACATATGTACTAAAATCAAACTAAAGATGAATTGCATCTTTAAACTTTGAGGTAACTAAATAATTATCTAAAGAAAAAATAAATAAAATTTCTATAATCATACCCAAACCAAACATTACAAAGCAGACAAAAAATACTTAGCAAAACAAGTGTAGGTGAAGTTCATGATAACATTCCATGTGGCTGCACAATAAGAACCTGTGATGCCCCGATCCCCGAGGGTTAAACATACGTGTAATTTCACAATTTTGAAATCTTCAATTCGAAACAAACTCTAATTTTGAGAAAATTCCTAAATTGAAAATTCATAATTTGCCATGATAAAAACCCTGACCTTAAATAGCAGAAGCATTAAACTTATCCATGATCGGAATCTTAATCATAAAATAGCGAAAGCGATAAAGTGTCTCAAATACATAATTAATAAAACCTCGAAAAACTGAATTAAATTCTGAAATAACGTCAAAATTTGAAATCCATAAACCATGAAACTTTCACTCATCATAATTCGTAGAAAATCATATCGTAAAATAAACTACTTGAATAACCAAGTTTAACAGAAAACGTTTTCATAAGTTTGTAACCAAATCATAAACTGAAAACATAAATTCATCTGATCTAACTGGTTATGGCAGTCTCCCACTCATGATGCTCGCCATCACCACCTGCATCATAAATAACTATGGGGGAATGAGTATTTTAAAATACTCAGTAAGCAAACTCACATAATAACATGCATCCACATGTCATAAATGCAATCATGACATAACATAAGTGAACTTGACATATAACATAAATGCAATAAAGTAACGTACTTGATCATGACATAACATAACTGAACTTGACATATAACATAAATGAAATAAAGTAACGTACTTGATCATGACATGGCTTAACATAGCACGCAGATAACACATGTCTCAAACAGAATCATTTAACAATCTTAATCATATCTTGGCTTGTCATATCCTTTAGTTAACAACCTAATCAGAACTGATCACACGTTAACTGAAACACATCATGACGAATTGGGCGACGAAACAGATGGCACACATCGGGGATGAAAAAGATGACACTCATTGGGCGACAGAACAGATAGCACTTATAGGTGACGAAAAATGTGAACATATGGCACCTCATGAGTGACGGAAAACATTTACAGATGACACCCAATGAATGACCAAAACATGAACAGATGACACCCTATGTGTGATGAAGCATGAACATATGACACCCATTCGTTTAACAGGACATAACGTGAACAGTCCTGATTCCTTGTTAACTAAAGATCATGCTTAAGTTCATATTTTGCTTAATTACCACTTGAATGAATTGATCTCATAACTTGCAGAATCCAACGTGTGACAAAAATTAATCATATAATGCATACTGATACATATAACATAATCAAACATGATAACATACTACGCAAAATCAGTCATACTCAGACCTTTATCTCATGATAATCACATTAATAGCTGAACAGAAATCAATTACCAAAAATTTAACCAAATATAATAATTATCAAAAAAATGGTTAAACAGATAATAAATACATAATACAATTATAACAACAGAGTCACATCTTTATATAAGTTAATTTACCCAAACATGTTTACGAAAGTAACATGCTTATAGACAATTAAAGCTTATGAGAATAACACATGTAAATTCACTTACACAAACATATATAATTATCACACATGGGTCACATTACGATATAATTCCACTTACACAAAGCATATTCATTTATAACAATGGGAGTCACACCATTATATAAGCCCACTTACCTGAAGCGGAAGAATGAATTGAATAATTAATGACCTGAAATCCCAAAAAAATATAATTACTAAATTGTTTTGAAATAAAATAATACAAACACATTTTTAATATCATAAAATAGAAAATACAGATTTAACTAAAACAGTGCAGAACGGTCAGAACAAGGTCGGTAAACAATATATCGGGTCCAAAGTCAAAAGATAAAGCTTCGGGTCAAATGGTTCAGACCGGGCTGGTTCGGACCACTCCGGCTCGATTTTATCTAATGGACCGGTTCGAGTAGGCTGAACCGGTTCGGTTCGTGATGAACCGGTTCAGGGTCGAGCAATTGGTTGTAAAGCCAGTTGCAGAACAAAAAACACGAGAAACAGGGATGGGGAGAGAGAGAGAGAGAGAGAACGAGAAGGAGAGAGAACAAAGAGGGGAAGAGAAACATTTAGGGAAACTGAAAGGGGAAGAGAGAGAGGGATGAAGAGATATGAAGAGAGAGACAGATCTAGAGAGAAGCAGAGAGAGACAGAGATAGAGAGAGAAAAACAGAGGATGGGAGAAAGGAAAACAGAGGGAAGGGGAAAAGGAGCCTCGGTGATAAACCACCGGTGATGGCAGAAGCAAAGGGAGAGAGAGAGAAGAAGAAGAAGGATGCAGAGAAAAGGGATATAGAGAGAAGCAGAGAAAGACAAAGATAGAGAAAAACAGATAGGGGAAGAAACAGGGAGAGGTAGACGAAGTAAAAGAAGGAGAAGCAGATAATAAAAAGAAGAAGTAAGGAGAACAGAAACAAAGGTAACGAGCAAGGCAAGAAGGAAACTAAGAGTGAATAAGAGAGACAAAAATCAGCAAGAATTAAAGAGAGGGAGAGACGAATCAGAGAGAGAAAGAGATTAAAGAAAGAGAATAAGATTACACAAATTCAATTAGAGAGAGACCAACGAAGGAGAAGAGCTGCTGGCTGCAGGTGGCTGCGCGGGGGAGGAGAGGCAACGAGGGGGAAGGAGATGGCTGCGAAGAAGAAAGTGTTGTTTAGGAATATATATAGGTTAAAGGTTGGTTTAGAGTGTATATGCATGTAGTGTGAGTGAAACTAAATTGAGGGTTAAGATTGCTTGATCAAGGATAAAAATGGGGTTAGGGTAATACTAGGGTATATATAAGTAAAAGGTGTGAGTGAGCAATAATTTTATAATATAATTTAAAATTCTTTTAAAATTGAATAATTGAAATTTAAACTAAACCATATATAAATAAAATTATTTTACTAAAATTACAAATAATCACTTTTTAAAATCAATTTTTAAAATCATTTTATCTTTGAAATCAATTTTACAAAAATATCCATTTACGAAGGGTCGGGATATTACAGAACCACTATTAAGAATGTTTTAACACCTTAAATCAACTTGTCAAACAAAAGCAGTCCTCTATGAGTGATGGGGTCACTAAATATAATTTCATAAAACAACATCAAAGCAAATGAATTTGTTTTATGATCATAAAGGTAGTCAGAGTGGGAATGGAACATCCCTTAATAATTTGAATGCAATGATTGACAGGAAACCATCATTTATTACGAAGCAAGTGGAACTGAATGAGTAGAAGCAAACATAAGCAAAGTATGTCAGAACTTGCAAATAGAACAAGTATTGTACAAAGTAATAAGAACACAAATAAAAGATAAGACTAATGAACTAAAAAATTATTCACATCATTAAAAACAAAGAGAAACAAACACAAAAGTGTAATGAGAAAAATACTCTTCTTAATAACATGAAACAAACACAAATTAAGGCTAAACCAAATAACCCACCGATAAAGATATAATATGCAACATATAAAAACAAATTAGATTCTTTTAATGAGAAAAAAATACTGATTTTACCTCGATATACAAAAACAGACATATTCATGATAGAAACAAACTACAATATGCATTCGCAAACATCACAATAAACATATAATTTATTTTCAAAACCAAGTAAGTTCAAACTGTTATCTTCTTTAATTATTCTAAGTTATTTATCATGCTTTTCATTCAATTTGTCACCCAAAGACAAGTTCCTATTGTCATAATATGAACAATCAAACACATACACCGCTAAACCAAATGACAAGAAACAAGCATATGTAATTCGATCAATATTAGACACGAATAATATGCATCAAATTCAGAAAATCAATAACGAAAACAAAACAGAAATACAACACTCAAATACACAAAAACAAAACAGAAAAATAAAGATTCAATTTCAAAAACTTGGAAAAAAAATCCCTAGATTAGAAATCGAAAACCCTAACTCAGAGAAATACATACCATGAACCAACTTAGGCAACGAAAAAGTAGGATGAGAAAGTCACGAAAATCACCACCAACAACCCACCGTTGCAAAAGAACCAACTCAAGCAGAGAAAACCCTATGCCAAGACCCTCCGCCAAGGATAGTACAAAACTGAAAATCAAATGAAAAACAAAACAGACAATCAATAATTCAACCGTAGGAAGAAGCACATAAAACCATGAACTGTAAATATAATAAATCTTCAGAGCCAAACCTACATATAAGGTGTTGAAGCATAGAGCAAAAAACAAAAACAAAGATCAAGATTGAAAAAACCCCAGACCATACACTGAACACTGAAAAAATTCTACGTACCTTTAAATCAAAAGTAAACAATCATAAAAAACAGGACGAACAAATATAAAGAGTAAACAAACAACAAAGGAACTATCATAGAAGTCATATGAACATCAAGTTAACACTGATCAGTCAGAAAATTCTAACTCACCTTACAAACAAAAAATAATCAATCGTAAAAGTTAGAAGAACAAAAACATAGCAGAAGGAAAATTGGGAGCTAGATAACACGTGAATGTCTAATTTATAGACGTACATATGAAAAACAAACAAATTGCATTGACTTAGATAGGAAAAAAATGATTGTTGAGAAGATATACTTGGAATATAATGCAAGTCTATCCTAAACCCGAACAAAGGGGTAATCAAAACAAACTACACCCAACTTAACTCTAGATTCAACTCACAACGAACACCTTCAAGATAACAAAAGGCAACAACGCTCAAACAGCTTCTAGAAAAACCAACTGCACTCAAAATCTGAAGCATAAAAAATTTCGCCAATCAATATCCACAATCTATAAATTAAAGTAGAAAAAGAAATCTTTAAAATAAAAACTAACAAACAATTGAAGGTCAAATCTTATGTTATTATCAAAAATTAAGTTTTTTAGCCATAACAAATTATATATATACATATATATATATATATACATACATACATATATATATACATACATACGTATATATATATACATACATAGATATACATATGTACATACATACGTATATATATACATACATACGTATATATATACATACATACGTATATATATACATACATATGTATATATATATATATATATATGTATATATAAGATAAATACACTAAAAAGTCAAAAGAAGAAAATGTAAAGCCAAATCACTTCAGCTAAAATATTACTGAAGAGCAACAAGCAAAACAAGGTTGCCTCAAAGAAAGAAGAAAACAACTGAAAGGAAATTGAGTTATCTATAGGAGATTTCTTTAATTTATAGGAGTAGAAATGACAAAGAAAACAAAACACACAGAATCTTTGGACAGCCAAAAACCACCAAACAATCAAAATATATCCTTATGATACACTTGATTTCTATCCTGAAACCGAACCCAAAAAGTAAATAGTAGGTGCCTAATAAAATAAAACAGATTACCAAATAAAAAAGTACTATAATAAAATCTAAATCTACCCAGAAGCAGCAAAAATATGAAGTAAATCTAAAGCCCATCCTTACACACGTTAGCAAAGAAATTAAAGCATCGACACAGAGAAAAAGCAAAAAAAAAGAGAAACGAACAAAAAACAACCGAATAACGAAGATATATTTTGAAGCAGTCAAATCTAATTACATCGAATGTGAAGCCACCGATCAATATACACGCACAGAAGAAGTAAAAATCTATCTCTAAATCATAACAGAACAAAACAGTAATAAAACAAAAACCCAAAAGCTATAAAAAATGGATAAGCCTAAAAAATCAAAATAAAATCAAGCGTATCTGTTAAGTGGAAAATGAAAACCCAAAAAAAAAAAAATTTACAGATTTCAGCAAATACTCCATTTTCACAAAACAAAGCAAGGAGAAGAAAACAAAGAAACAAAGGAATAGAAGAAACAACAATAACTATAACAACAAAAGAAACAATAATAGAGAAGGAAAATCACGAGCACACCTCTGTTTCTGCAAAAGCTTCAGATCGAGAACACCTGCGAACCTCCTACGACAGATCACTCGAACACTCTAACAAAAGTGACTATAAAAAGAAGCTAACAAAGGGAAGAACAGTAGCAGGGAAGCTCCATGAAGGCCATGGAAAACTGTTTATAAGACCAGGGCTCCAAAAAGTAAAAAGCGAAAGTTGGAGGTAAAATCAAATGAGAAATTTGGGTTAAGAAAGAAACGAATTGAGCATTATCCATCAGAAAGTTGTAAAATTCTAAGCTTGTTACTTTTTGTGGTCTCCAATAACTCAAGTTTATTACAATCTCCATTCTCTTTACATAGTTATTACTTACTTCATCATTAACTAATGCTAGATCTTTATATATTGCTCAATCTAGTATGTTATTAAGGTATTCTTTTATCGCGGAAAACACAATAACACAGTTGATACCCTACTGTAGTGTGAGATTATGATTGATGTTGACACAAAATTAGACCATATTAATATGGCATATACCTTTATATCCAGCTAAGATACATAGGTTGTTTGAGGCCTTAGAAACTTCTAAAATCTATGCTCTACCGGCTAGCAAGTCATAATGCAAGTAACTGTGTACAATAGGCAAAACCAGTATTAATCTAAGTTAAAGCTACAAAAAAAATGGAAAGACCAAAAAATAATAACTAATAACTCCTCAGACATTAATTCTCAAACAGTTATAATAAAATAACAACCCACTCTTTTATAAGAGAAAGAAAATAAAATGCAAGTCTATCCTAAACAGAAAAAACAAAATCCACCGATAAATCATTGAAAGAAAAAACAAAAAACATGAAATCACCAGAAAAAGACTAACTAAAAAATAGTTCACGAAAGACCCAAAAGACCACTGCTAAACTGATTGATAAGAAAAAACAAACAAGAACAAAACACCATACAAATCTATCCGGAAAACAGAAAAAGATGAAAAAAAATCACAAACCGATAAAAAACAAATCAAATATCCTAACAAAACCTAAATCTTAAAACTATAGAAACCTAGATTAAACACTCAGTAACAACAAAAATGAAAACCAAAAAAATTAAAAAGATTCTTATAATCATGAAAAACGAATAAAAAACAGAAAAAGACAGACAAGAACAAAGAACAAAATAAAAAGAAAAGAAGAGGAAGTAAAAACAAAAAGACATAAGAAAAAAGAAAGACGAAATTGACGAAGAACGAGGAGAAAGAAGGACGGAGACAAAGAAAAAAGCACCATAAATTACATAGAAGAGGAACAACGAACAAAGAGGAAGAAGCAGGAAAAAATCACAAACCAAGATTGACAAAGTTGGCCGTGTCCGTTGACTATGATAAACTCTCCATCGGAAAAACCCGGGATCATTTTTGGATAGTACGTAGCTTGATGTGGAGAAGCCCTCTAGGGACAAACTCTCCAGCCGGCGGCAAGATCGCCGAGAACCTTGAAGAACCTCTCCCATTGCGCCCCACCCTACAAGAGAGAAACCTCGAAACCCTCCCTCTCTCTGCCATGTGATCGGTCAACTACCATTAAACCACAATCAACGACTCCGATTTAAACCCACCAACCAAACAAACGACCTAGATTCAATCAAACTAACCCAAAAGTATTAAACATATCAATGGCTCAGATTGAAGCAATCCAATGGCCTGTAAGCAGTCAACATTTACCAAGAAGGAATTGACTCTCATACCCCTTATTGGACCTGAAATTTACATCCCAACTACAACTATCAACACATAGGTCAATTTATGATTCAACCCATATTACAGGGGTAATCCAGACATTTCACGTCCAAGCAAATAGCTGGAAAGTGGATACCAACGGCAAAATGACCCATAAAGCCCTCCTTCCACCTAAAACTACAATCCAATATCTATGTCACCAACCCAAACAACTCATAATGTAAATTCACGCACATGACAGGGGTAAAATGAATATTTCACGAAAGCAAGCAGCCAAAAAACTCAAAGAGTAAGATATCGGACATCTACAACTTATAGACCTATTATTATAATTCATTTTTATTTGCCTATTTATTATATTAGGTTGGATACTTGATCAATTTAAATGACTATGTTTCATTTTTTTTAACATCTTTTTAGTATACTAGATGGGGTGGCATCGTGCCAAGATTATAATAGCGTTATTTTAGTGTTATTTTGGATCACTTAAACCAGTAAATATTAATATCGTAAACAAACTAATGACATACTAATACTATTATATCATAGACAATAAATTAGAGTATGCAACTAACAAAAGAAACAAAACATGTATACATACCAGACTTGCACATTTGCTGCAAAAAACTACAAAAGTTATTTCTATAATGCTTTTAAACATAGCACAAAGCACAACCATTCAAAAGAAAGCACAAAGCACAACGCACAACCATTCAAAAGAAACAACAGTGAATAAATTCAACTCTTTTAACAAAAGTAAATTATGACCAAGCTCCTAATTGATTCACAAAATATTGATACAACATCAAGCTCTTTTAACAGAAGTAAATTATGAACAAATTCCTAATCATTCAAGAGTAGTGACTCTAGAGCTAGAATAACACCAATCATTCAAGAGTAGTGGTCATTGCAGTAGTGACTCTAGAGCTAGAAGTGTCATGATCCCTTTGAAGAGTGTTTGAGTTGTCAAATACACTGACAATGCTATTCATCACAATCCCTTCATCGTACTTATTACATTTAACATAGTAGGTGTAATCCATCGTTAATAAGAGAGTTAAATGATCAAGCTGAAATGACTGTATCTTGAGGCGAGAGAACTTTGATAATCAGATGTCTACAAGGATTAAATTAAAACAAATATTAAGATTAAATTATAACAATTATTAACAAACATATATAAAAACTATTATTAGAAGTTTTAAAACCCAAGACACAAAAAGAGCCCAAAAACGAAATAAAATAAATAAGGATAAACCCAAAATCCATCCGTACGATTTCCTTCCTCTGACAAAGCTAAGAACGATAAGAATGAGGCAAAGTCAGTCTGAAAAGCTGCCCAAAAAAGTACCATACTCATGCATGTTATGCTGTTGGATGAGAAAGGAAACATAGAGCACAACTCCAAGTATGAAATCATTGCTCCCCACATACCCTACCGCGCAGTTTGAGTTGCAAGTAATCTTCTTTACTGAAAAACAAAGAAAGTGAAAAGTCAGTAATAGATTGTAAGCCAGTTCAAGTTCAATCTCATATAGACTCCAAAAAGAAAAGTTATATTCACACATAAAATAGATATCAGAAATAACTCTTCCACTCAATAATCTAATTTCATTAATGACAGATGATCTAAAACTAAAGCAGTTTTTTACTGCAAGCATAAAAAATGACAGATATTGTGTTGAATGGTCTTTCCTTCATTTTCTCACCAACATCTCATCTACTCGAAACATGAATCGCACAAACATAACCAAGAATCACATGTAATGAAGGTGCGGTATTATGGAGATGAACTAAAATCTTTTCCTTAAAGGCGTCATAAATGGATAACCAAGAGCCAATCCGTAATAATTTGGGTTTTGGATATGTGAAAAAAATTTAATATAACATAATTATATGTCAGAATTCAGATTCACTCAAAACCGAATCATAAAAAAATCAATTTGTAAAAGAACCTAATCCTTAAAAGAGTCGGATACAAAATTACAAACTATCAATTGGCAATCAAATCCACATCCGAAACCTAAATAAATATAAAACGGAAAAACCTACACAAACAAGGAAAATATACAAAAAATCAAAAGCTAAAAAATCACAATCGAACTAAAACAAAGCAGAACAAAACAAACTATAAGACAACCTTAACAAATGGATAAGTTCCAAAGAACCAACTATATCCCCTGCATTATTAGAAAAATAAAACTACTCAATTCTGCTTCCAAAATAACATTGGTGGACACTTGATAATCAAGTGAATATGCTTAGTTCTAAAATCAGGCTGCAAATTCTATGATGGAGGTCCTTGATGGAAAAGGAATATGAAGAATAATCACCATATATAATTAGATGTAACTACTTCTACAATTGGATTAATTGAGGCTCAATTCAAATCCTAAATACTTCTACAATTGGATTAATTGAGGCTCATTTCAAATCCTAAGATACAAATTCAGTTACTTATGAAAACTCCACATGCAAAACTTGACAAGTATGAGTAATAAGTATCCAATGACTAGCAATTATATCCATATTAATAAAGTGATCTTGCATGACTACGGTAGAATTCCAACTGTTACAGCACAAGGCATTTATTATTCCCAAAACTTGAATACAAATATAATAGTGACAATCAAATTTAATATATGTGTAAAACAACGATTTGATTGTTATTTTTTCAACTCGTGGTAAGAAAGAAAATTTTTAATACGACATAAGTTCTATAACAATCAACATAAGTGCTCTTTTTGTGCAGTTCTGCACAAACAATGTCACTTTAGAGTGACCAATTTTTGTAACCACAATCAAACCAGCAAAATAAAAATAAAATAATAAAGTGAAATAATTTGGTTTTCCTTTTTGTTTTTTATTTATGTATAAAGGTAAATGCATAGAGCTGGGAAAAACGAGAGAAGAGTATTTTCTTGCTCTTTCCAGTGACCTTAAAGCTACTGCAATCAGAGTCGTCAGACTTTTCAAGAGTCCAAATCTAAAAAATGAAGAGGCATACAAAAAGGTAGAGAATGCAAGAAAGGAAGAATTTCGATTCACCTTTTTGAAGTATAATCTACACGCTGAAGTCCTCCGACCAGAAAAACTAACTTTGCTGCATTTAGAGCATCTTCAACTTAAATCTCTTTTCTTTTAGATTTGTGCTCCAACCTTCTTATATCACCAAAGGAACTAAATCACCACTTGGAGAAAGTCACCCCATACTTAACACAAGTTAGACGCTTTAAGAACAGGTGAAAAGAAAGTGAAAGATAACATATTATAAGTAAATAGTGTGCTTCTATCTCAAGGAAAGAAACTAATCACAAGCAATTCCCACTCCTTATAGAAAATAAATCAGATACCCAAAAAGAACAACTCTGAGAACATGCAGCAATGGATAACAAACGGATTTACATAGTGTCATTTTACAAGAACAGTTAGCCAACAACCTTGGTAGTTTGTACTCAAATGGGATTCTTCACAGGTCAAGAATTACCAAACTTCTTCACAATATTTCATTTAACAACTCAATGACCACATTGCAAGATTATAGATATTATAAAAGCAAAGCTACACTCACTGGAAATGTTTTTCGAAATCAGGGATAAAATTATATATGTCAAAGAATAGATTGATTAATGGAAAAACATCTTGGACTTGATGTTCATTGATCAAGGTGTGCACCACAAGGTCAACTGCTAAAAGCCCTATCAGTTATCTTTGATCCAACGACAAAGTTAAAAAAATTATGGTAGTAAATGCTATGTTAACCTATTCGCAAGACTAAGTTCTAACCATGCGCCCCAACTTCAGTGTTATGTATTCAATGATACCACCCTTGAGAGCATAGATTAGTATCTGTATACAAATTGTATATAGTATGAAGGGGAAAAACAAGCAGAACAAAACAACCCGAAGAGAATAGTCAATTTTACATTCGTCTAGAGTAGGGTGTCAATGATTAATTACTCAAATGTGCCACTAATTGATTTGCAAAGGAAATGAGCAGAAGGTGCAGAAATCCATGTAGCTAAACCAAAATCACACAACTGCAAAGATCATTAACACCAGAGTGAGCAATTATCTCTGTAGAGCAAGTATGCAAACAGTTATGAGCCCTTGATGTAAAAAATAGGGGGGGGGGGGTCCTTAATGTAAAAAATAGGAGGGGGAGAAGAAACAGGGGGAGAGAATCCTTGATGTAAAAAATAAAGGCATATATCACAACTAACTTTAATATCCAAAAAAAACTTAACTTTAATGTCCAGCTAACTTTAATAAAAAAAACTCTTTAATATCTAGCTAACACGAAAAAATGAGAAGCTCATTTTGTTAAAATCAAAAATCTCTATCGGTATAAACCGTATCGTATAAATCTCCAAGATCTCATGTTGAACACATCAAGAATCAAACCAATAATAGAGCGGAAGCATACCTGAATCTATGACGATAGATCGCTGCTTAGAGCCGAACGGTTGGCCTTCCAGATCAACACGATTCTCTATCCGAGAGTCTCATTTGATTAAGCCTCTCAATTTTGTCTCTAACGATGGGATATTAAGGAGAATAAAATGGTTTCCCTTTTTTCCGTGTAATCTGAGAACCATAACCATTTATAGATAATTTATTTTTTGATATTTTTTATTTTAGCTCATCATAAAAATAGAAATTACTCTATTAAATACACTAAAACCCCAATTATTCAAAACCTTAGTTGATCACTTTTAATGAGTTTAGGGTTTAGGGTTTTAGGGTTTAGTGTATAGTTTAGGGTATTGAGTTTTGGGTTTTCGGTTTTGGGTTTTAGGGTTTAGGGTTTAGTTTTTGGGTTTTGGGTTAAGGGATTAGAGTTTTGGGTTTTAGGGTTTTAGGGCTTGCTACTTTGCAAATATTATCTCATACAACTTTATCAGTTATCTTAATGTTTTAAAGTTTAGGGTTTAGCATTTTTAGTTTAGGGTTTTAGGGTTGAGGGTTCAGGATTTCAGGGATTCGGTTTTAGGGTTTAGTTATTTCGGTTTTTAGGATTTAGGATTTCGGGGTTTAGCATTTAGTGTTTTAGGCTTTAGGATTTCGGTGGTTTAGGGTTTGGGTTTATACTTATTTGACAGTCAACAATGCATAATTATTCACATATAAGTCCAACGTCCGATTAAAGATTCAACAATCTCCCACTTGGACTATACGTATAACCTTATAATTATGCTTTGCAAAAATAACCGAACGAGCTCAACTTTGCTGCCATAGCCAAAATGTATCTATAACCGATCCGGTCTATCAATCATTCCCAACATAAGATCAAAGCGGCCTTCGTTACATCAATCGTCACTCAATCACGTATGTCAATACAACTGAATGACATGGATTATGATGTGGATGCGTAGTATGGAAATTTCATGTAATGTGATCCTACCATCCCTATTTCCAATTGATCCTACCATCCCTATTTCCAATTGATCCTTCGTAAATCTTAGTGAGATCAAATCATACCAGAATCAGAGTGTGAATTAGCCAAAACTTTATTTCTACAAAAATTACCTTAAAATATCCATAAACCGAAACAACTGAAAATATGTCTATAAATAAGTACATCGAATATCACAAACTCACACTAAAAAAACCGAATAACATCAACCGCTATGACACCCATAAGAGCAGTATGCTCATGAAACTGTTCGGGTGCCAATCCCTTAGTAAGCGGATCCGCAATTATGGAGTTTGTTTCGACGTGCTCTCCTTAACAACCAGGAGCTTGAAGTCTCTGTATTTCGACTTTGTCTAGCTCGTGTTGTTATTAGAATAGAAGACTACTGACTCATTGTCACAAAATAACTTGAGTGTCTCTCAATACCGTCCACTATCTACAGCCTTGTAACAATATTTCGCAATCATATTCCGTGATTGGATGCCTCATAACATGTTATCTTGGCATCCAACAAAATCGGAATCAGTATATCCAACGATCTCAATCTAATCTAACCTCTGATATGTGAGCATGTAGTCTTTTGTTCTTTATAAATATCGCAAGACCGTTTAGCTGCTTTCCAATGGTATATGCCTGAATTGCTTAAATACCTGCCCAACATCCCATTCACGTGCGCAATATCTAGACGTGTATAAACCTGAGCATACACCAGACTCCCTACTACTGAGGCATAGAGAATCTTCTGCATTTCTTTTTCATCAAAATTATTCTTAGAACACCGATTGAGACTAAACCTGTCTCCCTTAGCCATAGGGGACATCACATGGTTTGCAGTATTGCATGTCTTGTCTTTTGAGAACCTTTTCAATATAGCTCCTTTGTGATAATCGAAGAATACCTCAAGAACCATCTCAGTGTATTTGGATCTCTAATACAAAAAAGGCATCACCGAGATCTTTCATCTCAAAATTCTTAGCTAGAAATCTCTTAGTGTCGAGCAATAAGCCTATACCGTTGCTGGCAAGCAAGATGTCAACCACATATAAAACCAGAAAAGTATGCTTGCTCCCACAGAACTTATGGTATATAAAATCATCGACAAAGGCATCACAAAACCGAACGAGAGGATCACCTGATAAAACTTGAAATACCATTGTCGAGATGCATGTTTGAGTCTATAGCCGCGAACAAGGCCGCAGCTTTCCATAGCAGTCCAAGATCTATAACTTAATTCCGATTCTCAATGATTCAACATGATTTGCTCTGATACCACTTGTTAAAATCAAAAATCTCCATCGGTATGAACCATATAGTATAAAAACCCAAGATCTCATGTTGAACACACCAAGAATCAAATCAATAATAGAGCGGGACCATACCTAAATCTATGACGATAGATTACGTTGCTTAGAGCCGAGCGGTTGGCCTTCAGATCAACACGATTGGTGAATATGGTGAGAGAGTGATGAGAATGCAAATAAAGAGCAACAATAGTAGAGGCAAAGAGAGAGATGTTTCTTAGGCACACCCTCCACCAGAGTCACAAATGCATAAATACCATGTCCTTTAACCTACAGCTTCGAATATGTTTCTTAGGCACACAGGCGATAAACATACGCACTAATTGAAACATCTTTCTTCTGAAAGTAACTATTGCCTTGTCTCCTCTCTTTGTTCAGCATCACACTCAGTGCATACGCACATCAAAAGTTGCAAACCTACTTCATGCTCACACCAACCACAGCAGCCTCTGCACACTGGGGAAGTGAAACCAGTGCAGATTCCACTTTTGCAGTCCCAATACGATGCCCACTGCAGCATAAATTGTTAATGTATGAAGTGTCACACAAAGGAAATAAAAGGAGTGTCATGGTTTCTTAATGATGCGTTGACGCTGTGAAATAAAAGGCTTATCCGCCTGACGTTGATGACATCATTAACTCTTCCGGTAAGCCAATGGTATCCATCCTTGTCCCTGATGATAACATATACAAATTACAGGTTTTTTAATCAGGACTTTCTATACAGATTAGCATAATTATCTAACTTGTTGGCTTGAAACAAATCTAAAATAACCATCATTGTTAATCCAAATATTGTTCATTGTCCATATGTGTGCATGCTATCATCATGTATGATATAATTGTAGCCACTAATACAAAGGTAATAATAACCAAAAAGTAACTATTATTTTATCACTAAAAATTTGCTAGTAATAACTTACCTGCTGCAGCCATCACCGCTGAAGTAGTAGCCAGGGAATGGCTTAAAGTATGTTGTTTCATATCTTTCATGATCACCGTAGAGTGTTCTGAATGCAGCAGGCCATGAGCTTCTCACACACATATAGCCGCTGCACTCACCTTCAATCTCAACTCCCTTCTCGACCACCATAACAGGCTGCAGATGCACCAAAAATAATGAAGCAAGAAAGATTTAGTAAGGAGATAATGTCACATCCAGAAAGTAGATCCTAGGATTCATGCAAATTAACAAAGGGAATTCTTGAGGTTCCAACTGATCCCAAAACAAAAGGAGGAAAAAAGAATTCTTGAAGTACCTGAACTCCGAAGAAAGGAAAAGTAGCTGAACCAGGCTTTTGCGGCCATGCTCCTGGTAGTGGGGTGATCTGCCAGATAAACATAGTGAACCATTAAACATTTATTATATGATAAAATGCACAAAATGGGTTTAAGAACGTGCATGTACAGAAGTGTTCCATGTAAATGAAAGTTCCGCCATGAAGCATGACAATGAATGCTCTCTATAAAAGGAAAATACAGAACAATGAAATTGAAATACCATAAAACCGCCAGTTTCAGTTTGCCACCAAGTATCAGATATAGGGCACCTTGAATCCCCAACCACATTGAAAAACCACCTGAGGGATATAAAACGTCTTAGAAAAAACAATTCACGTCAAAAGAAAATAAGTTCAACTTTCTGTTTAACTGAAAACATATTTAGGACCTCCATGCACTTGGATTAATAGGTTCGCCCACAGTTCCAAGAACCCGTAGGGATTTTCTAGAGTGGCGGGTGACATACTGCATATAGAATCAATACACCAATTATAATATTAAATTGCGCACAGCTTCAAGTGGTAGAGTCCTCAATTATGTGCATATATTGACATGGTTTAGTAAAGAAACCTGGTAACTTGTTCACCTCAGACCATAGGGACTATGAAACGTTAAGTTAGCAACCATAATCCGGGAAACTAATAACAGAAAACTTTTTAATGTAGGAAAAAGAAGATAACTCGGCCAGATGGTAGATTTTGAATACTACACAAGATCTCGTGTTGGCATTCAAGAGGAGCGTCAAAAAGGGTAACAAAAATTGATTTTCAAAAAGGGTACAGAAATCCATTTTCTTGTTAAGATCTTTGATTTTCATGCCATTAATTTAACTTGAGGGAGGTCAACAACGAAAAGGGTGATGTAAATTGATTTAATTACCTCAATTAAGAAAATACGACTGAGATTTTTTAGCAACTATATGTCACACGTAGATGACAATGCTTGGTGCAATATCCTAATTAGCAACAATTTCTTAACTGATTCTGCTTGATAGAAAGGGTTCAATATGCATGTGTGTGTGTATCAATTCTCACCTCATCCCTATCACGCATCAGGGACCGTACCAATGTAGGAGCAGTATAAAATATTGTCACCTTGTACTTATCAACAATGTCCCAACAACGCCCAGGATCAGGATAATTTGGAGCCTGCAGGTAATAAATAAACAATATCCTATTAGCTAAAACCATAAAGAACCAATGTAAAAGATCTATTCATTAACTTTCAGTCCTACTTAATTATGCCGACTTTCAAAAAAGTAATATTAATTATGCCAACTTAGAATGCTGAAGCTGAAGTGAGCATGACAATCTTTAACTTATCAAACATGTGGAAACATCAAGATTACTGCATCTTGTGTTCATGTCCAACTTTCTGAGGGAAATTTATGAAGGAAATATACACACAGTACACACCATACTTCACTGGAAGATGACCGAATCAAAGAAAGACAGAGAAAAGTCATTAGAATCTATTTTGCAGAGAGATTTTCCTTATGGTACTATACAAATTTTTCTCAGTCTTCTCTATGAGAAGCCTGAGAACAGTAAAGCTATTAATATATCACGCAGCCAGAGGTCAGTCCATCAGAGCAGCTCGCTTGGACAGCTGACCTCTACTTATGAGGCCCTTGCGCATCATGGGATAAATTTATATGCTATATCATGCAGGAATTAATCTTGATGGATGATACTGATAGAATTGCTATTACGAATGTTTGTTCTAATGTATACTTGTTTCCTCGCATCAAAAAATGCAAATTACTAAGCAGACTCACAAGCTTGATCCATTACCCCTTCAAAAACAACAATGCTTGCCCCATTGAGCATAGGCCCATATGTGACATAGCTGTGCCCAGTAATCCAACCACAGTCGGCTGTGCACCTAAATCAGGACAAGAACATTTCAAAATAAACATCATTAGACTCTTCCAATTCCAACTTATGCCAATCAATAAGGTTGACATATATAGGGAACAAGTGAAGTTCGCAACCATACCAGTAAATGTCAGATGGTTTGTAGTCAAAGGCATACTTAAACGTTGTTGCTGTGTACACCATATATCCTCCAGTAGTATGAAGGACACCCTTCAAAAATGTAAAAAAAAAATATCATTTGGTTTCATGCCAAATCGAAAAGAAAGAAAAGATATTGACTAAATGACGGAACAAATCTACCTTGGGCTTTCCAGTGCTCCCACTAGTATAAAGAAGAAATAGTGGATCCTCTGCATCAACCCATTCCACTGCACAAGTGATTGGAAATGTAGGAACAACATCCTGAAAGATAGTCATCGATCATGAACACGTCCAAAAATATTCCTTTTTATATACCTTTTAAAGTGTATATTGCAAAAAGTAACACAGTCATGTCACATTACATATCCTAGGAACTGTGCATCTATACTCCTTAATTTTGTTACAGTTACTTATCCACTTTATAGGCATAGCATGGAGAAAGCCATAGAGGACATAAACGACTGAATTCAAAAATATCTTCATGAGAATCAATAGATAAAGGGACAAAACACAAACCTGCCACCATATATCTCTTCCTTCCTGCCATTTAGTACACTCTCTGTTCAATGCTGACTCATTTTCATAGGTTAAGCAAGCCACTGTTACAAAAAGAAGTAAGAAGTTAAATATTTCTGTTGGGAACACGATGAATGTTACCATGAAAACATGGTACCATGCAAAGATTCCCAAGAAAGGATAAATCTTTTGGAGACTTTTTGTACTTCATTTAATGAAGTTTCATTTTCCTAGTAGGATACAAATAAATGTTATCTCTTTTGGCTTTACATCATTTGTTTAATCTAGTAGTATGAAAATAAATGCATCTCATAATGTCTCTATTGTCTAAAAGTCCTTTCAATGTAGAACTACAAACTCGACAAACAACCAAAACAATTCAGATATTTGAACAACAATATCCCATTGTACTCCTCTTCCATATTCATTCTACACCATTTCAACATATTATAAGGCTAATGTGCTCTGTCGCTCATTGATCATCTGATTTGGACATAAACAAGTTCAAAACTCTAGAGAAGCATGGTATAACTTTACCGGAAAAAAAAAAGAAGAAAGAAAAAGGGAGCAGAGTATAACTTTAAGCACCATAGCCATAACTAAACATATCCCCACCTACAGATACCCCTTGCTGAGCTGATTCAGTAAGGGCAGCATCAACAATTTCTTTAAGCTGGATGGTCTTGGAACCCCGTTTAACAGCATTACAAGTAATCACAAGTTTGGGTTTGCAATCTATGATTCTTTGGGCAAGAGACTCGGAAGAAAAACCAGCAAACACAACCTAAAAGAATGCAGAAAACAGTAGAAATCAACTTCCAATAATTGAAAACAATGAAACTTTTGAAGGTAGTTAAGGTTTCTCACTAGAGAGGGACAATAGTGTCTTGCATTACCGAGTGAACAGCACCAATTCGAGCACATGCAAGCATGGCAATTGGAAGTTCCATTAGCATGGGCAAATAAATTACTACAGCATCACCCTTTCTAACACCAATATATCTCAGGTAGTTCGCAAGCTGTTAATGGATAGATGAGACCAGTTAACCAAACAGCCAAAAAAAATTTCAACTGAGGAATGTTTGTCTAGATGAGTAAAAACATTTTTGTTTGATATTATGGTGTTGTATACTTGAAGAAACAAGACCGTATGTCCAAGAGATATAGTACTTACCTGGCAGACTTTGTGAAGAAGCTGGGTGTAAGTCAAAGTGTCATCAAATTCAGGTTCATTTCCTTCCCAGTAAATGGCAATTTTATCACCAAGCCCGGCTTCAACATTTCTGTCAAGGCAGTTGTAGCAAATGTTGGTGATACCTCCCTTGAACCACTGCACAGATTTGAGAAGCGTTTTCGGTAAAGATCTCAATAAGCGAATAACAGAGGGACTATAGTTGCTACAGGGGTTTTTACACCGAAAATGAAGGAAGCGCATAAATAGGGAGAGAATAGGGAGAAGGAAGCACAATGTAGCATCACCTCTATCTTTATATCGCCTTTCCGGACATCAAGATTCTCAAAGTAAACTTGTTGGCCCCATTTTTCTTTCCAGTAGAACTCGGACGATGCTATGTCAGACCAAAATCCAGCAGGATCCTCAATGGACCTCTTATACATCTCCAAATACTGATTACCGAGAGAGATTGACAAAGAATGAGCAGGCTAAATCAAAATGCTTCAATTAACTCATCACCAGGTAAGAAATTTTCCGATCAATGCATAAATTTTAAGCAAAAACAAGGACTATGTATATATATTGAAGACTGTACGAGTGTATGATATTATTGGAAAGTAAAGAAACACCTTTTGTGGGGAGGGAATGTGAGCCTGGCCAGAAAACTTATCGGTAGGAAGGACAAGGTTATCCTCTTCGGTAGCGAGAGATTCTCCCAAAATCACGGCATTCAACCGAGGTATTTTTCCGGCCCCAGATGGCAAAGTCGCCATTGACTCAACATGTCTCAGGTGATTCAACGTTCTTAAATCCTCTGAAGCCATGGCCACCTTCTATTGCATCCAGCTGCTTCTTCTTCTGCAGGCAATCAAATCCAGACGAGGATATCCGACAACAACCAATGGAAACTAAATCAAAATTAAGGAACCACCAATGCAAATGCAAGATATCGTGCGCGGATAGGAAGAATCGCTACTACTTACTACAACGATTGTCGTACTAATGAGCAACAGCAGCAGAAGTAGAATGGAGATCTATCAATACAGTCGGATTCAATGAGGAACCGGAAGAGATGATGTGTACCGGAATGAGACGCAGCTGTGGAGATTAGCAGGAACCCGTGTGTGTGTCTGTATATGAATTTGGAGCATCGTTTTGCTAAATTGTCAACGCTTCCCAAATGAAAATGAAATGAATAGTATCTCTTTGGTTTATTTGACCTTTTATAGATTGATGATAGCTGTCAATTTATATTCAAGGGAAAATGATGCTATAACCGCTCTAGTTCTATAACATCACGCGATTCACATGTACTACAATCTTAAACAACAGTTGGAATCATTAACGGGGTCGGGGAGCACTCCGTCACAAAAGGCACGTGGGATCAAAATTTGGACAAAATTCAGACAACGAGAATAAGCGAATATATCAGAGCATGAGCAATCATCAAGATGGTGTTAATAGGTTTTGTTTTAGAGTTTGATCAACCGTAAACTCTCCCAATCGAGTAATTATATACAAATAAATCATGTGGCGTACACATATTTCTTTAGTTAATGTTATTAACGTCGTTTCTAAATTTGACCACTGATAATATTAATAAAAAGATGGACTAAAGTATCGTTTTTCAAAAATGAGATACTAAAATGCAATAATTGAAAGACATAAAGAACATTAGTGGCACATACATATATCCAAAAGCCATATTCACTTGGTTTCTTCGTTCTTTTCACAAAACAAAAAATGGCATATGATCACTGGAAAGATTGTTCCACGAGCAGTTGAAGTGGTCTGTTCATGGCCCATAATGTTTTGGTTATAGTTTTTTTTTGGGTAAATTACATCAAATTAGGATTATAAAAGTACTTGTAAAAATATTCACGGATATCTGATCTAATGGGTAGATTTCAAAAATTATAAATGGGTATGAGTTTTTATTATGTGGGTAATTTTTTATCAATTATAGATGGGTAGGGTATGAGTAATGCTCAATGCTCATTGGGTACTCATTTTTTCTAAACAAATGTACATCAACTCCTCACGCAACTCTGATTAAGGGCATTTTCTCAATCTTGGATGATTCTGCTAGAAACAACAACAATATATATATATATATATATAATGAAAATTGTGGTGTAATTCTTGTTATCATTCATGATTGACAATTGAATTTCATCAATTTTATAACTTTATAATCGAACTAAACTGGATCATAATTGAATACCCGGACTAAAATTTATCAATTTTATAATCGAATCGAACTATAATTCATCAATGCTACAATCGAATCGAACTATAATTCATCAATGCTACAATCGAATAACATTTTCATTAATTTTATAATCCAACGGAAATGAAATTAATTTTTTTATACCTGAACTAAAATGTATCTCAGTTTTATAATCAAATTAGAATTCATGAAGTTTACGACAGAACCAAAGTAAATTGTCAATTTTATAATCGAATAACCAATAGTAAAATTAATCAATTTTATAATCGAACTAAATTAGAATTCATCAATCTTATCATCAAACCAAACTAAATCATCAATTGGATAAGAAAACCTAAAATCCATTAATTATACTAATATTCATCAACTTTATAATCAAACTAAACAAGATTATCAATTTTATAATCAAATAACCAACTATAGTTCATTAATTTTATAATAGAACTAAATTGGATTGTCAATTTTATAATTGAATAATCATTTGGACATCAACTCGGACTCGCTCATAAGAAGAGATTTAATAATGCTTACAGTACACTTCGTAAGAATCTTCTTCTTTATCAATATACAAGTACCCATTAGGGTACACATGCCTTAATGCGTATAACTCGTACCCACCAATTTAATTTAACATAGGTATATGGGTAGGGTATGGGTAGTATGAATTTAAGATGAGTATTTAGGTCTTGTTTGGTAGTAGGGACTAGATAGTACTAAAATAATATTGTCCAACGTTTAACGAAAAAAATCATTCGTATTAGTTAATACGGTGGGACTGTTTGATCCCATCAACACTGTATAACTTAGTCCTCTCCTAAGAGAAGGGACTAAATATGACAAATGCGAACCAAGGTAAACGAGACCACAGGAAGAATAGTAGCAAGCATGAGCAAAGACCCAACGATCCCGAAGCCTCTCTCTCACTGGACCTGATAGTTTTACCGTCGCAGGTGAGACATTCTTCCCGTTTCTTCTTTTTCTCTTCGTCTCCTCTTCTCTTTCGTTTTCTTTTCTTTTCCTCCTTCTTATATATAGGTTTTTGTTTCTCTGAATTGCTGATGAAAAGCTTTGGTTTTTGTTTCTTCTTAGATATTTTTCTTTATTATTGACTAAGAGATATTTTATTGGGAATGTATGGAGATCACAACCAAAATAATGAGCAGACAAGAATCATTAGGCATTCTTGAATCAAAATGAAGGAAGAGGCGTTATTGGACATACTTGATGATATAGTTGCAGGAGGCCTTGTTGTCATAATGATTCTTTAAATCTGGTACTTTAACACTCATTGAGAAAAGGTTTGCATGAAAAGTGTCCTGACTGATTAAAGGCTAGCCTACATATTGAGTCTAAGCTAAGAAAATGGGAAAAAATGTATGGAACTATTCTTCGTTAGAGATGAATATGGGCTTTATTTTCGTACTTATTTTGTGATGCCTTAATGGATGAGCATGTATCATATTTATATCATGAACATGAAAATGAGAGAATATTATGGTTGTTTATTTTGTGATGCATTGGTTGCATTATGCTATACTTTTTGTATGGATATTATAATAAATGATGAAAATGAATGACGATGCTTCTGGATCATTTTTTGAATGTATTAATTATTGTTATTGGTGGATAAGTTTAAATTTATCTATTATATTTTTCTAGTAGCATGAATGAGATAATTTATTTTATAATTAAAAATGCAAAATAACATGTTAATTAGCTCCAAAAAGGCTTACGTGGATCAAATTATGACTAACAATTTTACAAACCGATACTATGATGTGTCAAATATTGTACAAATAATATAGTTTTTAAATAATACAGTATCAAACACTAAATAATATTATTTAATCAAGTACAGCACAATATAGTCCAATCTGACAGATTTAGTACAGTATTATTCAGTATTATCATGATTGTCAAACGAGGTCTTAATGGGTATACTCATTCCCTACTCAAGCTCACCCATTGGCATCTCTACATCAAATCCTCATTTAGTTAACCTTGATTATACAAAAACTCATTATAGTTTTAAACCTTGTAAGGACACCCATGTAATTTTATTTATCTACAAATAATTTCATATAAAAAAATCTAAAATACTTTTAACATTTTGTATTTTTGTAAAAAATTCATAGGTCATTATTATTTGTCATATTCTCAATTTTATTTCCCTACATTTATAACTTGTATGAACAAGCGCTTCAAAATATCTTAAAAAAAAGTGCAAGTTGTGAAAGTATTTTGAGAAAAAAATTATGGACTTATTTGTAAGTAAAATAAAACTACATGCACATTTGTATGTATTCGAAATTATAATATTTTCTGGAGTGTGGAATCTCATCCCAACTCACAGCACCTGGAAGATCACAGCAAAATAGTGTTACAAAAAGGAGATACCGAACTTTATTAGATATGATCAGGTCATTGTTAAGTTACTCATCATTGCCGCTTACATTTTGGGGATATGCACTACATATTGTAACTTACATTTTAAATATAGTGCCCTCTAAGTCTGTAAGTAAGATGCCTTTAGAGTTATGGAATGGCTCCAAACTTAGTTTGCGTCATTTTCGTATATGGTGGTGTCTAGCTCTCACGTTCTTAGCCCCAAGATTGGAAAGTTAGACTCAATGTTTGAGGTATGCATATTCGTAGGCTATGTTCTAGAGCCTAGAGGTGGGTACTTTTATACTCACAAGGATCAAAATGTGTTTGTATCGACAAATGCCATTTTTCTTGAACACGACTATATGGAAAACTACAAACTTTATAGCAAAGTAGTTCTCGAAGAATTAGCGGCTGATGAAATCAGGCCACCTTCGTAGTGAGAGGGTTGTGAGAAAACTAGTTCGCTACGAACTAGAGGCACATGTGCTAGTGTCAGACAATGAAAAGGACGATCCATTATCTTATGAAGAAGCAATAAATGATCCTGAAAATGAGAAATGACAAGATGCCATGAACCAGGAAATTGAATCTATGTATTTCAATCCCGTTTGGGAACTTGTAGATCCATCTAAAGATGTCAGGTCCATTGGATGTAAAGGGATCTTCAAGAAGAAAAGAGGTGCATATGGGAAAGTAGAGACTTTCAAGGCACGGTTAGTAGCCAATGGCTATATATAAAGGGAAGGAGTCGACTATGAAGAGACATTCTCCCTTGTGACCATGCTAAAATCCATTCGCATCATTTTGTCCATAACCGCTAGTTTTGACAATGAGATATAGCAAATTGACGTCAAGACAGTTTTTCTGAATGACTCTTTTGAAGAAAGCATCTATGTGATGCATCTAGAAAGGTTCGTGCGAAAGGGGCAAGATCAGAAAGTATGCAAGTTACTTAAATTATTTTTTAGATTATAGCAAGCATTTAGATCTTGGAATCTCACATTTGATGAGATTATAAAGTCTTATGGCTTCAAGCAAAATGTTGACGAAGACTGTGCTTATAAATATATCAAACACAAGATAGTGACTTTCTTAGTTCTTTATGTTGATGATGTTCTACTTAATAGGAATGATGTAAAAATTTTGTCAACGTAAAGAAGTGGTTAGCTGAGAAATTCCAAATGAAATATTTGGGAGAAGCAAGCTATGCTTGGACATCCAAATCCTAAGGGATAGAAAGAACAAAGTCTTGACACTTTCTCAGAGATACTTTATGGAGAATTCCAAGAAATGTCAACTACCGACTAGACATGGAGTTGTCATCTCTAAGGAACAATGTCCTAAGACACCTCAAAAGAAAAAGGAAATAAGAAAGGTTCATTATGCTTCAGTAGTTGAAAGTCTCATGTATGTCATGTTCTGTACGAGACAAGACATCTGTTATGCAGTGAGAATCGTCAGTCGTTATCAATCGAATCCAGGTTTGGAACACTGAATTGCAGTAAAGCATATTCTTAAGTATCTTAGGAGAACAAGAAACTATATGTTTGTTTATTCATCTGGAGACCTGAATCGCACTGGATACACTGATTATGAATAAGATAGGGATAGTCAAAAGTCGACGTCCGAGTCATACACTAAGGTGGTCTATCTGTTATGAAGATAAAGTTGAATCAGAACCTGACTGACCCATTTACCGAGATACTTCATGTGAAGATGTTTGGGGGTCATGTATGAAACACGAGATTGAGAGAAATGCCACATTTACTTTAGGACAAGTGAGAGATTGTTGGGGTTATGCCCCCAAAGTATGTGCATTGATATTTTGATATGAAATTTAATGAGGATTATATTTTTCTTTTAAATTATTGCTCAATAATTTATATAAATATATGAAAATTCCATATTCATTAATGAGACTATGATCTACTATTAGTACGAGAGAATTAAGATCATAGATAATGAATAAAGTTATCAGCAACATATTAAAGTATGAAATCTTTAATGAATGTCTGCTAGTACAATTCACTAAGCATTATGAATATATGTGATTTAGATCTAGATCATTGATGTGGATAGACATCTTAATAAAAGTACTCTATATAATGAGATTATATATGACTGGATCGATGTGAATTACTATATTTATCAATGTGTTGTTTATCATAAAAATTTAATACACATCAATTCAATGATCATATGTAGATCAGTCTGAATCCTGAGTAGTCATGAACTCTTATACATGTCTACTGGACCTTTTGATTCACTCATTAAAGTTTATTTGTAAAATATGTTAGTGACTTTTGTTTTGGAGATTTAGTAATATGGATGGCTGAGAACATGATCTTACAAGATTTGAAATCCAAGCTTTCCTAACAGATCGTATATTGGTTATTTTAAGTGTTAATTCTGGAACTGAATGGCTATTGAGCTTTAAATTTATAATAAGATTATAAATTAACCATTCACTAGTAAATTAATGATACTTGATGATCAAGATGTAATTAGAAGGGTAAAATGATAATTTTGACCATTTCTAATTTACTAACCAATAATTGGAGGACATAACTACATGACATGATTATATTAGTGGATTGCATGAGAATACTCAGTAAACGTAATATATAATCTCTAAGAGTGTGATTCCATATTTATAGTGCAGTAATAATGAAATTAATAAATAAGATTATTTTGTAAAAGAGTTTTATTAATAACATGGTTTATTGGAACTTAGGATTATATGTTCATGGTCCCCAAGTCACCTCTATACTACGCAGTCTAGGGTGTGAATATTTTAAGACATGAGAAAAAGCTCCCAATTATACTGTGTCACCAGTGCTAAGATAATTCTGATGGTCTTATACTTAGTACCTGGTGAGAAAATCTCATTGAAGTCAATCCATTCCCTCCGTGTGAAGCCTTTGGCTACAGCCATTGTCTTGAACCTTACTGAATCGGTTGGGGTGTTGCCCTCCTTCACGTTGAATATCCACTTGTAATCTATAACCTTTTTGTTTCTTAAGCGTTGGGACCAGGATCCAGGTTTGATTCTGATGGAAAGACTTGATCTCATCCTCCATGGCAGTGTACCATTGCTTTGCTTGTTCGTTGTTTAAGGCTAATTCTACTGACTTAGGCTCCTTGGCCTCTACCATTTGACCTATAACCAAAGAAAAAGTAATTAAATCAACATGTGAATACTTAAGATTGGGTCTTGCCTGCCATTTCTCTCTATCTCTTGTAAGTTGGTAGTCCTTGAATGGATTTTTCTAGTCTGTTTGGTTCAGATGCAAGGCTCTGAGGTTCACTTTCTTCCCACTGGTTTTGATCATTAATTAAGTCCTTGCTCTGAGTTTCACTGCTTGGACTTGTTGAGAAAGGCTCCACCTCAAGCTCCATCCCCTTCGAGTACTGAGTCCCTTTTGTGCTTGTACCTGCAACATTTGTTTCTTTCTTGTAATATGGTATGTCAATTTCAATAAACTTAACATCCCTACTTATTATAATCTTAATGCCTCACATCTCCTTGACCCATAATATGTAGCCTTTTACCCCATCAACATAGCCAAGAAAGGCACACTTGACTGCCATAGGTTCTAGTTTACATTATATTTGGTGTGCAAAGGCTACACAACCAAACACTCTAATGTTGTCAAATTTAGGGGGCTTTCCGGTCCACCTTTCCATATGTGTGCTAAATCTATAATTAGAGGAACTTCTATTTATCAAGTGGTTTGATGTAGTTACAAGTTCACCCAATAACTTTTTACTTAAAACCATAACTCACAAGCGTGCATCTTACTTTGTCAAGAATGGTTCTGTTCATCCTCTCAACAACCCCATTTTATTGAGGGTGTGTCTAACAGCTCTATGTCTTAAAACACCTTCTTCACTACAGTATTTGTTAAATACAAAATCACATAACTCTAAACCATTATCATGTTAGAATTAAGTCCATAAAGTAGAGTGTGATAACTATTTATTGTTATTTAGTTATTTCTTTAACATTTTTGTATTACTAAACTTAATGAATAAATGAAAGTTTTCCTTTATTAAAGTGTGTTTATAATTTACTCAAGTCCTGGAACTGTTATCAATGTAAGAAGAGTAAAGACAGAAGAGTCTTCCAGGCAAACTCTTCTAAAATAGTTCAGAATGTTATTCACAATTTTAGAATCAACTGGGCAATCGAGTCTGATTACGACTGTTAGGTTGAACCAAAGAATGTCGGTCTTGGGGCATGAGAGTGGAGACTCTAACGGTTGACCAAGACATGTTATGGAACATGTTGAATAGACTAGTACCAAATTAGTTTAGAGCAAAACCGTTTATCTAACTCTAAATCTAATTATTACACCTTAAGAGTATTTTCATAATTACTTTAAATCTGAGGTGAAAATGAAACTTGACCTATTTAGTTGCCATCGTTGATACATCAAATGAGTGAGTCTGAATTACCGGACAATACATTGACTGTTGGGATCATGATTCAAGTATGTTAGAGTTGCGTGATTCACAAATATGGAATTAGTGATGGGATTGCAACAACAACAATATTACCTTATCCTTTATTGATGTGTATGTGAATAAATAAATCGGGCATGGTACTCGATGACACGAGTCATTGAATAAGATATTGTGAATTGTACGAGACATTTCACTGATATGTCTTTCATATCCCGCCTCGAGAGTGGGTCATAAGGACAATAATGAAAAACAACATCAGTTGGACCAAAAATATGTTTTGGGTCAAGGTACACTTCCTGAACTCATATGTGATATGTGTCATCTCTAAATTAGTGAAGAGTAAAATTAATGTTCAAATTGATTAATTTATTATTTTCTAATTATTGGATAATTAGTAAATAAAAGAAGTTAATTAATTGATAGTGATCAATTTCATTTATCAATTTAGATTGATGAATTTAGACACAATATTTGCTTTGGAATAGATGTAAAAATCACAGATAGCTGTACATAGGGAGAAGATTTTTGGCAGTTTAGCATATATGAGTATATGTGTAAATTTCATGATTATTATATAAGGGAGGGTTACAACCCTAAGATGTGTTGACATAACCCTAACCACAGTGTGTGATTACACATAGCAAGAAAATAGTTTCTCTTTCCCCTCCTCCTTTGTTGCTGCCGAACCTATAGAGGAAGGAAGAAAAAGTTATATTTTATCTTCCTCAGTTGTTTAGAG
Organism: Datisca glomerata; assembly: GCA_003255025.1. Taxonomy (NCBI): domain Eukaryota; kingdom Viridiplantae; phylum Streptophyta; class Magnoliopsida; order Cucurbitales; family Datiscaceae; genus Datisca; species Datisca glomerata. The sequence continues at coordinate 2,346,234 of QANY01009387.1, forward strand.
AGCCCACACTTTACTCCTAGCAATATCCTTATGAGATATACTTCTGAATCCTACTAGTAGTTGTTGGTGTAAAGATTATTTAAAGTTCTACGAAGAATGAAGAACGCGAGACAATTAATTGGATTCCATCAAATCATAATTTCTCTTATACAAGAAAAAATGTATTAAATTATTTCTACCTACTCTAAACACGTTTATTTAAATGCACATGATCATAGAAAATGTTTTATATTTAATATGATTAAATGTTTGTTGTGAATTTTTTTTATTTTTCGCCCACAAACCGTTAGTGGTTCATTTATTGTTTATCAAAATTTAAAACCCGATCCAACAATTGGTATGAGAGCTTTGAGTTTTTTATTATGCATATTTAGTGATTAGACGTATGTATCAATGGATGTTGTGATATTGTCAAATATTTTTTGTATGGTAGATTCAAAGCATGTTTGAATGTGTTTTATCAATGTATACCGATCGAGTGGCTCTAGGTGTTTTATTTTCAATTTTAGAATTGATGTACGACGAAATTGATGTATAGGATTTGATGTAATTTTTTTTTTCAAAAGTTGTATCTATAAATTCCATGTAAACCCGTCGTTGCAAGAAAAGTCATCGTTCATCGCCGCCGTTCACCTCCGTCGCACCTCACCACGGTGTCGCTTGCTGATGAAAATTATGCGGATTGGGAACGTAATCTTGATATCGTGTTGATGGTAGAAAAGCACAAGCTCGCATAGTAGTCAATTTCATTTTGGTGTCCGTTACGAACTTCTGAAAAAATGTAACGTTTCGGATATTTTGATGTTTCGGTGCACCGTTTCAGAAAAAAATTTCGGTCATCTAAACTAATATTATTAAATTTATTATATATAATATAACTAAGAAAAAATTGAATCAATATATTATATCATGCAAATAATACATAATTACCGTTAAAAATTTAAAATTCAACAAAACATCATACTAATGAGATTAAAATTCAACAAAAATATCATATTAAATTGCATGATCATCATAAAACATACAAATGTTCTACTTCACCAAACTGATTCCACCATACCACTGCAAAATAAATATGTTGAGAATAAATTTAATTAAAATAACATAAATTCATAGGAGCGTTTCAGCCGAAACATAGCGAAATTCGGCCAAAATAGGCCAAAATAGACCGAACCAGACCGAAATTCTGAGAAAAAATTACAACCCCCTATTTCGTTTTAATGCCTCATCGAAACCGAAATGTTTCGGCCATTTCGGCTGAAATGAAATGAAATTGACAACTAAGCAAGTTCGTGCTCGTCGTCCCTTATCCCTTTTAACCTACTGTTGAATCGACATAAGAGGAAAATGATGCGTATGCTTATTGGCTGAGTTCTAATAAGATTGCCAGGTGTTACATCTTGACATCTGTTAGCAATATGTTGTAATAACAACATCAGAACATGGAAATCACCGCTGATATGATGTTGAACATCACCAAAATGTTTAGGGATCAGGGTCATCAAGATGAACAGACTGTTGTGCGAAACTTCATGAACTGCAAAATGAAACCTGGAACACCTGTCAGAGAATACGTGATGCTGATAATAAGTTATCTAAATGAGATGGAGATCATGAGTGCTGAGGTAGATGGCGAGGCTCAAGTTGGTATGATCCTTGAGACATTTCCAGACACTTTTTAGAACTTCAAACTTAATTGTTTGATGAATAAGTTGAGGTACTCACCTCCGGAGCTTACGAAGGAGTTGCAAGCTATTGATATCTTGTTTCTGAAGGGAAAGAGACTGGGGGGGGGGGGGGGTAAACTTTACTAAAAGTAAGCCTTCCACCTCTGACGCAAAAAAGAAACACAAGAGAGGTCCGAAGAAAGCTAAGAAGAAGAACTCGAAAGCAGAAGGCTTAACGAGGGTGAGTTGAGCCTCTGTTAGGGGAATGGAGCCCTAATATCGGCTTTATCAGTTGGAACTATTAAATTGTCATTTGATAATAATTTTTTGGTTTTACGAGATGTTCATTATATCCCAGTTTTTGGAAATACCTTATTTCAGTAGCTAGTTTAATTGAGCAAGAATTCACTATGAATTTCATTAATAAATATATTGGTATTTTTAGAAATGATTACTTAATTACTACTGCATGGTTCATAAATAACTTATTCTATGTGAAACCAAAAGTTCCAATGATAGATGACACCGAAATATATATTGATTTACAAAGGGATAGTAAAAGGTTGAAGTATGACTTAATCGATTTAACCTACTTGTGGCACTTACGTCTTGGTCACATTAGCCTGGACATGATTAAAATAATTGTAAAGGATGGTCCATTGCAAACTTTAAGTGTGGGATCACTACCCACATGTGAATCCTGCATATAAGGTAAAATGACCAATGGACCCTTTTCAGCGAAGGATGAAAGATCCATTCAATGCCTCGAACTCGTACATAGTCATGTATGCGGGCCATTAAATATCCAAGCAAGAGGATGTTATGAATACTTTGTAACATTTAGTAATGACTACTCGCGTTTTGGACATATTTATCTTATGCACCAAAAGTCTGAAACCTTTGAGAAGTTCAAAGAGTACAAGGCTATGGTTGAAAAAAATTAGAGAAACAAATCAAAACACAACGATCCGATCGTGGTGTAAAGTACTTGTTAGGAGAGTTCGAAGACTTTCTGAAAAAAGAATGTATTCTTTCTTAATTTACAACACTTGACACTCTATAACAGAATGGTGTGTCAGAGAGAAGGAATCGAACTCTTATGGATATATTTAGATCCATGATGAGTTACCCATCCTTCCGAGATTCATTATGGGGATATGCCTTGGAAACAATGACATATATTCAAAATCAAGTTTTGTCAAATATGGTGCCTAGTACACCATATGAAAGGTGGAGTGGATGAAAGTCGTCCAACCTTATGGCAAGCTCGACACATGTACTAAGACCAAAGATAGTCAAGTTGTCTAGTCGATTAGAATTATGCATGTTTGTAGGTTATCCCAAGGAAACAAAGTAGTATGTCTTTTATAGTTTGACTGACAAGAAAAGATCTGAGCACGAATGCGCGTTTTCTTGAAGAGGGCTATATAGGAATTGTGAAGCTGAGAAGCACACTTGTGCTAGAGAAATTATTGAGTAGGAGGGCACCGACTCCCTAATCATAACCTGCTCCTGATTCAATAATAGAAGAACCGTAGCAGGGGCAGGAGCCTACAAAGCCTGGACGTAGTGGGAGGGTTATGAGACAACCTAACAGGTACATGTCTTATGGAGTTGCCTTAACAACAATCTCAAGTGGGAGATTGTTGGAATTCTATCCATAAAGAGGGTGTAATAACTATTTATGATTATTTAGTTATCTCTCTGACATTTTTGTATTAATGAATTTAATGAATAAATGAAAGTTTTCCTTTAATTAAAATGTGTTTATAATTTACTCAAGTCTTGGAACTATTATCAATGTAAGAAGAGTAAAGACAAATGGGTCTTCCAAACAAATTCTTCTGAAATAGTTCAGAATATTATTCGTAGTCTTAGGATCGACTGTGCAATCAAATTTGATTACGACCGTTAGGTTGAACCAAAGGATGCCGGTCTTGGAGTATGGGAGTGGAGACTCTAACGGTTGACCTATACACGTTACAGAACATGTTGAATAGACCAGTAACAAATTAGTTCAGAGCAAAGTCATTTTATCTAGCTCTAAATCTAATTGTTACACCTTAAGCGTATTTTCGTAATTACTTTAATCTTGTGGTAAATACGAAACTTGACCTAGTTAGTTGCGATCTTTGATACGCCAAATGAGTGAGTTTGAATTGTCGGACAATACCTCGATTGTTGGAATCGTGATTCAACTATGTTGGAGTTGCGTGATTGGCAGATATAAAATTCGTGATGAGATTGCAATAACAACAATATCATCTCATGCTTTATTGATGAGGGTGAATAAATAGACTGGGCATGTACTCAATGGCATGAGTAATTGAATAAGACATTGCGAATACTAGATACTTCACTGATATGCCTTTCTTATTCAAAGTCAATGAAGGAGTTAAGAAAATAATAACTAGATGGGTAAAACGGAAATTTTACATCCCGTATTGTTACTCATATTCACAAATGGTAACATCGTAAAATATTATGTGGACCGTGAAATAAATATATTTATTTACACCAACAGAAAATGTAGCGCGCATGAATCGGTAGTTGATTTGGCATCAGATCTATAATAGAGTTGTACGATGTCGGGATTAAATATGTCGGGAATTTATGGAGAAAAATTTCTAGGTATTTAAATCCATAACTTGATTCATGTGTATCAATTTGGTATCAAGAGCAGCTCATAAGGAAATGAATGAGAAACAACATCAGTTAGACAAAAATGTATTTTGGAGCAAAATGCACTTTCCTAACCCATATGCGATGGGTGCCATCACTAAATTAGTGAAGAGTAAAATTAATGTTCAAATTAATTAATTTGTTATTTTTTAATTATTGGATAATTAGTAAATAAATAAAATAATTAATTAATTGATAAAGATCAATTTAATTTATCAATTTAGAATGATGAATTTGGCAGAGTATTGACTCTAAGGGAGATGTAAAAATCGCAGATAACAATGCAAATGGAGGAGATTTTTAGCAATTTAACATATAGGGGTATGTGTGTAAATTTTATAATTATTATCTAAGGGATAAAATTAGGGTTACATCTCTAAGATGTGTTGACATAACCCTAACCACAGTGTGTGATTACACAGAGCAAGAAAAGAGTTTCTCTTTCTCCTCCTCCCTTGTTGCCGCCGAACCTATAGAGGAAGAAGAAAATTTATATTTTTTCATCATTAGTTGTTTAGAGAGCCCACACTCCACTCCTAGCAATATCTTGGTGTGAAAATTATTTAAAGTCCTGCGAAGAACGAAGAACGAAGAACGCGAGACGATTAATTGAATTTCATTCAATCAGAATTTTTTCGATACAAGAAAAATGTATTAAATTACTTCTACATATTCTAAATACGTTTATCTAAATACGCATGATCATATAACATATTTTATATTTAATATATTAAATGCTTGTTATGATTTTTTTTTATTTTTCGTCCACGAACCGTTCATGCTTCATTTATTTTTCATCAAATTTTAAAACCCAATCCAACATATCAGTTCTAAGTGTTTACTTCTTGTTGAATAGATTTTCTACCAACACTTTCCATTGTTTAAACTTATCAAACGCCTCATATTTAGTTTTTAACAGGAATGTCCAAACTCTTCTAGAGTTATCATCAACTAAAGAGAGAAAATACTGGTCACCTCCATGAGTTTCAATCGGAGCTGGCCCCCGTAAGTCTGCATGTATGCACCCGAGTATTTCTGTTGAACTCTGACTTGATGTGCTGAATTTCAGCTTGTGATGCTTTCCCTAAATGCAGTGCTCACATAAGTCAATACTGGGCAAACTCCTCTTTCCTAGTAAAATCTGCTTGCCCAACAGTTGAATACCTTTGTCACTCATGTGACCTAGCCTTCTGTGCCACAACTCCACCTCACTATTACAACAGATGCACTTCTAGTGACAGTGCTTCCAAGCATCACATAGAGACCCTTTCTCTTCACACCCTTGATGTACACCAAAGATCCTTTGGGAACCCTTAAGACACCGTTCTTTGATTTGTAAAAAAAACAGCTTCTTTCAATACTCCCAGAGAGGCTAAGTTCCTTTTTAGTTCAGGTAAGTACCTCACATCATCTAAGGTTCTTATGATCCCATCATGCATTTTAACAGAGACAGACCCCGTCCCACACACATTACAGACATGGTCATTGCCCATTTGCACTTTGCCACCCTCAATCTTCTCAAAGGTGGTAAACCATTCCCTTCCGGATGTTACATGTGATACGTACAAATCCACGATCCATTCCGAGTCATTGCTTTCTATTGTCACAACAAAGACTTCTCCATCACTGAAGTTATCAGTGATAACTGCTAAATCCTCAACTTCTGCTCTATTTTTTTCAGCTTGTTTTTTCATCTGTAGCAAGATTTTTTGAAATGGCCTTCTTTCCCACAGAAACAACCCTTCTTCTCTTTTTGCCTCTTGATAGAGACCTTCATTGACTACTCCCTCCACTCCTCCATATGCCAAAGTCCTCTGTCCCATCAAAATTGTCTACCTCAAACGTGTAGACCCCATGTTACTCACAGTGTACCTACTTTTATCCTCCTTCTAGTTTATTTGCTTCACAGGTTATTGAGTACCTTGTCCCTCAGATTCTTGAAGGATGCTTCCATCCTTCTCCTAATCAAACCTCCTCTCTTCGTCTAACTCTTGCTAAATTTTAGGTTCTTGTTCCTCTAAGATTACTTCTGAAGAATCTTTGTCACTTAAAGAGTCTTCAGTCAAGATTTCCTACATAAGTTATGTCGTGACTTTGTTTGAGATTAAGACCCCTGAATGAGTTCCTTTGCCCTTCAACCCGAGCTCTGATACACTATTGGAATTAGTTCAACCCAACCTAACTCAATTCTATCTTAACTTCAAATAACAGTACAATTGAGAGGAATTTTAAAGTAATCTCCAATAACCATAATAATATACCAGTAAAAGAAAGAATAGAGGAGAAATGAAGACACCAAATATTTTATACTGGTTCGGCTATAAGCAAGCCTACATCTAGTGTTGTGCTTGAAAATAAGAACTCCAATGCACTAATCACAGTAAAGAATTACAAGGAGATTACACAACCAAAAACAAGCACTCTCCTATGTTGGATTGGGTTTTAATATTTGAGGAAAAATCATTGAACCACAAACGGTTCGATAGCGGAATATAAAAAAAATTCATCAACCAATTTAATCATATTAAATATTAAAATCATACATCCGATTATGCATATAAAGTTAAACGTATATATAAGAGGTAAAAATGATTTATACCTTTCTTGTATCAGAGAAAATCTGATTTGGTGAAATCTTATTAATCGTTTCACCTTCTTCGTTCTTCGTAGAACTTGAATCAGTCTTCATACCAACAACCACTCGTAGGATTCAGAAGTATATCTCATAAGGATGTTGTTAGGAACTGAGTGTGGGCTCTCAAAACAACCGAGGAAGAAAAATCAAATTTTTCTCTTCCTCGGCAACAATAGAAAGGGGAGAGAGAAACTATTTTTTTTTGCTCTGTATGATTAGTGTGGTGTCAACACACTTAGGGAGGCAACCCTAATACCATCATTTATATAAAATTTTAAAATTTTCACATATACCCCCATATATGTCTAATTTCTGAAATTCACCCCCATTATTTATAATTGTCGAAAAGTGCATCATACATTAAAGTTAATATTGTGTCTAAATTCATCAATCTAAAATTGATAAATTAAATTGATCTACATCAATGAATTAATTAATTTATCTTATTTACTAATTATCTAATAATTAAAAAATAATAAATTAATTATTTTGAACATCAATTAATTGCTTTTCACTAATTAAGTGACAACGCCCATCACATATAGGTTCAATAAATACATCTCGACCCCAAAACACATTTTGGTCAAATTGATATTGTTTCTTCTATTCCTTTCATCAAAAGCTACTCCTGAGACCTAATTGACCCACATGAATAAAATTATAGGACTCAAATACTTGGTGAATTTATCTCCATAAATTTACAACCTATTTAATCATGGCATCGTATGTCTCCACTATAGGTCCGACGCCGAATCAACTCTCGATTCATGTGCGTTACATTTTCTATTGGTGCAAATAAACACTTTTATTTCACGGTCCACAAAATATTTTAACATATTATCCTTCATGAATATTAGTAACAAGAGCGAGATCTAAAATTACCATTTACCCTTATTGTTATTATTTTCTTAACTCATCTGTGAATAAAATAGATAAAATAGTGAATTGTTTCGTACAATTCACTATCTCTTATTCAATGATTCATTTCATCGAGTACCTGACTATGTTAATTTATTTACACACCCATCAATAAAACATAATGTGATATTGTTGCATATTATAATCTAACCACGAATTTTCATATGCGTGGATCATGCAACTCCAACATAGTTGAATCATGATCCCAATAGTCGAGGTATTGTCCGACAATTCAAACTCACTTCTTTGACGTATCAAAGATCGTAACTAACTATGTCAAGTTTCGTATTCACCTCAGGATTAAGATAATTATGAAAATATCTTTAAGGTGTAACAATTAGATTTAGAGTTAGATAAACGACTTTACTCTAAATTAATTTGTTACTGGTCTATTTAACATGTTGCATAACATGTCCAAATCAACCGTTAGAGCCTTCACTCCCATGCCCCAAGACCGGCATCCTTTGGTTCAATCTAACAGTCGTAATCAGACTCAATTGTCTAGTCGATCCTAAACTGCGAATAACATTCTGAACTATTTCAAAAGAGTTTGTCTGAAAGATCCTTTAGTTTTTACTCTTCTTATGTTGACAATAGTTCCAGGACTTGTAAATTATAAACACACTTTAATTAATAAAAAACTTTTCATTCATTCATTAAATTCAGTAATACAAAATATTTGAGAAATAACTAAATACTGATAAATAGTTATTACACCATACTTTATTGACATAATTCCAACATCCTCAGCCCTCACACACTTTTAGATTCACAACAAGAACACGAAAAGAGAAGCCTTTCTCCTTCGTACAATCTCTCAGTATTTTACAAGTCATAGAATCAAGAGCAAGTGTAAGAAATTGTTTTAGAAAGCTTCAGAGTCGCGTCAATGAATCAATCGAACATGCAGCCTATAACTAAGCTTGTTACCATGCTAAATCACCACAGTCCATGTGGATAGAAGTTCATTTTCTGTTTCTTTTAAGTTCTCCCTCAAATGACGATATTTGACTTAAACCTGTTATAATCTCTTTTACTAATCTTGAGCTAAGGTGATCGATCCTCACAGTAACAATGAGAGTGAAAAGTCCTATATATACGTGAAATATGCGTTGAATGGTCGAGGTCTAACTAGAGTGAAAATAAATAAATAATATATTTATGAAATTTGTTTAGTTCAACTCAATTGGACAATTCACATGCGATCTAACATAGTGGCATATCCAGGAATAATTCTTAGAGGAGGCACCATTTATAAATTTCCCTATAATTTTTCATAGAAACAAATAAAAGTTCTACAATACCTATTAGTTTTGTTGATGAATGTAATAGTAATACATTAATGATAAGTTTGAAAGTATTTTGTTTGAAGGTATTTTGTTTGAAATACTTTTACACAGTAAAATAATATTTTAATTCACATCTCCGAGAGACGTATTTACAAGTATTACATAAAATGTTTCCAAAATATAAATAATATGTTTAAAAATATATACAAATACTAAAAAACAAAGATAATATAAATTAACTATAAACTAAATTAATGTTATATTGTGCTACACATTGTAAATAAACTAATGTGAGTAATAAATATATTGTTAGTATTAATAACTACAGTTACAAAATTCACTTGTACGTAGAACACCAATAATTGACACCACTACTACATTTATAAACAAAACTTGCATCTAATTTTTAAAAAGTTAATGCATTATCAGATATATTAGGCTAGTTATAAAAGTTTATTCCAATAATAAGTTGCATAAAATAATAAACAAATATTTTGGGTCACATCCATGAATATAATAAGAGTCATTCGCAATATATTTATTAATCACATAGATACATAATTAGAGTTTTTATCCCTTCAAAATTTAAGAGAGAAAATCGAAAACCACAAATGATTGCACAGAAAGAGAACATAAAATTAAATTAAACTATCTAAAAGTATGAATTCTCAAGAAATGTTATCTAGAGAAATGGATTTTCATTCATATTTTTAATTAGAAATGATTTTCATTCATATGTAAGAGGATTAAATAGAATATTTTTTTAAATTAGAAGACTAAAATATTTAATTTAAAAGACTATGATCACATAGAAAAAGTAAGAAGATTAAAAATTATATTATAGATAACATGACTCTTAATAAGGTCATGTTTTCACACGAGTACTATAATTAGTCGTTGTTTATCCAAACGTGAGAGAGTTAATAAGCTGAATGGAGGAAACACACGTTAATGGGGCGTTCTAATCCGACTGAACTTCCTCCAACTTCATTGACTCGCTTCCCTCCATTTATATTATAGAATAGCAGGGTAGAACTCAAAACTTGCCCTAAACTTTGTTTATACCCCTTACCGCACAGAAGTCTATGGGGGCGAGTAGCGACCCAAATCAAGACGGCTCTGACGAGCAGCAGAAGCGGTCTGAGATCTACACTTATGAGGCACCTTGGCATATCTATGCTATGAACTGGAGTGTTCGCCGAGACAAGAAATATCGACTTGCCATCGCCAGCCTTCTCGAGCAGTACCCCAACCGGGTTGAGATTGTCCAGCTTGATGACTCCAACGGTGAAATCCGTTCCGATCCTAACCTCTCCTTCGAGCATCCGTATCCTCCCACGAAGACCATTTTCATTCCCGACAAGGAGTGCCAACGGCCCGACCTGCTCGCTACCTCTAGCGACTTCCTCCGCGTCTGGCGCATCTCCGACGACTCTTCTTCCGTGGACCTCAAAAGCCTTCTCAACGGCAACAAGAACAGCGAGTTCTGCGGGCCCCTCACTTCTTTTGATTGGAATGAGGCTGAACCTAAGCGCATCGGTACTTCCAGCATCGACACCACCTGCACCATCTGGGACATCGAGAGGGAGACTGTCGACACCCAGCTCATCGCTCACGACAAGGAGGTCTACGACATTGCCTGGGGTGGTGTCGGCGTCTTTGCTTCCGTCTCTGCTGACGGCTCCGTCCGCGTCTTTGATCTTCGCGACAAGGAGCACTCCACCATCATCTACGAGAGCTCCGAGCCAGACACTCCATTGGTTCGCCTTGGCTGGAACAAGCAGGATCCTAGATACATGGCCACCATCATCATGGACAGTGCCAAAGTTGTCGTGCTCGATATCCGCTTCCCTACGCTCCCTGTTGTGGAGTTACAGAGGCATCAGGCTAGTGTGAATGCTATTGCCTGGGCTCCACACAGCTCTTGCCACATTTGCACCGCTGGGGACGATTCGCAGGCCTTAATTTGGGACTTGTCCTCAATGGGGCAGCCTGTCGAAGGTGGTCTAGACCCCATTCTCGCATACACAGCTGGGGCAGAAATCGAGCAGCTACAGTGGTCCTCTTCCCAGCCGGATTGGGTTGCGATTGCCTTCTCAACCAAGCTTCAGATTCTAAGGGTCTGATGCATGTGAGTAATTCCCTGTACTTATCTTCCATAACCGAATTTAAGTGAGTTTATACTTTGTAGTGCCTTTCAACAGCTCTTTGCTCTTGTATTATTTCCTCGACAAAACACTGGAGTCATGCTTCTAACTGTTGCACGTCTTTCTACTTCAAACGTAACTGTAATTTGTCAATCAGTTGTGCTCCCGTTTGCAAATTTGCGTTCCATTCTTTTATGTGCATTTAAACCAAGCTCTGTCTTCGAGGATTGAGTGCATTGTTTTAGTAAGAAACAGAAAAAATCTCACTAAAGGAGAGGAGATGTACACCAATTGGTGGATAAGCAATCTGACCAAAACAAAACGTAAATCTGTCTGTACAAGCAGCAGACCAATATTAAAAGGACTCAAGTATTTTTAGGACTTCCGCAGTTTATGTAGATGTAAAGCCTCTACTTTACATCCAATGTGCAGAAGTCTTCATGGAGTATCAAGGGTTCTGTTCATTATGATTAGTTCCTGTTATGCCTTGATTTAACATCTTATTTAATTTTGCGGTCTTCCATCCATCGTTGAAGCTATATAGAAATTAATTTAGCACATGAGGAATGGGTTTAGATTGACTGCCAAGAGTTGCACCGACAGGAAACAAAGGTCATTTTGTCAGTTAGTCAAGACCGATAATAGCAGCCATAGTATTTAAGGGGGTCAACGAGGTGGATGGTTTATGAATAGGCAATCATCTAACCCCTTTTAAGTATGATGGTTAATAGGACCCCTTCATTTTCTAAGGTAGGCAAAATATTAGTAATTTAAATTGGATGTGTGCCAGAGATCTTTGAGAAAAACAAGAAGAGCTGAATGGATGCTTACAACTTGCGTGAAGGTATGTAATCTGGAGGCAGAAAAGACTTTGTGACTTTAGGAAAAAGTCTTTCCCAAGTTTATGGAGATTTAAAGTTGGTTTGTGGATTATTTGGATGAATTGGAGCACTAAATTGAGGCAAGTGGCTAAACTGATAAGATGCAGTAATGTGATGATTTGCACGAACAACATGATACTGAAAACGTGAAACGTCTTAAGCCTGCTATTAGGCCTTGAAAGGATCTGTACGAATGCAAGTTTAAATTTTTTTATTTCCTGGCTTATAATCTTTTGGATCATTTGGCAGAAGAGGAATTTTAGAATGTTTGAAAGAGGAAAAATTATGTTTATAGGTTGGAGGAAGTTTTTATTTTCTTATAGGATTGGACTAATGTTTTTAGTCCTCTTTCTCAAGTAGACTTCTTTGTAGTCTGGTTTTTTGTTTTCACCTGTACCTGTTCCTTGTATAGCCCTTTGGGCCCTTTTGTGAATAATACTTATTCTTTACCTGATAAGAGGAAAATATGATGCTGAAAAGGGAGTGAAGTCTATGTGTGCGATTGAATCACAAAAACCTCCACACCACACTGATTAGTGAGACTGATGGAGGATTGACCATATATGAAGCCTGTTTTCTTTGGGCTAAGCATACTTTGTCAGTAATGATTCTCGACTACATTTTATACTTGTCTTTTTTACGATTCCATGCATCGGTGCGACCTTAGAGTGTGTTCCACTGCAGCTTGCATGTTGCTTCCCCTTCCCAAAATTGTCAGCTCTACATATTGAAATCAGGAGATTGCCTCAAACTTCCACCTTCGTAGATCATGCATAAATGCAAATTTAAACTGGCTTTTGGCCTTTTCATAATTTCTTTTTTAATACATAACTGACCTACAAGTAGATTGGTATTTTTTCATCACTATTTTGTATTAGAATTTTAGCACGTTATTCTTGTGTCAAAGACATGAAGTTGATGCATAAATTCACATCAGTCAATGTCTCATACTAGTGTAACTTGTAAGGGGTAATTTGTTACAAGAGAGTGTTAACTGTTGGATTAGGGGAATCTTAAAAGTGATGAAAAATGTGATTGAGAGAAAGTTAGATATATGGAAAGTGATTTACCATGTTCGGTGCTATATTGGGAACATATTAGTGTATCATGTATGACTAACTATGATTAACTAATCTTAAAAATGTTAGATTACTTTGTTTGTTATGCGTATTTGTTGGTTAGGTAAGTTGCCTATTAAATTTTTCAATACATAATTATTCAATAAATAAAAAATAGTCTTTATAGGAACACCAATTACCCGATATAATTACAAAAAACAAAAGAAAATTTGATTTTCCCTATTTTACCCATTGGTCGGAAGTAAAAAGTAAGGACAAAATGGGAAGACTAAATATTCAAACATTTCTAGAACATAATGTACCTTAATTTTGGAGTGTTTCACATTACCTCAAGCTCAAATATGATGTACCAATTTTGGAGTGTTTCTCATTGTCTCAAATGGAGATAGTCGTAAGATTTCCACAATCTCGGATTTTCTCATTTATCTTTTTACCAAATAAAGCAATTTTCACATGGAGATTTTTGGAATCTCACATGGCCTCAAATCAAATGACCCCCAAGTGTGTCTTGTATTGTTCAATGCTTATGATGAATTCAAGAGCGAATATTCTGTTGCCATAATCAGTTTGCTGAATAGAACTATTCTTTGCGACATGGAGGGCAAATTTGTTTGCTGATTATAGTGTAACATGATGAAAAGGCAATTCAAATATAGGTTGGTCCTGAAAAGGACCTGGGGAAATTAGACATTGATTAGCTTGTTCATAGAGAATACGATTGTTAGAATGGTGAATATTGGATCAAATAGAGACTTCATGGAAAACACAATGAATTTTGTTTACAAAGTATGTGTAACTGGCTCATGACCTGGAATTGCTACCTAAAAGGAAGGATGTAGCAATCCTGTCTTGCCTTCTAATATGTTTAATATTCTCCTGGGATTTCTAGAAACTCAATATAATGTATTATTGGATACAGAATTTTGCGTGAACCTCAGATGATAAATGGTGGAAGTTCGCTTTTGTTGTAGTGTAGGTAGTCATTTATTTACCATTAGTAAGACTTTCTTTCCTTTCCTTTCTTTTCTTGTCCTTCATTACCGCTTTTGGCATCGTTGATTGGGATAGAGTAAGGAGGAAGTGATGACAAAAAGTAAAATGAATATGAAAGTAGGTATCTACTTCATGGGACAAGGAGTTGCATCAAGCTTTTACTTCTTTATACCTTATTAACGAAAAGAAGGGCAAGAAAAGACCCAGTTTTTAGTGAAGTGTTGCTTAGAAAGCCTGATGAATAAGATATTAATAAAAGCCAAAGGCTTACGAAAAATTATGAAACCTGTAAACAATGTTGTTGTTTGAAAGATTTTGAAGTATGAAACGTGTTTGTAGCATATATTCTGTGAAAGCTTGATAGCAGTTTCCAGTACTAGTTAAGATTAGAATGTGTTTTGGGTAGACTTGCTATTGGCCCATATTTGATCAGAAAAACAGGGAATCCAATTTAGATTGAATATCAGTTAGGGTCTGAATTCTCAGTTGCAATCATTGTAAATTAGTCTTTGAAGAACATAAAGTGAGAAAACTGATAGTGTTAGAGAGAGTGCAGAGATCATCAACAAGCAATCTTTATGTCTATTATGTTGGTGTTTTGAGCTTTCAGGTTTGTTGCATCCCTTGGTATTATTGTCATTGCTGAAGTGACCGCCAACTCATGCCGCCGTTGATAGTAATAGTGGATGAGAAAAAGGACCATGACGGTATTATAGTTTCTGGTAATAATTTTTTTTTTGTGGTTAGTGTTTCTGGTCATAACTTATGGAAGGAGGGAGAGGGCCACATATGAAACACAGTATGATGGGGTCGGATAATCAGACAAGTCTGGACCATGTTATGTAGTAATGGTTAGCTCTTATACTTCCTGTGTGTGTTACTACCGGATGATGCAATTAACATCTTGGTGAGGGATACAGCGGTTTCAGCTTTTTATAACTTTGGCGCTAGATGAACTTGTGGGTGGTAGACTCGTCATTCTTCGTAAAGGTTACTCACGGGCGGTAGACTCTTCTTTTCTTGATCAGTCTTACAACTCGAGTCTAGGCACTTTTTTGAATGCTTTCGGGAAAGTCCGACTATTTCTTCCACGTGGTATGGACTCTTCTTCCTTTTCTTTTTCCGCGTTCTAAGTCCTTTGGCTTTTGAATCGCCTGGAAAATTGATAGTTCTTAGGCTATACTATGCTTTAGGTCCTGAACTGACTCTTTTTTTCATTTTGGTTCCTAACATTATGCTAAAGCTTCCATGACAAAACTGATTGTTTGACACATTAAATACCTAGTTAGCAATGTGTACACGTCATGATATTGCCGTAGATCTCATCGTGTGTATAATGTTTCACTTATGAAGTAGACAATAAGGACTTGATTGACTACTTAAAAAAAAGACTCTGATTGACATTGGTTTAAAAGATGAAGACTAACATGATCTGAAAAAAAACGGGTCATAATTCAAGGATTGAATGAGCAGCTTAGCTTAATTTTTAATTAGAAGAGAGATAAGAATGGTATTTAGAAGTTGCAACGATGTGATATTGTTTATAGGGAAATTTTGAAGGTCTTCATTATTTTCTTCAATAGAGAGTGAAACAGTTCTTACTTGTGCAACCATTGCAGCAAATGGCCGAGGCATTTGAAACGAGTAAAGAGAAAAAAGCACGAAGAGGAATAACTAAACCAGCTGCTTATATCGCAGAGGTTTCTGAATCACGAGGTCTACTTCTTTTGCTACCTGACTCGGTTGCTAAGACTAAGATAGAGACGAGCCTTGTAGGTATAAAATTAGTAAAGAAAAGGAAGAGGTCTATGGTCCTTGCTTCTGATGATCAGAAGTAAAATCACAGAAAGAGCGTAGAAGAAGTAGGTGAGCAGATATAACCATAGGATTAGAAAACTCTACATCCTATGATATGAATCCAAGCATCACGATGAGGGCACCAAGTGTGCTCCAAACTGAGGGGTTTATGATCCTCTAAGTTCATAACCAATCGAATTATGTTTTTCAAGCTAACACAGGCGGAGTGGGTCTTGGCTTTCCTCATATATATATATATATAAACAAAAAGCATCAGCACAAACAGACTACGACAGATCTAAAAACAAAGATTAAAAAACGCAATGAGGATCAGAATTCTCCCACCACCACCGAAGAGGAAAATGAGGAGAAGCTAAATGAGCCAGACGGTCTGGCACAGAATTCGTGGACCTCTGAATGTGGCGAAAAGAAATGTTCGGACAGAACTGAGAGCTGCGTTTGATATCTTCGATGAGGCCCCCAGCAACCGATGTCAGCTCCTCCCTCGAGGCTAAACCAGCATTGAGAGAGGAATTATCAGATTCCACCAGATGCACCAGACATTTTTTCTAGTTGAGGAAGTTCAAAGCATAGAGAAGAGCGAGAGGTTCCACTTCAAGAGCGGGGAGATCCCCTTTCACAATACCCAGACCCGTGCCCCCACTAATAGCCGTGGAAGCATCCGCATTCAACTTTAGAAGTCCCACATCAGGGGGACACCAAGACGCAGGCTTGCTAACGGAAGAACGGGAAGGAGAGCTATTAGACCAGCAGTTATCTATCCAAGCATGGAAAAAATTCTCAGCAGCGACAAAAATTTCCTTATCAAACAAAGACCAAGAGTCCTTAACACCATCGAAACTGACCCAATTAAAGTGGCTCCACGCCTTCCGGAGCATTACAGAACGGACAGAAACCCTCCACATTCACCCCCTTCTCGCAAGATTAAGAAAAGTGGGGAGAGGGAGAATATTGTGTGCAGCTTTCCAAAGGAAGATCCTAACCTTTTGAGGAACATTTATGGCCCAAAGACGCTTTCACCGAGCAGCTACGGAACCCGAGTTAGACGTTTCAGCCCAACAACGCGATTGGAGAGCCAAATGGTATCCCCGAACGGACCGAGTAAGAGCCATGCTTCTCAAAATTCCAAAGCAGCGAATCATCCCTCCTACCAGCAGGCATAAGGATGGACAAGATAGAATTAACATCCTCGTCGGGGAACGCTTCCTGAAGCTTAGCCTTAATCCACCCATTCTCCCCAAGGAAGTCAGCCACCAACAGATTCTGAAACAGGGGATTACAGCTAGACACCTTAAAAGTAGATGGACGAGGGAGCCAAGGGTCTTTAGCCACATAGACCGACCGCCTGTTCTCGATTCTCCAACTCAAGCCCTTCGCTAGGAGATCTTTTCCCCATAATATGCTCTAAAAAGGAGGACGATCGAAAATACTTAGCTTTTAAAACACGGCCTACCAACAAATTCGGGTACAGAAGAAGACGCCACCCTTGCTTGGCGAGGAGCGTTTGATTGAAACAAGTGAGAGAACGAAAACCCAAACCACTCTTGCTTTTCGAAGGCAAAGTTTATCCCAAACAAGTCAATGGATTTTAGCCCGCGAGACAGTACTTCCCACCAGAACCGAGCCACTAAAGACCGTAACTCATCACAAAAATAAACTGAAATTTTAAAACAGGACAAAGCGTACAATGTGATGGCTTTCCTTATATTTAGTAAGGAGAAGATCACTTAATTCATTCTTGTGTTTAATTAATTTACGTTGTTTAGAAATAAAAACAATTTTGACGAGTACACGTTCTTATATTTTTCTTTTTCATTTTCACTCATTACATTTATTTGAATCGAACACCATCTTAAAGGTCACAAGTCAAAAGCATCAATCCGTTGGGATAAAGAACAATACAAATGACAAGCTTTTATTGGTGACTAACATTTGCAGTACAAAGGTCAAAACTATGTAATCAATTCAATAATAATAATAATAATAATAGTAGTAGTAGTAGTAGTAATAGTATGAGAAAAATATATTAGGTGGCACCCGAAAAAAAATACAAAACATACTAAGAAATATATGTACCAAGTCTCAACATCTAGGTACCACAAACAATCTGTTCTCTTTAAAATAACCAGTGTTTCCTTCTTGGCTTCTGTTGAACAACATCTGCGTGAGAAACAACACATCAACCCATCATTTTCTGACAATGACGTCCTTATATATATATGATATATAGGGATACGATTTTGGAGGTAGAAAAAACCTTGGACTGCATATAGTGAGTTGTAGTGAACCTCAGACCAGAAACTTAACCACAACTCTGTAATAGCTCAAAAGACAAAAACAGCAGTAAGAATACCAACTTCTCAAAGGTTACAAAAACTAATTAGTAAATCATTTAAACAATTTTCAATAAATATTTAAGAACATCCAACATTTGGGGCCTGTTACCATATAATCCACCATAACATGTACCCATAAGTTGTAAATTCAATTTCATTTGGAACTCAAGTAGTCCATTAAATCTTTGGGTAAATTATATAAACCTCTCATGTAGCTTGCCTTAATTATACGGAACACCCAATCTAGCTATAATTTTAGTTTACCTGTAAGTTAATTCATATTCTCAAGAAGGTGTCTGAGTAATTAAGACAAACTAGAGGAGAGGTTTGTGTAATTTATCCTATTGTTTTATAGAAACCATAATTCCTTCTTTACCTCATGGGAACATTCGAGGACAGTATAACTTGCTGATGGTAAAGATATTCAAAGTCTTACCACGATTTGGTGCCTGGTATTGTGGCAAAATTTCAATGAAGCATGTGTCTCTGAATGATGTCAAGAGGCAAATCTTTGCTGCAAACTGCACATAACAAACAACTTAGAACAACTTTCAAACGTTAGAGAACAGAAAATGACGATATGTGGATTATAAGTGGCGATATGTGGATTATAAGTGGAGATGGAGTACGAAGCTGCAAGTTGTTTAAGGGGAGCTCAATTGGAAAAAAAAGATCTAGATGTGTGCGTATGCATGTCTTCAACAGGAAAAAGAAAAGAGTAATTCTACCTCGACCAAATAATTGATCAAGTTTTAAGTGATCAAGTGACGTTACAATTATTTATAGGTTATTTTATTAAATCATTTTAATGAATCATCAAATACCAACCTATAAATGATTGTCACATCACTTGGTCACTTACAACTTGATCTATTACTTGGGCACTCTAGAATTATTCAAAAGAAAAATTATGTATTCTTGCAACATGATGGCATCATTATGCTTTTATTGAAAAATTAAGCTTCATTGAAGAATTAAGAAGCTATTTGGTAGAAACTTACACGAGTAAGCTCAAAACCGCTAAACTAAGTCTAAAGTTCAATGCAACATAGAACACAACTCGTCCTCCTGCTTCATCCCATCAGATCACTTCATGTCAATTCGAGCTTATACAGAATATTACTAGCATAAGTAAAGCAGAAACAAAAGAACTACTCGCCTTGAAAGCATTAGTTTAGCTATGAAGCATGAACCCTTCTTCTAACCTAACGTATCCGTATCATACACAGACACTCTCGATACTCTGCTCCTCGTCTCAGACACTTTAAAATAAGTGTTAGAGAATTGGAGCATATTGCCTAGTGTGCGGAACACATCTCAAATACATTAGGCCACATGCTATAGCATCTAAACATAGTAACACGCAAATTTAAAACTTCTATGACTCATTTCCTAAATTTTCAAAAAACTTTTTGAACTAAATCATGACCAAAACAAAGTAAATAAAGGTCATATCATGAATTGGATGTAATGATGTTTTAGTTGAAAAAGATACAATTGAAAATATTCAGTATTCACAAGAAATCAATGAAATAGTTAATAGTGTTACAAAAATAAAACAAATATATGAATGCATGCATACCATTAGTGGCTAACTAAAACCATACATGTACACTTGCATGGTGTGTCTCTAACATGTCGGTCTCCTACTTTTGAGAAATAATGTGTCAAAGCGTATGTATTGTGTCGTGTGTCCATGCTTCTTAGCTCAAAAGCCTGACTAATAACAATGTTTGGCCTCTATGCGACAGACATTTAATGTCATAAAAAGGATCTGACCAAAAGCTCTACCTATATGCCATTGGAAAGATTGGAGGATAGACTTGTGATATATATGTCAATATTTTTCGATTGCCTTTTCTGTTAAGTGGGTGATACGGGTATTTTTTCATGTATCAGTGAAACACACGACAGCATGAAGATATGATATGGTACAACTAATTGCAACTTTTTAAGGTAGTCAATCTGAAGCAGCTTGTATATATTGACAAATGAAATACACCTTATCAGCTGCTGCTTGTAGTGTAACATGGTCTCCCCATTCACCGGATCTGCAAAAATAAGAGATAAGAACTCTCTAAAAAACTAACGAAGGAAAAATTGTGAAGTCGATGTCAAATAGCAATAGACGTAGGCTTATAGCCACAGACGTAAGGCTTTTATAAATTAAAACAACTGATGTGTCAACCTTAACAGTTAACAATATAACATACTTTGCCATTTTCTTGTAATAGCGTTTGTACTTCATTGGAACATATCCTTCATAGAGAGAACGATGGTCTTTCAGCTGGAATATGAAAAGGTAATGCGACATAAGTAAACTCAAAATTGTCAATTAACTTCATTTCACAACTTGGTCGCGCTCCATCTACCTCCAACATGAGATAATCAAGACAAGTCAACTCCTAAACACCAAAATAACCGATATGATAGGCTAGATTTGAGCTGGGGTTTATGAACACCAACAGTCAAGCACATCATATGATAACCCCTTAACAAACAAAGGCTCAATGCTGAGCCCTGAAAATGGTCACCTCTTATGAATCTAAAGACTTGAAATCTTAAACAAAAATGTCGAAAAGTAACATCTATTATGATGGATCGCTTAAAATTCTTCGCCAAAAGGCAATGCAGTATCTAATCTACATTTTGTTAAAAGCTGCTTTTATCATTCCTTTTAAAGTTGGCAGTAAGCGGGTGATAAATTCGTGCCCTGACAAAAAACCTAGAGAGATTAAGAAAATAATGGTGGGTGGTAATTCATGAGGTCTTGGTGATTATGACTGACTGGCAGTGGTAGCAGAATAGGCACTGTCATTTTTTACTTTCTGTTCTTTTGATATTCTGAATTATGTTATGAAAATAAATTTCCTCCGCAATAATTTGTGGAATTTCATTTGTTACTTAACCTCCATGTTCGGAGACTATACGCACCCTTTTTTATCAATTAAAACGAAATGCAACTGTAACTTACACACCAAGTTTAGGGGACATTATAGGCAAGGAATTCTTTACCTGTTTAACAATGTCTTTCCGAACATGCTTGTGATACTCGGGTGACTTATAAATCTGGTCTGAAAGTGCCCGAAACTGCAATACAGAAAGCACTCAGTATAGCTTATAGGGAATATTTCCACCTATTTCGGAGTGCCCATACCTGACAATTTCCATCTCCAGATACCTTCACTTCACATAAACCATAGACATTTAGTCTGCAACAAAAAGAAAGGAGATTGACGTAGTTCTTATCAAAGGCTTAATGAGTCCCGAAAAGTTTTATTTGTATTAAGAAATGAGTTGTAGAAAAGATCCCAAAAAGTATGAAAAAACATATCTAAACATTTAACTATAAGACTGCCAACATTGATGGAAGTCACTAATCACTATATATGTTCCCAAAGTTGCATTTAAGTGGTCTTATGTATGTATGCAAATTTTCTCTCTAGTTGGGCTGGAATTAGGAGACAAGCTTCGGTTTACATGAAATATAATTGAGAAACAATATGTTGTGCCTTAACTACTTTATCTCGACACAAGTAATGATATAATTGCCCCAAATTAATACCTCAATTTCATACAACCATTTAGAGAAACTAGTCAAGTCCCACGTGTGGCACGTGGGAAAAAACGTTCAATCTTTTATCTATGCAGTAATTTTCATCATTTTTTGTATTGTATAAATAAAAAATGTGTTCAAAATAGTCATTCGAGTTAAATTCTATATAAAGAACTTATATAGAAGATTTATAATTTACAGAAATATGTCTAATTATAATTTTACAGAGCATATGAATTTTGTTAAATAGGTAACTTCATAGATTTTGCTTAAATATTTATCATCTATCGATGTATATTCTCAAAGCTTTGCACATTGCACATTCTAGTGATGATTAGTCGTTTTGTCATCACTTCTCCACATATTTATGTGTGCAAGCTGTGAACATAATTTCTATTTCCCCTAAATTTATCGTTGATAGTAATTCTTTTATAAAAAGAAGTACAAAGATATGAAGCTATTTTAAAAATATGTGTGGTTAGTCAAATTCCTTACCTTTGAAGAAGCCGTTGATGATCCAGACTAGCGTCACTCAGGTTGGGGATATAGGAATTTATCCGTGGGATATGCTGAAACTCATGAAAATTTAATAATGTAAGAAATTCTAGAATAGTCCTTATTTTGAAAAAGTAAATAAAGCCACCCACATTGATGGAGCAACAAATGATCCTATAACATCAAGAATATATGCAACAGTCAGATATATCATTCAAAAATAAAAAAGCATGAGCCAGGAACCAATTCAGAATATCTCATCAGCATATACAAATATAGAAAAGAGGGATATAAATGATCCTATAATATCAAGAATATATGCGACAGTCAGATATATCATTCAAAAATAAAAATGCACGAGCCAGGAACCAATTCGGAATATCTCATCAGCATATACAAATAGAGAAAAGAGGGATATAAAAATCAATAACGAGAAACAAAGCCCAAAAACGTGGAACATCTTAATCATTTCCTATCATAGTTTGGTAGCACATAACACTTGACACTTATTTCTATTTAATAAAACTTCAAAGTGGTACAAAGATCATTTGCTTATCATATTGCCCAAAGATAAACACTTGAATTAATGGATTTCATTAGGAACAAACTTTTGGTACTCCGGAATACACACTCCTTTCTCCCGTGATTGGTTTATTTATGAGAGTCCTGCGTAAAATTATATGGAACCCCATACAAGAGAACCGAACACGTGCGGAGGAGGGAGTACTTGCTCCCGGGAGTACAGAAAGTGTTTTCAAAAAGTATTGTCCTTACAGGAACAGGTGCAAGGTTCGACAGGCGTCTTGCAACTTCACCATCTAACTTGGCATACTCTTCAGATAAAACAACAGCAATCATGCGGTCATCCTCAATGTCCTGCTGACTGCTCATGGAAGTTGAACTAGAGCATTCTCCGACATTCTGAGTTTCATTCCTCATACTCTGGTGTGCAACTATGGACAATTCTTTTACTGAAGAATCAAAAGCAATGAACCTCGGCTGGTGATCCAAGAGAAAGAGTTGCAACTATTACAAACTGTGAAATCAGGACCAGAAGATTAAGGAAGAACAATATCTACACGAAATTACAATATCACAAAAACAATAGTAAGGATGCCAAACTAATGTTGATGAGCATCTTTCAGTATTAAAAGGCAAACGACAATATGGGAAACATGGAGATGGTTTACTAGCTTATAACTATCCAACAAGGCTACCATAGCAAAGGTAATGAGTATAAGCAGACAAGTATGTACATGTGGATTGGCAAATAAGGGTAACTTATGACAATCCGCGAGCCTCACTGATAAGATATTTGTTCGCAAGCAATGGTCAACCAATTGCTGAAAACCCTTTCAAAAGGAGGCCTCTTTGTTCCTTACTATTTATTAGAGAAAAAGAAAATGAATATTCGCTAAAAGATTAGTTAGGGAGGTTTTTGGTTCAAGAATCCAAAAACGATCTATAGTTTCAAAAAGTAAGGATAGAACGGATTGAATGCGTAGGCATTCGGCAGGCTACTTCTGAAAAAAAAGTTTTTGGGTTTGTTCCCTCCAGAAAAGGGTCGCTAATCAGACAAAAGTTCAGATTAAATCGGAATGAGAAACAGATCAAAGATATAAGAATGGACGACGTTGATTAGTCAGTTGATGCGGCAATTTACTAACAGACGAAGGGTTCACCAGCAATCCTAAGCTTAAATTTGATTTCAAACCTCAGGAGATATTGAGTGAGAGAATGCAGGAAAGGAAGAGCAAGAGGTAGATATCATATGTTGAAGAATTAAAACAAAAGATAACATAAATAAAAAAGCAAACATTTATGATTTACCTGCAAACGACTTGGAAGAAGGAAAACAAGGACGAGTCTGGACTTGGAGACGCGATCATCAAAGAGGAGAGAGAAAGGGAAGAGCGAGAGTTATAAACAGTGGGATTGTTTTGACTTGTTCCGGTTATTGTTTCAGACGGCTGGTGAACTACAGATTTGAGACTTTACCAACGACATTGATTTAATACTACACGCAATAGAGAGAGAGAGAGTCCTTAACACGGTTGGTTTTTTATTTTTTCCCGGGTTCGGGGTGGGGAAAGTGTAGACATAATGGGAGTATGACACGTGTTCTCTTTGACTGTAAAACTACACAACTCGTGATCCTTTGTTTTGGTCAGCTCTATTAATAGGAAAAATTGCTATCACATCACGTATTTATATTTTTTAAATTCTAAAAACTAAACGTTCAATACTCGTTTGTATTTCCGTTACTTATTTATAGCTTTAATACTCAATTATATCATTAAATATCACGTATATATATTCTTTAAACTCTAAAAACTAAATATTCAATACTCGTTTGTATTTCCATTGTTTATTTATAGCTTTAATACTCGATTATATCAAAATATCACGTTTATATATTTTTTGAATTCTAAAAATCTACTCTCTCATCTTATAATATTAATAAAATATTATATTTTAAATCACGGAAATAGATAATAGATTATAAGTACGAGTATTGAGTTTTACTTTTTGCTATTGACACAGACCACTTTCTCAACCTCTGATTTCATGATTCTTTTTCCATTTGGAAAGATTGCTAAAAGCTACTTGTGTTATGACTCTGTCTTCTTTTCCATAAACATGAAGTTGATTGAGCAAATCTCTCTACTATGAAAGCTGAAAGCTTTCGCTCCTCTTTCATGAAATAATTCATAACTGCAGACATCATTTCATGCAGATGAACCACAGCTAATATCTTCCAATTTAAACTAAAAACAAACAGAAGAAATCAAACACCAATAGAATGAAAGTCCAACCATCTTTTAGTGCCAACACAAACTTTGCAACTAATATTTTCACAATCCTTGTTCAATTTTCCCCCTTCATCTATTTGGGTGAAACAAACAGCTTGGCTTCTGATTACTCCGTCTTCTCTTTGCACTGGCAGTGGCTCCATATCATAAGTTTCCAAGCTCAGCTTGTCAACCATATTCGCTTCTCTTTTTTCGACCGGTAACTGAACTTTGCAACTTGTTCCGCAACAGGAAACCGGCAATTATAACTATCATATCTGCTGAAAGAGCAGGATTGCAGGGATAAAAACACCAAGAACGTAATAAGTACAGTAGTTGAGAAGTTAAATGGTGTATAAATATCACTTCAACGGGTCTGACAGATTGAGAAGGTTGTGAATCCAAACTGACTGAGAACCAAATCAAGATTCCGGTATCAAGCTATATCTGTGGAAATTATGATTATATAATTATCCGGGCAAGATAATAAGCTCACAAGGCTGCCCACAGTGTCCATGCAATAATTCAGAATCGAAAAAGACTGGAAAAGAAAAGAAGAGAGAGGACCTCATTTCGGAGAAGTCTGCAACTACGAAGTTGACATGTTTTAGCTGTTGCTACCAATTTCCACTTGTTAGAACCGTGGATCAAAATTGGAATAATCTGAGATGATTTATAGGTTGACAATGACATCAAAGTGCAAATGCAAAAATATCTATGATTCCTCGATATTGATAAAGCACTAGTTTTACTTACCAATGATACTACCCTAACAGAAGAACAGGAAAAACAGACTTTGTCAGGAAAAACAGACTTTGTCGCACAATGAAAAGATCTTTGTTTTAAAAAATTTCCTCATCTATTATTCACCACATTAGAATTCTACATTGCTAGAGTGGTATTTAATGAGAAAAACTTACCATAATGAATTTCCAAAACTGCATTAAGCTTCCATCGACAGTGTTTTCCCAACATATAGTGTGAATCTGCTCTTCAGTATTTTGCATTCCTCTCAATTTTGCAAACAAGACCATCCAGAAAGCTGTCTGTATACCCAAATGACGAGTTTTCTAAGTGCAAAGCAGTGCTAAAGAGTGATACGTAAACAGAAAGAGGGATACCGTTTCCTCACCAGATCCGACTTTTCAACTCTTTTTACCACAAACCTGAAATCAGTGATGCTTCCTTTTCTTCTGGCTCTTGCCCACAGGCAAAGAGCCAACTGCATACCGCGAGTGAATAAGCTCTCTAGGAATAGCTGCTCCAGAAGATTTTAAAATATCTACCAACTCTGGAAACAGTTTTTTATTCTCCTCATTCACGAACAAAATTGACTTGCCCTCCTCTCCAAGTCTAGATGCCCTTCCAATCTGATGGACGTACTCCTTTATTGAATTAGGCATGTCAAACGCTATTACTTGTCTCACACCCCAAAGATCGACTCCTCTACCCAAAATCCCAGTAGCGACAATCACAGGGGCCTCTCCCATTAAAAATGATCTCATCGCTTCTCTCCTCTCACTCATGGATTTCTCCCCATGAATTGATAATGCTTTTATTCCAGTGGTCACAGTAATTGCATTAGAAAGGAGGTCAGCCCCAAGTCTAGAACCTACATATACTACAAGGGGTGGCATAAAATGCTGCTTGCTCGTTAGTATGTCAAAAAGCTTTTGCTTCTTATGCTTTGATTCTACCCATATGACAAGTTGCTTCACGGCCTTACTTGGCCTATTAGGCCTTCCAGTAGAGATGACAATTGCACCTTCTGCTACAGAGATCGCCATCTTCTCTACCTCTTGCGAGACAGTTGCAGAATACATCATGATCTGGGGTCCAGATAAAGCAATGGAAATCTGCATTACTTGATCATGAAATCCCTTTTGAAGCATGCAGTCCACCTCATCCAGAACAAAAATGAATATATTATCCAGTTCAAGGTCATGCTTTGTTAAAAGATCAATAAGCCTACCAGGACTTCCAACAATCAGCTCTACACCTTGCTTAATGCGGTGGACTTGTCCAGCCATGGGATCACCTCCAACCACAAGTGCTGTTTTGAAAGGCAGACCTTTTCCGAGCAACTTAGCCTGTTCTTCAACTTGTATGCAGAGCTCTCTGGTCGGCGTTAAAACAATAGCCAGTGGGTTCTTTTGTCTCGCATGACTTTCGAGGCGAAAACGTACACTGCGAGCAACAATTGGAACCAAATAAGAAACAGTCTTTCCTGAACCAGTGTCAGCCGAAACCAGCAGATTTTTCCCAGTAAAAGCAGCTGGGATTGCTTGCATTTGGACAGGCGTGGGCATCTCATAACTTGCAGCTTCTAGATTTTGAAGGAGCTTCTGAGGAAGATTACAGGAAGAAAATGATAAGATGGGATCCGGAACCAATTCTCCTTTTATATTAATTTCAAGTTTCCTACGGAGTAATTTTATCTCCTGACTAGTTAACGAAGAAGATCCTGAATCAGGATCTTTAACATAAACGCACTCATCAGTTGCAGGCAATTTTTTAGAAGGTGGGAGCTGCGACGGAGCTCTGGTACGGGCCACTCTACATATTAAAGCCTGTTTACATTCCAAGCTGCAAATGTCATCGTCTGTCTCATCACATATATACTCGCCATAACGACCACACATAACACATCTAGGTTCTCCCGGAGTAGCTTCTCTCTGGTCTCTACACCATTCTTTTATAACACCTCCTACGGCAGGAAGAATAAAGTTGAAACAAATTGTAGATGTTTATCAAGCAATAAAGGATTAACATATGCTTTCAGTTCAATCGATTTCTATCAGTTCGTGGGATGAGAGTTGTATGAAAAATTAATTGAACTGAGTAGACCAGAACGAATGGGGACAAAAGAAAACGAGACATGAAAATTAAAGATCATGAGAAAGAAACGAACAAAAAAAAATTGGGATCTTACCTTCATATATACCCGCATCAGTTATAGAATCATTGTTTCCATCAGCCATTTACTTAAACCTAAAAGTGAAAACGTCTTCTTCTTCTTCTTCTATATAAGCAATTAGGAAAAAAAAACGATCGGTCGGATAGACGACAGAAAGAGAGCAAAGAAAGTTGGAGAAGGAAGCGCGGGTTATGGCGAATGTCTTAAATAATAATAATAATAATAATAAATATAAGAATCAATTGCAAAGCCAACCCGATGATACAGAGGAGATGCTCTCGGTACGTGCAAGCTCGCTGGTATAAAAATGGCAACTTTTTATTTTTGTTTTTTTGTTAAAGTGGACTCTTACCTCAATATTTTATAAAAGTAGACCCTTATACTAATTTTTATTTATCTTAACTCTTGGTTCAATTTTCCTTCACTTTTTTTTCATTACCCTTATTACAATTTATCCAATCAAATGTCATCTACTCACTTAACACTCAAAACCTCCTTACCCACCTCATTTCCCCTTCTTTATTCTTCATTTTTTCTACTTCTTCATTTTCTTCTTTGTTGTCCTCTTTGTTTTCTTCTTCGTTTTCTTCTTCATCTTCTTCTTCGTCTTCTTCATTCTTCCTGCAAAAACAAATGATTGTTAGTTCTTCTATCTAGAACAAGTATAAGTTTTGTTTTCTTCTTTCTAAAAATATTTACTTGTCTTTTTCATTCTTTCATGGGTTCTTCATTTTCATTAGTTTTCTGAGAATATTCTTTCATGGGTAGTGCAATATTTCTGCATATAGTATGTGTTCGAGGTTCTATAAAAATCAGGCTCTAATTGCTGCGTATGCGGAAATAATACATCCTCTTGGAGATCAAGCAGATTCGGTCATCAGCCAGGAGGTTCATGAAAATATGGTATTGTCACCTATAACGAGGCAGCAAAGTGGTAGTAGACCTAGGACATAGAGGATTTCATCTAGAGGTGAGGAAGTAGTGAGAAGGAAGTGCAAACATTGTGGATCAATTGGCCACTATCGAAAAACGTGCAGAAATCCAATTCATCTATCTCAATGGGATGATCAAATCACTTAAATATAAATAATAACCTTTGTAGACTTAAATTAAATATTAATATAGAAACATACTTATGCTTGTTATTTAATAATGTCATAAAGTTTAATTAGCCCCATGAATCCTACACGATTCCTAGTCTATACGATGACTACACGTTACCCGTGAAGTCATCATGTAGGCTACATGAAGACTACACGATGCGCGTGAAGTCATCGTGTAGTCTACACGATGACTACACCATGCCCGTGAAGTCATCGTGTAGGCTACATGAAGCATACACGATGTCCGTGAAGTCATCAGGATGACAAAGTCACTTAAATATAGAAATATACTTGTGTTTGTTATTTAATAATCTCATAAAGTTTAATTAGCCTACATGAATTCTGCACGATTCCTGTGAAGTCCTCGTGTAGTCTACACGATATCCGTGAAGTCATCTTGTAGACTATATGAAGGCTAGACCATACCCATGAAGTCATCGTGTAGGTTACATGAAGCCTACACGATGTCCCTGAAGTCATCGGGATGACCAAGCCACATAAATATAGAAATATACTTGTGTTTGTTATTTAATAATGTCATCAAATTTAATCGGCCTACATGGATCCTACACGATTCCCGTGAAGTCCTCGTGTAGTTTACAAGATGTCTGTGAAGTCTTCGTGTAGTTTACACGATGACTACATGATGTCCGTGTAGGCTACATGAAGACTACACGATGCCCGTGAAGTCATCAGGATGACCGGGCCACTTAAATATAGAAATATACTTGTGTTTGTTATTTAATAATGTCATAAAGTTTAATTAGCCTACATGAAGCCTACACGTTTCCCGTGAAGTAATCGTGTAGTATACATGATGCCCGTGAAGTTATCGTGTAGGCTACACAAAGCCTACACGATGATCGTGAAGACCTCGTATAGGCTACATGAAGGCTACACGATGTCCATGAAGTCTTCGTGTAGCCTACACTAAACATATAGTAACAAAAAGCTCATAATGTGTAATTCACAATTTGAGAGTGTATAAAAATAAAATAAAAATCCATAAAATATATCCAAATTATTTCGGGACAATATTGCCACGTGCAAATAACTCAATTTCAATTCGTCTTTGATATTCTGGCATTTGTTGTTGAGTTATTTCTTGGAGATTCTTCTCATATGAAAGGGCTTCAGAAAATTTAAGGGTGAATACCCCATAATCAAATCTACAAAACACATGAAATGTAAAAAAAATAATTAAATAATATGTATGAAATTTTAGGTGGACTTTAAAAAAAAAATATATTTCACTTATTCATTCTCTTGTTATGGACACTTCATGATCTCATATTTTAAATCATATTTGGGTTTAATCTTCTTTCTAATGTTCATCATTTGAAGAAGCCGAGGGGCAATTTTCATGAAAGGTTCATTATTCCAATGTGCAATGAGCGTTGATATTGCATGTTCATGGAGTTATAAATACGAATATACTGGTCATTCAAATCAAGCTCAACCGTAATCCAATGACGGAGGTTCACATTCATTGGAAAGATAACCTTATCCGACCGTTCCCATCTCCTTCCAAAATTCCACCGTGGACTAGGTACCAGAGCTGATCATCAACGTCAATATCTTAGCCCGTAGGATCTTGCTTAAACTCTACCATTCGGCCAGACAGTTTCCCCTGTAATGTCACAGGAAAAAATTTAAATCATCAACGTCAATAAAAATGATCATGAAGACTACACGAAATCTACACGAGGTCCGTGAAGGCATCGTGTAGACTACACGATGCCTTCATGAAGGACTCGTGTAGACTACGATGTACAGTTCATTAAGTTCAAAAACAAATTTTACTTGCAAAATCAAATCAACCAACACTGATTCTGATATGAGGGTTGTATTCTTACAAATTCCTCCTCATGAGCTCCAATTATGCATCGATATGCTACAATGTAATAAAGATTAGTTAAGATATTTATAATTATTTTAAATACCACATTAAAAAAGATTATAAATAACTTATTACATCTAACTGAAGCCATTGATAAGGTGAAGAGACTAGTTTTTTGAACCAGGTAAGGTCAATTGTGCAAAATCCAATGTCAACTTTCTCGTTCCTGTACAACGTAATTATAGATCAAAACTAGGTACACGATTGGTTTACGGCACGGTGGTTACCCCGACGTTAGTGTAACCATTGTGTATATTATATGATGACTACACGAGGTTAGTGTAAACCATCGTGTAGTATACACGATGATCGCAAGATGTTAGTGTAACCATCATGAATACTATACGAAGATTGCATGAGGTCAGTGTAATGATCGTGTATACTACATGATAGCTACACGAGGTCAGTGTAACCATCGTGTAGTATACACAATGGTTACACGATGTCGGTGAAACCATCATGTATACTACGCGAAGACTATACGAGGTCAGTGTAGCCATCGTGAGAAGAAGAAATGTACAAGAAAATTATAGAACTTACTTTTCCCTTAGGGAGGTGAACCATACTTTAAAATAGACTCCATCCTCTGAAAATACATCACCATATGTTTGAAAATATTTGAAGTCCGTTTTGGCAATGATATTCTCATAAGCTTTTTTTCTTCGTTGCTTCTTCTTTTCAATCTTTTAGGTTTTCCAATTAGGTGACTCTAAGACCCGAGATTTTTTTATCTTCCTCTTACCAAGTTCACCAAGGCAGACAAGCTCTAATTCTTCTCCATCGTTGGACTGCTCCACTGACCGAACCGAATCCATCAACACATATATTATCGATGAAACCTTTTGTTCTTTTTTTTTTTGTTTCTTCTTCTACTTTATTTTCAGCTTCTTCTTCTTTTTTTATTTCTTCCTCTTTATTCCTTCTAATTCTTATTTTCTTCACATTCTTCCATTCTTTATTTTCAACTTCTTCTTCTTTGTGTATTTCTTTTTCTTCTTTTTCTTTTATTTCTTTTTCTTCTTTTATTTCTTCTTCTTTTTGTTCTTATTTTTCCGTTTTCTCTTCTATTTCTTTTTCTATTTTTTCCCTTATTTTTTTCTTCATCTTCTTTCTTTTCACCTTCATCCTCCATATTACCTTCATTCTCTTCTTCCTCTTCTTCTTCCTTTTCTTTGACCTTCTCTTCTTCTTTTTCTTATTGTTTTTCATCTTTTTCTTTTTCTTCCCTCTGTTCATTCTTTTCTTCTTCTTCCTTCTCTACCATATCTTCTTCTTTTTCATCCTTCTCTCATTCTCTCCTTCTTCATTTTTTCTTTCTTCTCAATCTCCGTCTCCTCCCCGTCGCTAGCCATCATCATGGCAAATCGAGGACAAAATGAGTAATCATCTGACCTCGATGTTATCAGATGAACCATCAAAATTTTAATTTGAGAAATTGCAAAGGAAATATTTGATTGCATGGACAAAATATTCTTGTCCATTAAAGTTATCTTTAGATCCATTTCAATCAGACATTTCTTGACCCAATCTTCATGTCCATTGAACTTCTTGGACAAAACCTTTTTCTTCTCTGTTTTTCAATGGCCTCTTCAGACCTCTTCTTATTCTTCTCCTCCTCTTCCTTTTCAATGACATCCTCCTCCTCATTAGCCTCATCTTCTACTGGAAATGGTGATGGAGGCGTCAACTAAAAAATATATGTAATATTAAGCAAATAAAACAGAAAAAAGTGACTACAGATCGATTACACGAGGCCCTTGTTCAAGAAGAAGAAGGGTAGAAAATGATTTTGAACATATCTTCTCTCCAACTACTGATCTCCAGTAGCTTTTTTCTTCTTCCTCCTTAGTAGGGACCAAGAAAAGAACTGTCAACTAAAAATGCAAGAAATATAAATTAGTATGTGTGAAAGTAATATAAATTAACTTGTCAACATAATTCACCAACATACATTCTCCTCCATTTTTTTTAAGATTCTCAACCGGTACTATCTTGGTCGGACATCACTTTGAGAATTCTTGACACCTTGGTCGAAACCTGGTTACCATACAAACTACCCACTAAGGGGATAATTTTAAATACTTATGCCTATTTAAACAAAAAGAGAGTTATTCAGTATTCAACACATAAATAATTCAATTCAGCACTACATAGAATTAAATAAATTATACTTGGAAGGAAAGTGGACATCCATTGAGTGAATACCCACAAACAACAACGAATGATTTCTGTGTTTTTGTTGTTGTTTTTCTTGATATTTAAGATCACAAAAAACATCCTTTGTATTTTTCACAGCTAATAATGATTTAATTGTTTTGGAGAAAGAGAGCTCTCCCCATTGATATTGGTTGAACGCTTCAAGGTCGTCAACCAAAACCAACAATCTCTTCTCAATTAGGGTACAGTTCTCATTCCCCATCAGAAAATGCTTTAGCAAATAAATCAGAGCGATCTTGACCCCATCAGAATCTGACTCATATTTAAGAGTTTTTTTAACTTCTCCTCTAATTCAGCCATGGTTATTGATTGGGCTTTGGAAAAGTACAGATCAGAGAGTCTATCGGGGCCACAAGTCTTCTTTTCATTCTGAGCTTCACCATACTTTAGTCCGATCATCAACAAGAACTCCTTCTTGGAGAAGCACTGTAACAACCCAAAAATTTAACTTAGTTTTAATTAAATTATTTTATCACAAACGTCGCAGAAGCTTGGTGAACTATTTTTTTAATAAGAATATTCAAGAAACTCACATTAAATAGGTATACTAACCATAAAAGTCAGGTCTTACAAGCACAATAGTTCCTCATTGACAAGAAACCAAATATCCTCCTCAGATAAAGTGCAGTTGACATATTCAGCCTCTCTGAAAAGCACATGGGGACAGACAGTTGCTGAAAACTTTAGGACTGAGAGATCATGGAGATGACCAAAGCATGTCTCCCTAAATAGGGAGAGTTGAGGAGCTGTCAGCTTGATCTTGATAACCTTTATGTAGTGGGTATTGCACTTTGCATTGACCATTACTTTTGGAATTGTGTTAACGTCATAGACGCATCTTAGTTGCATCTTTGATGAAACCATAACCTATATTCAAGGCAAACATATGATCAGAAAATGTACACGATATTCATATAGTCGTCATGTAGACTACACAAGGGGTACACGATCCTTGTATAAGCCTCGTGTAGAGTACACGAGGGGTACACGATCCTCGTGTAGTCCTCATGTAGACTACACGATGGGTACAAGATTCTCATGTAGTCCTCATATAGACTACATGAGGGCTACAAGATCCTCATGTAGCCCTCGTGTAGACTACACGAGCTTTACACGACCCTCGTGTAGTCCTCATGTAGCCTACGTGAGGTTTACACGACCCTCGTGTAGCCTAAATGAGGCTTACACGATCCCCATGTAACCCAGAAAATAGACACCACCAAAGACCAGAACCTTAGAAACCCAGAAAAAAAAGCACTCAGAAACCCATGAGAAAAAATACTCAGAAATCCAGAAAAAAAATTAGAAACACAAGAAAAACAACACTGTTGTGATTCAGACATCCGCAAAAAACAGAAATCCAGAAATCCAAAAAAAACCCTCAAGAATCCCAGAAAAAATACCTTCGAAACCCAAAAAAACACTTCAGAAACCCAAAATAAAAACTCAGGAACCCGAAAACTTACCTTGTTGTTTTCCTTGTTGTGGGAGACGAAGAGTCGAGGATTTGCACAGAGAGAGATGTTGCGACTGAGAGAGAGAGAGATAAATGAGAAAAATGCAAGTGAGGTACACGAAGGGGTGGAGTTTCGTGTAATCATCACTTTTTTCAAACCGTATTTTAGAATTTGTGAATGAGTTTTTTGGTAATTTCACAAATTGATTTTGAATCGAAGATCAGTCAGGAGCCAGTGTAAACAAAAATTAATGTAAGAATCTAATAAAATGATTAGTGTTGGAGTCTACTTTAATAAAAAACCATTTATTTTTAAGATTCTCCGCTGTAATTGCAGTGGGATCTTTCGGAAGGATGTTTCGATGATGGGTCGTTGCTTCCTATCTCATGTCTTTAGCCCAAGTGTATGCAGATGCAGCCAACCTAGCCCAGCCCAGGTCCTGCTACTTACCAAACTAATTGTCCAAATGGTGTTTGGACATGATCTAATCCAGGGAACCTAAAATAAACACTACCCAGCAGGAGTATATGTAGGCGTTAGCTTAATTACTTGAACAATAAACTTTATACACCAGTAGCAAAAAGAAAAAGAAAAAAAGGGGAAGGAGATAAAGAAGAAGAAGAGAGGGTTTTATTCATCTGCCTGCAGCAGCAGCGAATACAACTTAATGACATAAACTTTGAAACTGAAGAGTGTGATGTTAATGAAGAATTAATTGATTGATTTCTCATCCAAACGGGAAAAAGAGGATTTAAGGAGAGAGTGGACATATTTACCCATTAGCTATTGAACTATATTGTAAGTAGTATTAACTGATTAACTATAAATATAAATTAGTTTTAAACATCACGTCCAGGGGTGGTGGGACTGGGGACATTGAAAGAGTCCTGCTTCTGCAACCTCATGAGGGAATGGAACCTCCGAATGAACAAGTCAGCCACTTGATCAATCTCATTTTCAAGGCTGAAGGTCTCTCCTTTCTCTTCTTTTGAATGTTTTACCATATCAATCACTGAACACCCTCCTCCTCCTTCTCCCTCTCCTAATTCTGACTTTAACAATGTGTACTTATCATCATTACTATCATCATCTTCAGAATGATTATATGCTTCTTCTTCTTCTTCTTGATCAGGTACTTGTTCGGAGACGTAACCATTCTGGGTCGTTGTGGAATCAACAGTACTAATAATGTAAGCTGTTTCTGGAAGGGAAGGGGAAAAATGGGCATGGGCCATGGCCGTTTTGTCATAATTCTTATCAGTAGTGCATAAGTCGTGCTCACATGGTTCAATGTTGGTAGAGTTGGGTTTGGGACGCTTTCTAATTAAAGATTGGAGCTTTTTAGACATATTGTTGGAGCGAATCAAGAAGTTGTGGTTGTTGCTCCTAAGCAACGAGAATATGATGAGACGTGCTTTGATAGCGTTTGTTTTTGCTTTGAGAGACATGATCTTAGACTTTGCTAAGGACTTTAACCCACCTATTATCTTCTTCAATATCCCAGAAGTAGAAGCTTCTGATCCATTCTTCATCTTTGACGTCGCTACTCAAGCTCCTGAAACTAAAATCATACAATTTACAGAGACAGAGAGCGTGTTTAATTAGGTTGTAGTTGGCTAATAGCAAAAAAAAAATCAGTGATTTAATTGGCATGAAGGAGAATTAGTAGCTGTGATGGGGTTTTTATGGTGTAGTTGAGGGACGTCTTTGATTGCTTGACAGCTTGATTGAGAGAGACAGAAAAGAGAGAAGGGTGGGTGTTAAGAGACGAGAGAAAGAAGCTATGAAAAAGGAGTTGGAGAATATTATTCAAAGTAAAAAGCAAAAAAAAAAAAAAAAAAACAAAAGAGCAATTAAAGTGGTTTGATACGTGGCCCCATCTTATAAGATTAATAATTGGTACTACCATGTACCGAAGCTTCAACTTTAAGGCAGCTAATATAAGATTTTAGCTTATGTTTTTCCTTTCCGGGGTAGTTTAATTATTAGAGCTCTTTCACAAAAATACGTGTAGTTTAAATTTGAATAACACGTGTCTTGCACTGGTGTGTTGTTTCTTGCACGAAAGAGTAAACAAAATACTCTAAAACATGTAGCATCAGTGCTGACTTCTTGTGTTAAGAGTCTATAATGCTTAATTAGCAATCGGGAAGGATTTTTTACAGAACAACTATGTCATGGGTGTTTTCTTGACTATTAATGATACAACGACATGTATCATGACGTATTAGGGAACTCTACGATAGGAAAACAGTAAAAGATGTCACACCAGTCTCCCAACCGTCACCTTAAAGACATATCGACAATCAATGCATATCAAATTACGTGAAAGTTCATCTCCTTTCTGTCCAATTAAGGACATGCCTCGTGTTCCATGAAACTTCTCCGGTACGTACTACTACAAAATTTATTTTCACGAAGGGGAATTCCCGTCGTGAAAAATAATTTACGACGGGTGCACACCCGCCGTGTAAAAAGGCGTCGTAAAAAGTAATCAATTTTTTACGATGGGTGCATTTTTCACTACCGGTGCTATATCAACCGTCACGAATATACAGTTTTATGC
The DNA here is from genome assembly GCA_003255025.1 of Datisca glomerata. NCBI lineage: Eukaryota > Viridiplantae > Streptophyta > Magnoliopsida > Cucurbitales > Datiscaceae > Datisca > Datisca glomerata. The sequence continues at coordinate 2,383,682 of QANY01009387.1, forward strand.
GATGGATAGTGCAACTGTAAGTAATGTAGATATCGTCGTAAAGGAAGATTTTTTACGACGGTGCGTTAATGAATTGTCGCCATTAATGAGAACACCGTCGTAAATGGTTTTTTATGATGATGTGTTAATGAACCATTGTAATTAATGCACAAACCATCGTAAAAAATCATGTTTGAGAGTAGATTATTAACACACTGTCCTTAAAATGTAACAGGCTTTCAATAATCCATATTTTATATTCAAAAGATCCATATATTATAAATTCTAAGAAAGTACATTTAGCATTCAATGGGCTTCGAAAACTCACATTTTATTATATATTTAAGAAAACATTCTAGTTCATCCATGACATAACATTAACAAATAAATCAATTTAAAAAACGTACGTACTTGACATATTATTCTATACACACGAATGCTAATGTTACACATATTAATAAAGGGGAAATTGACATCTTGTTACAAACACTTGTTAGCATGGAGAATAACAAATTGCTCTTGTTATTTGCAGAGATTCTTCTGTCATCCAATTCATTCATTGGTTAACTTTCTTTTTATTGTTCAACCTACAATAAAACAACCAAGTTAAACATATATTTTTCCAAACTTGAGCATAATATTGACAAATCTCAGACTTCACATCAATTTTAATCATATAGTAACTAATATTCGTTCTAACGTGGAACAAATAAATATGTAAGAGTTAAAGGTTGAGATCAAAATTGATGACTAATGTCATGCTTTGAGGCTCATACTCAATTTTAATCAGTAGAAAAAAGGTTCAGATAAAATGGAAGAACATTGTCAAATAGAGGTATAAAAGGGATGTATACCTGTATATGATTAATGCAACTATAAAAGTTGTTACTGTTCATGATGCTTCCTAGAGGATCATTAGTTTGAACTGAGCAGGCATAATTCATATAATCAGTTGCTAGGTGATCACGAGAGCAAATGTTAAAAGTTTAAGATAGTTGCAAGCTTTTTCCTTAAAATTAACAATCCTAAGTGCATTACTACATTGTTTGCTCTTTCATAGCAGGTGAGTTTTGTTTATTTATATTTTTCATATAAGAAAAACTTCTCACTCAAACCTATCAAAGCATTCACATTACATTTTACAACATCTTATTAAACCCCTTCTGTTGTATTTACTAATGGTATACCACTCTAGAATATGTATATAACATCCTAAGAACTATAGAGAAATCTAAATTAGAATGCACTAATGAACAAAATTGAATTAGGGCACCAATTTGAAGGTTTATATTGTTGAAAAAGGGTATTCCTGATAATCATCTTAAATCTAGAAGAAAAAGGATGTACAAGAAAGTACCATGGCCTCTATAAGGTGTATCGTGATAGTATCCTTCATCTTGATGTGAGTCAATTGGAGGTCCATTATAATCACCATTTCCACGTCCCAAAAAATTACGTCCTCTCCCTCGACCCTGATACATGAGGAATACAAAAGTAAGAACCAAAAGAATGGAGCCAACACAATTTCTACTAGCATACCTCTAGCCTTTGGCTTGCCTCTACTGCTACCACCTCGACCATGACCGCTAGGAGAGCCCTTTGAAAATTACTAGCAAGTAAATAAACCAAATGTGATAGATAAAATATAAGCATTTGACTGCACAAGTAGGATCGCAACCTTCATAATCATATTCCTAGACGAATTCACGCTCTACAGGTAAAGGAGGCTAGTACCTGAAGAAGTAGAGCAAGCCAACAAGTGATAACAAATATCTTTAGGAAAACAATTTCTAGAGGACAGTAGTAAAATGGCATCTAAGACACAACATAATCCCATAAAATTTTATACATGAATACAAACACACAAAAAAAAAACACTTCAAGCATTGTTTCCCAACTTGTATTAACTTTGGAGTTACAAATTACTGTCTACTGTTAGGACCCCTCATTGAAGATTGCAATTTTCCTTGATAAAAACACAAATTAATTCTCATTCTTGCAATATATGATAGACCCATATTCTATTTTGAAGGAAGAAGAAAAGCTCTCCAGAGTCCCAGACCACAAGTCATTAAGACTATGTTTGTTTAAGAAAGTTATACAAAATTCTAAAATCTCCCATCTTTTCACTTTAACACTTTGGAGATTGAATTGCCAGACAAGACATAGAGCGTACTTTATAAATGAGCCCATAATTTATCTTTGCTAAACTTAAAAAACATCATGAGTATAGATAAAGAGATTTTCCGGAAGCAAGCATGGTGACTAATGCAGTAAGATATTAGAAACAACAAAACAATATGTTTTGAGGTACTAATATAAAAAGGAACCAAAATCATTATTTCTCGAATGCTCAGTAACTCCGGCAACATGAGGGGTGATTAGAACATTAGGAAACCATAAAATTGGATCGTTCAGATCAAATGGCTCAGTCCAAGCAACATCAATTCCTAAGCTTCCCAAGTGACCAGTCTCAAGAAAATAATAAATGACCTTGTAGTCCAAGAGACCCCCTCTGGCAACATTTACCAAAATCCATTTATATGTTGGAAGGTCCTTCATGATATATTTAACAAAATCTAAATATCAGGCTTTCTGCTAAAAAAATAGGAGCATTGGAGTTCTTATCTTGGCTGCTAACCATAATTTCTATCTTAAATGCAATGCTTCAGAAAAATGCAAGTATTAAAGAACTATTGAGTCTAAATGGGCTTTGCTACAAGAATTGATTTGAACATACCTGAAATGCAAGTAGATATAAGATTAAGCATCTAAGCAATTATGTTTGTCTGAAACTTTGGTAGAGTCTATTGTGGATTACTTGTAAGTTCCAACAATAACAACCAAATCAAAACTCAGGGAAGGAGGGAGGGAGAGAACCTGTAATCTATAAGGCAAGCTTATCCAAAACTCCAAGTTAGGTACAACCTCTAATTAGACAAAGCTTTGTTCAAATTCAAACATGCATACAATTTTAGTTTCAGAATATAAATTGTTTTCCTAGGAGAAGAGACCATTTATTATCATGACCTTTCTGTCCTCATAGGTAGGGAAATAATTTGCTCCATCTTGTGCAATGGGCAATCATTGAATTGAAGATTTATTAATCATCAATAGAATTGCAAAATAACACTGCCTTACCTTATTCTCTATACTATTTTTGTCAAGCTCACATCTTATGGTCAAATAGAAAGATGGTTCTGCCTCAAAGTCAGAGTATGACCTATAATTACTTCAGTTTTTATAGATTTGAACATGGGCCAATTGACATCTTTCATTTTTCAAAAGGAAAGCTCCAAAGTAGTAATTGACATACCGATTATAAAAATTTATTCTAAAGACACACAAGCACCAGTTCGCAAAAATAGCATCACACATGCATTAGTAGAGCAACTTAATCATTTTCTGCAGAAAATGAGTTTTAACACAGAAACTTAAACAAATAGCAGAGTTTTTCATACTTCCACTTGACATACAAAACTGCAAAACTTAGATGATGCAAAAATTCAGATTTTCAAGAAGCATTATCAAGAAGAACCTTCTGAGCTTTCTAAGCAGCTCTCAGCATCAAACATGCGCACAACCTAAAATTTTACTAGTCTACCCAAAAATCAAACTAAACATGCGATTTTAAGGATCAGAACAATCAACAGTAGAAAATGAGGTATTCAACAAGCTAGTACTAAATTTGGGAACAATTGAGAGTGGAAGACAAACAAAACCATTGATAAAGTACAACCTAAAATTAAAGTTTATCTCCTACCGCTCGTGTTGAATCAGTTCAGTCCAAAGAATCATTCTTGAACAATCTCCTTAGCATCATTGGCAATTCAAGATCCTATTGTGGTTTTCACTACAGAAGCTTGTGCCTATCACCAAATCGAAACTCAGGGTGGGAGCGGGAGGGGGGGGGGGGGAGAGAGAGAGAGAGAGAGAGAGAGAGAGAGAGATGCGTACCTTAAGTGAAAATAAGCAAATGAGTGCATGTGCAATCAAATCCAAGGAGAATCAATGTGGTTGGGAATAAGAGTTTTAAAAGAGAGAAGGCGAACCTTTAAGGTAAGAGTAGGCAGGAAATCACGGTGAGGCTGGGGCACATACGCGGGTGAAAGAAGGAATGAAATAGGAAAGAGAGTGGGAGTGAAAGTACTTCTTTCGAGAGTGAAAGTAAGTTCTTTTGTTTTCCAAATATGATGGGACGTCGTGGTCCCGTCGTTTTGATCCACAGATACGAGGAGCTATATAACCCCATCGTTTTTGTAGTGGTATTGAAAATGATGGGGCTTCAAAGCCCCATCATGTTTTCAATTCTACTTACCACAAAACGATGTGTCGTCTACACCCTGTCGTTTTGCTAGTGGAATTGAATATGACGAGGCTTCAAAGCCCCATCATTTGATGAACCCTATTAATACTACGGGCTTAGACAACCCGTCATGCCATCATTTTACCACGACGACTTGTCTACCCACTGTCCTAAGCCAAAAAAAGTAATCAGATAACGACAACTAATAATTTTCCCATCATTTTTCTTTTTCCACGCGTGCCATAAAAAAGCAAATTGTAGTAGCGACGCCTCCTAAAGACTTCTTCGACATGCTTCCTCCCACCGAAGGACTCATGTATAAATACATCTACTAATGGGAAATAAAGGTATGTCTACTCTTCCCTATGGAAATTAAGCATCCGGGGCCATTAAGTGGGGCAATTATCCCGTGGTTCCTCATCTTTGGGGCAACTCGATGATTACTTTTGAAGTTTTACGCATCAACAGTTGGCGCCGTGTGTGGAGAACGACTATAAAGCCATCCCCATCAAAGTATTTGGAACCCTTTCTTCTAGCGCAAGGAGAAATTGGGCCTGGCATTCTATGCCGACGAAGTCCAGAACGAGAGGGAAGACTCACCCTTTCCCCTGGCGGAGGAAGGAACTTTTGCCCTTATAATGATTTTATGGAGAATGATGAAAGAAACACTGGTTGTAATCTTCAAGGTAACCAGTAAAGGGAGGAAAGACACGCTAGTCGCCGCCCAGATCCTAGCAGTCTCTTGCACGGAGATGGTCCTCCCTTACGACTTAAAGGCTTGCTGGAGAAATGCCACTACTCAAGGAAACTGGGACCAAAATGAAACCAAGCGGTGGATGACCAGGCTCTCCCTTTGTAATGTTATGGTTAAGGTCATCCCAGGAAGTCAAAGGAGGAGAACAAGGTTGTCGGAGCATAAACAAAGGCAAATACCCCTGAAGGACCCTCCGGGGGGGTGATATACGAGCACCCACAGAGGTATCAGTGGATCGCCCTCAATCTGAATTTTTGGTCTCTTTGGCCACCTGGATGGAATCGCGTGACGCGGTTGAGCAAATAATTAGTCCCATGTGAAATACAGAGGCTTGCATCAGTTCTCCCTAATGGCTGAAATGCAAGCCCTGGCCACGTGGATTGTGTCAAACTCAGAAGGATGAGGATTGTGTCAAACTCAGAATGCGGGTTCACGGGCTGCGCCAGAACAAGAAGCCCTGATGAAAGGGCCACAAAATGAGGCGAATGGAACCACAAGGATACAAAGTCTGTGGCCGGCGCACTATCAGAGGAGCAGTCTCAGAAGGGAACTTGAAGGGCCTGGAAGCTGGTCGTACTCTCTTCAGATCGTCAGGGAAGACAGTTTAAGATAAGTCAAAGCTAGCTCCTGAGTAGAGTGTGAAGCTCAAGGTGTCTTACCGATAAGGTAAAGATGAAGTTTGGAGAGGGACGCTCCAACAAAAGATGAAGGGCCAGAAGCTCAGGAAATCGAAGCTTAGCTATCTTTAGGCCCCCCCTCTCCAGTTCAGAGTAGCAATCGACAAAGATTGCATACTTATCAACAATTTTTCAGATAAAAGGTCTCATTTTCTCCTCATTTAGGAATAACGGCTGATAAGATCCTGTTTTAGATGAATCTACTTTTATAAAAAATAGAACATTTCATATTTGCTAATGATTTCCTAGCTATCCTACAAGTCTCCAAGGAACGACTCTCCTACGACGTGCGACGAAGGCCAAAAAGTGATGACTGGTGAGGTGCTCTAGCCCACCAGTCGGGATTAAATAAAAAATGATGACTGGTGATATGTTCTAGCCTGCTGGTCAAGATTAAATAAAATATGATTATTAATGAAGTGTTCTAGCCTACCAGTCGGGATTAAATAAAAAGTGATGACTGACGTGGTGCTCTAGCCCACTAGTTGAGATTAAATGGAGATGTCTGTCAAGCACAAGATTTCAAAGTAACACTATCTAATTCAAAAATTTCACCCAATTGAGCACGTCTACCATATTTTTTCACAGTAGCATGATCACTATAACATACTCCATTGAGTTCACCGCCATTGAAATCCAAAGTTACACCTACTCGTTCAACACTATACTTCGATTATGCCCGATCGATATATTTCTCGAAACAAATGAAAAGGAAATGAAAGACGAAACATAAATTATGGATCAACTAAGCTCTCTCAGGGACTTTCTTAAGAATAAGAAAGATGCATCTCATGTAAATACCATGGAATAAGGTTTGATCATATTCATGGTGATTTCGTAAATATTCCATTCCAAAAAGAGAAAGTTCGAAACAATTGAAATTTTTTTGGAGATTGGATGTAGTTACTAAATCATGATCCAGCATGGACAGAATGAAAACTTCATTCTCGATTGTAAAAAGAAATCTATTGATTCCTTCCCAATTGGTTAGACTGTAGGTGCGATGATTTACTTCACGGGCGAGATCTATGGTTCAAGTCCAGGACGACCCAGCTGCGTCAAGGAAAAGAATAGAAAAAACATCTGACACCTTCATGCATGCCTGGCTAGTTATCGACGAGGGGATATAACTCAGTTGGTAGAGCTCCGCTCAGAGCATGCAAGCCTGGCTAGTTATCAACGAGGGGATGTCTGTCGAGCACCTCCACTCGTAGACGAGATCATAGATCTAGCCAGAGCAGGCATGCCTGGCTAGATATTGACAAGTGATGTCTACCAAGCATCTTCGCTTGTAGACAAGATCAAGGATTTAGTTAGAGCAAGAAAGCCTGACTAGATATCAAGGTAAAATGATGTTTGTCGAGCACCTCCACTCGTAGATGTGATCAAAGATTTAGCCAGAGCAGGAAAGCCTAGATAGATATTAAGGTAAAGTGATGTTTGTCGAGCATTAATGCTCGCAGACGTGATAAATGGTCTAGCCAAAGTAGGAAAAACCTGGCTAGATATTGACGAGGAGATGTTTGCCGAACACCTCCACTCACAAATGAGATCAAAGATCTAGCTAGAGCAGGAAAGTATGGCTAGATATCGACGAAGAGATCTTAGTTGAGTACCTACGCTCACAGATGAGATCAATGATCTAGCTAGAGCAGGGACACCAAGCTAGATATTAACAAGTGATGTCTGTCGAGCACCTCCGCTCGCAGATGAAATCAAGGATCTAGCTAGAGCAGGCAAGTCTGGTTAGATATCAACAAAGTGATATTTGCCGAGAACCTCTGCTCGTAGACATGATCAAGGATCTAGCCAAAGCAGGCACACCTGACTAGATATCGACAAGTGTATGCTGAGCACTCATGCTAGCAAACGAGATCAAGGATCTAGCCAGAGTAAGAAAACCTGACTAGATATCAAGGTAAAGTGGTGTCTGTCGAGCATTCATGCTCGTATAAAGGATTCAAGGGTCTAGCCAAAGTAGGCACGTCTGGTTGGACATCAAGAAAGACCTAGCTAAGAAAATCTCGACAATAGGAACAAAGATATATACTGAGCATTATAACTAGTAAGATAAGGATAAAGCCCTTTGATGAGCACTTCAGTTCAATGTCCAGAGCAAGAACGCATGGATATGTGATAAAGGAAGGTCCTCTGGCAAAAAACCAAAGGAATTCAACTTGATTTCTAAATCACTAGATCATGAAAAAGCCCCAAATAGGAGAAGGCATGTTCGACTAAATGTCAAAAGGTAAACCCTCAAGGTGAGAAAGGTTCGCCCAACCAGACTTCCCAGAAGGGAACACTCAGAAGGCTTTATGAAGGTCGTGATATGTGTGTATGACCCCCGACCTATTAAAAAGGCAACCAGTTGGACAAGATCAAGTCCACTAAAAAAGATCAAGGCCTTTTAAGGACCATTCCAACTCAGGATCACAAGCCTGAGTCAGTAAATTTAGTAGAGATATAAAGCCCGAAATAATGGTTGGAACAACCACGCTGCTCAGGATAAGAGCCTCATCCAGACCAAATTAAAGCTCGACTGAGGAAAAATAAAACTATATCTACTTGAGGTATGTTTGCGACAAGAAATAGGCAAAAGGCAAAAATTAATAAATGAGCCAGAGGTAAAGGAAGATTATTTTCATTAATAAACAGATGGCTATAAGTAGAAGTGAAAGTATAAAAAATCTCCTCGGTTAAGGGAACAAGCCCCTCCTAGGCTAACTTTTAAAGGAAAAGACTGGTAAAGACCCCCTACGTCTGGGTCGGTGGTCACAGGATTTCCACAGCTTTTTTAAACTCTTCTGAGGAGTGGAAGGCTTCGGTCACCTGTTGACCAAGGATCACGATGACTTGGTCTGATACCCACATTAACTCTGGATAAAAGAGTATTCAAACCAAGTGCAACATATAATTTCCAAGCTGAGGATAAAAAAGCCTCAATCTCTCCCACTTAAGGAGAAAGGGCAAGGAAACATTCATCCTCAGGTTCTAGATGATCCCAAAGGATATGATTGCAAGGGCTGTGATTTACGCGCTCCAAAGGTATGCAGTAGTAAGCCGCTAGTGGTCTGAAAGGATGAGGACAATGAAAGAAGGGAGTAGGCAATGACCAGTAAAGTTGCTTTGGAATGGACGAAGCCACCGACTGAGTCATAGGCCTTTTCAAGAGAGATGTTTCTACAACCATGGGTTGGTAACCAACGCAGACAAATGATTCACCACACATGTTTATCGACGACAAGGAAATCATCACGAACGAAACATCAATGACTTTGAGGCACGACATTCAAGAGATGATGGGGAGGGAAATGACAGTCATGAAAAAAGGGATGATCCTGGAGGAGAACCTCTAGAAAGGAAGAAGCCTCCGAAGGAGGGGGGAGATTATCATTCTTCCAAAGGAATTAAGGGTATGGACAAAGGAGAATGAAGGTTTCAACTATGTAAGGATGACGGTGATGAAGAAAATGAAAACAAATATCACCCATTCATAGGCCTTAAGAAGGGAGACCATCATTTAATGGGTGATCTTTGTTTTCATTTTCTTCGTCATGCTTCCTTCCCTCGTCTTTGCATTCTTTATTTGTATTTTTCAGACGACCAGGCAACAATGAACTCTATCCGGAGGGGAGACAACCCAAGGATTACTGTTCATCAACAAACTATAAGGCCAAACCTGATTACATTCAATAACGGTAGAGTGGTGTGTTTATTGTGGGCCAATTAAACATATTGGCAAGGACTTTGATGTGACTGATGTCAAATAACATGAAATCTTATTTGATAGGTTTTGATTGCTACTTTAAATTAGATAATATTAAACTAATATAAAGCATGCGTAAAATGTTGATTGTTAGTAGGTGCTTCACTAAAACCACTCTGAACCAACCACTTGTAAAGCTCATTGTAGGCGTAATGATGATTATGACATGATGAAGTAGAGCTTCGACCTGGGTAGTATCTAGATGAGCGCTCCGTTGAATGATCTGTCGAGTTGTTTAGTGCATGATCATGAGGCGTCAATGCGCCAAGGGATATGGGGCCGACCATATGCGATTATGTTGGCATGAGTCTCTGGACACATGGGATGCATACGATAGATGTGTATAAAAAATTAAGTTTTGAAACATACTCTAACATTTTATTTTCTAATAGAGGAATGTGGACGATGGGGACATGTAAGGTCATGGCATAGTAGGTGATTCAGGTTATGTCTAACACGATGGAGTTATGTCTGATTTTTGGGCTTAAATATCTACTGTCTAGCAAAAGAAATTAAAAAGGTTATTCTTTATTAAAAAGTCGATCCAGACTATTAGTTTTGATCTACGACCTAAATCAGACGAAAATTGTTGGAAAAATGTGAATTAAATGGCTTTTAATTCCATTTTGAGATTTGAGGTTTGATTTTGAGTGAGATCCACATCTTATTTTTTTCATGATCATTGCGAATTTGTGTTCTCTTTCGTAAGAACTTCGAAATGGTATACTCACTTTTAGGTGAATGCGGTGTTTGGGTGAATGATTAATTAATGCTCAAGTGCACGCATGGAGTTGGAAAAATTGTCACAAAGTGTATTGGATTACACTTGCCCGACATTGGAAAACGGATTAAGACTCATTCTTGTATACATATGATTGCCCTCACCAAATGGATAACCATATATAGCCAAGATCATGTTCTCTCGTGCACCTGCGCAGGGGGTACAAAATCAGTAGTCATGATCTTTTGGCTCGGTTTGGTCTTGAACTTTTGTGCAATTTCAGTCTTCTCACGTTTTCTTTAGCTTCTCGGTTCTGAGATTTTGTCTAGTTGTTTTAGTTTTCAGTTCAGTGTGGTAGGGTTCGAGTATGTGTTCAGTTCGTCTTGGAAGATGAATCTGTTTTAAGACAAATGACAACATCCTCAGTATCAAATTTCCCTATTGAGATTATGTAAGTTTTTAAATTTGTAATTGTAATTTTCAAATGACATTATGTATTTATATGAGAAAATGCATACTAAGTAAAACAAAAATCACCTCCGTTTAAAAAAAAGTTATTCAAATTCTCTGAGAAGGCCGAGTGGATTTTCCCTTTACCAGTACTTGGGAGTTGAGGCATTTACTTAATCAGTAAGTTGTATTACAAATATCTTTCGGTAGGTTGAGAAAACGCCTGGTTCAAAGTAAAAAGAAAAGTGCTGTGCATAATGATGAAATGATCAGTTTCTTCGTCCGATCGCCATTCCTTATGGAAATTTTGACACATCTTTTAATAAAATAACAACCACAAATTTAATTTGTCCTTCTAAGACTTAACCTGCAAGGCGCCTACTAATTGCATCATTTTCTATGACCAAAAAAGTAGGAAAGTTAAACACATACGACAAGTTGTGGGATAAGGGATGTTTTAAAATGCTCAAAAGCCTTGTGCAATTGTGCCAAATTACAGGTTGTAAAGGTCCTTAAATTGATTTAAGTAACAAAAGCTGAGTTAGTCTCTCTCAACATCCCAACTAGCTGCTTCATTCATTATCAATACTATCTTTGAACATGGAAACAAAACAAACTCTAGAAACAGTAATTGCATCAAAACGTTAACAAACATATGCCACTGCACGTTATTCCCTTCTTTTTTTTCTTTTTTCTTTTTTGTCATTCCCTTCTTTTGTTTTGCTTTAGCTAATGAGTATAATCCATGTGCCCAAACGTTTAATCATTTCTAAATTATTTAAATCTTTGGGTGGGCAGCAGATCATTCCCAAGTTCTGATCGTACCCAACAAGAAATTTCCTATACTCCTGAAGTACTAATTCTTAAATACTTATGCGGACGGATTGTCTAAGTCTACTTGATTGTTGCCTACACTTCTCATCGGTGGTTCTATGACAAGCTTGAAAAGTGGTTTACACCTATAATCAGGTGGTGGATTCGTCCTCTTAAGACCTCCATTCTTAGGCCTATTAGTGACATTTGACCCCCCCCCCCCCCCCCCCCCCCCCCNCCCCCCCCCCCCCCCCCCGGTTTGACATCTATGGGAGCATTTCTTCTACCCATATGCCTACTTGCCGACCCCCTGAGGGCTTGTTTTGACTGGAGATTGTTTCTCCTAGTAATCTGAATATTTTTTCTTTTGAGATTGTTCCCTTTAAAAACCCCTTCCCTAACTCTAGGGCCACCAATCATTTTTGTTAAGACCTTGCTAGAATGACTCCTCTTGCTCAGTTTCCAAGTGAACATGGATACTGTTTGTCCTTGTAAACACTAAACTGAATCATTATCGAAGAGAAATTCTCATTTGCTTCTCATATTCTTCTACTATGGGTTTTCTATAGTTTAAAAATTGGTATATGCCAGTTACTTCTTATTTATTTATAACTCTGGTCATGGTATTGTCCTATAAGTTTATTACTATCAAATTTAGCCATGATTGATATTTTCTATTATCTTCCTTCATGGACAATCCATGTCACCCTCATATCAAACTTCTAACCGAGGCAGGATAATTTGCGAGGACCTGTTGGTCAAAGGAAAGGGGGTCCTGATTTCATGACAGAGCCGTATGATGCGAGAGTGTCATATACGGTTCCTTTTGAGAAGGGTGTGATACCACCACCTATCAAGCCCGTTGAGCAGTCCACAGAGTTGCATCCCTACTCACTTGGTCCATGCACATCGCTCTCTAGAAGGTTGTCCGCCTATCCTAAAATCTTAATAGAGCAAAAGACTTTGTGGCAACAACCATAATGAAATATTATTTAATCGAAATGCCGTGTTAGGTGCACCTATCAGAATTGGAACATGCCAATTACCATCACTTAACCCATTAACATTCATTGCGTCATCTAAGTCATCTTGTGGATGCATTCGAGAGTCATCAAGTCGTCTCTCACGTTAGACTTTTGTCATTCTTCTTAAGTTTGTCCCACCGGACATGTAAAAAAACATGCTACTCCAGTTTAGTTTTACATAAGCATGACAACCACTTCTAAAAGGAAAACAAATAGTTTTTTATACTTAAATAAACTAGACTTTAGGGATTAAGGGAATAAAACGATAGAAAACAAACTGAAAAATGAAATGCTTTTATATTGAAGCGATTGTCTAAATACAGAAATAGTACAAGTAGGCTTGTAAAAAACTTAAATGTATAAACAATACAGAAATGCAAGTATGTTTGAAAGAACTTTAAGTGTTGTAGAAATGATGAACCTGTCTGGTTCTGATCTTTGGGAAGTGATGAGCTTCAGAGATGATGAACCCTTTTTGGTTCTGATCTGTTATTGAAGATAAAATTATGTTTGTTTACAATGAGGGATGATGTATATATACAAGTGATTCTAACGGTTGCCTATGATCTCCTATGAATCCAACGGATGCCTACTTGTAGCCTGAAATCATTTTTTACCAGAAATGGTTAGACATCTACTGTGTTTGGGAAAGTCTCTGTTCTGCTTCCCTCTTTTGCCTATGATGAAGATTTTCTTCTGAGGCTGCAGCTTTTCCTTCTTCAACACTCCCCCTCAAGTTGGGTTCGTATAGGTTGATCGAACCTAACTTGTCAAGTATTCTTTGGAGGTTATTTTTGTCAAGAGCTTTGGTGAAGATGTCGGCTAGCTGGTCTTCACTACGTACAAAGGGAATGGTGATTTCTCCAGACTGTACTTTCTCTCTTATGAAATGACAGTCCACTTCAATATGTTTGGTTCTCTCATGAAAAACGGGGTTCATTGCAATATGACGTGCTGCTTGGTTGTCACAGTGCATCTCCATTGGTTTTCTTATCTCAACCTTCATGTCTTGAAGGAGATGTTTAATCCATGTGAGTTCGCTAGCAGTGGAGGCCATGGCTCTGTATTCTGCCTCCGCACTTGACCTTGCTACAACAGTTTGTTTCTTGCTCTTCCAGGTCACTAGGTTCCCACCTACAAAGACACAAAAGCCTGTTGTAGATTTTCTGTCGTAACTACCTGCCCAGTCAGCGTCAGTGTATCCAGCAACGGAGTTTGTCCCGGTTTTCTTCATCCATATCCCTTGGCCGGGAGTTCCTTTAAGGTATCTGAGTATCCTTTCTGCGGCTGCCTGATGATTTGTGCAGGGTGCATGCATGAATTGACTGATAACGCTAACTGCAAAAGTGATATCTGGTCTTGTGACCGTTAGGTAAATAAGTTTTCCTACTAATCTCTGATATTGGCCTATATCAGTTATTGGTTTGCTATCATTCAGTCTTATTTTTATGTTGGTTTCCATTGGTGTGCTAGCAGGTTTTGCCCCTATCATGCCTGTTTCTTTTAACAAGTCTAAGATATATTTTCTTTGAGATAGAAACAATCCCTTCTTCGAGTGAGCTATTTCTATCCCTAGGAAGTACTTTAGTTTTCCTAGATCTTTAATATCGAACTCTCCCTTTAGAAATTTTTGAACACTCCATATTTCATTGTGGTTATTTCCGGTGATGATAATGTCATCTACGTAGACTAAAACGATGGTAGTGGAGTTGTTCGTGTGTTTGACAAACATAGATGAGTCCGCCGTGCTTTTGACGAAGTTAATCTTTAAAAGAGATAGGCTTAATCTTCCATACCATGCCCTTGGTGACTGTTTCAGGCCGTAGATAGCCTTCTTTAATCTACATACCAGAGATGGGTGTGTTGCTTTCTCGTGTCCTGGAGGTAGGGACATATATACTTCTTCTTCCAGATTTCCTTGGAGAAATGCGTTTTTTACATCCATTTGATATAGTTCCCAGTTGAGGTTTGTGGCAACGGATAGTAGCACTCGGATTGTGTTCATTTTTGCTACTGGAGCGAACGTCTCCTGGTAATCTACTCCATATGTCTGAGTAAAGCCTTTGGCAACTAGTCGGGCTTTGTATCTCTCGATAGTGCCGTTGCTGTTGTATTTGGTCTTGTAGACCCATTTACATCCTACGGGTTTCTTCCCGCTGGGTAGTGGGATTATGTCCCAAGTCTCATTCTTTTCCAAGGCTAGGAGTTCTTCATTCATCGCCTTTCTCCATTTAGGGTCGAGTTGGGCTTCTTGATAGGTCTTTGGCTCATCTGTTTCATCAATTTTTCCCAAGTATGCCCTGTGTTTGTTAGAGATTTTATCATAAGATAGGAAATTTTGGATAGGGTATAAAACCTGATGAGACACGTAGTCTTTTAATCTTGCTGGGGGATGAGTTTGCCTTGTTGATCTTCTTACGATTACTGCTTCATCAGTGACAACTGCCTCATCAGTTGCTCCCCCTGAGGTAGTTGTCTCAGGCGTGGTTGATGTGTTATCCTGTTCCTGTCTTATGATATCGGAGGAAATAATACTGTTAGGTAGCGGAAGTGTTTTGTGGTGGTTATGGTTGTCGGAGTCCTTTGGGTAATAGGATTCTAGTTCTAAGAATTGTACATCGCGTGAGATGTAGAGTTTATGGTTTGTTGGGTCGTAGCATTTATACCCCTTTTTTTCAGCGGAATACCCCAAGAATAGGGTTTTGACTGCGGTTTTGTCCAATTTATCAATTTTTGGAATGTGTACGTAGCATGTACATCCAAAGACTCGTATGTGATCAAGATTAATTTTCCTACCCTTGAGAATTTCTATAGGGCTTTTCAGATGCAATTTTACGCTGGGTAATCGATTGATAAGGTATGTTGCTGTAAGTATTGCGTCTGACCAGTACCGTTTGGGTACGTTATTTTGGAGGAGGAGAGCCCTAGTCATTTCAAGAAGGTGTCGGTTTTTGCGTTCTGAGACACCATTTTGTTGTGGGGTGTGGATACAGGTGGTTTGATGTCGTATACCGTTTTGTTTAAAGAACTCAAAAAAGGTGTTGTTAGTATATTCGGTTCCATTGTCAGACCTAAAGATTTTTATGGTTGTTTCAAATTGAGTTTCGACTAACTTATTGAATTCTTGAAAACGACTGAAGACTTCACTTTTTGATTTTAAAAGATATAACCAGGTGGTGCGAGAGAAATCATCAATAAAGGTAACAAAATATTTGAATTTATTATACGAGTCAACTGGGGCAGGCCCCCAAACATCAGAATGGATTAATTCAAAACATCGTTTTGTCGTACTACTAGATAGTGGAAAAGGTAACCTGGTTTGTTTTGAGAGTTTGCAGACTGAGCAACTGCTAGAGTCTGAATTACAACCAAGTAATTTGTTTAGGATTTTGTCAGAGGGATGACCGAATCTCCAATGAAGTAATTTGTCCTTTTGTACTGTACTGGAGGTGGCCAGACATGTTTTGTCGGTATCTTCTAAGTAGTACAGACCGTTTCTAAATTTCCCTTCACCAATCTTCCTCCCGGTGACCCGATCCTGAAAAATTACTTTGTCAGGTGAAAATGTAACATTGCAGTTCAGGTCTTTGGTTATTTTACTGACGGATAGGAGATTGGAGTTAAAATTGGGGAGACAAAGTACGTTGTTAATGGTTTTTGTGAAGAGTGTGGTTGACCCTGTGCCAAAAATTGGAACTTTATTTCCATTGGCTACCGTCACGTGTTGTGGTTTTTCTAATTTAGTGAGACTGTGTAGATTTTTTGTGTTATAAGTCATGTGGTCAGAGGCACCAGAGTCTATTATCCAGTGTTCTAAGTTGTGACAAAAGTTTGCAGATTTAGAAAAATAATTGACAGTATTGCAATTAGATGAACCTGGGGTATCGCGTAAAAATTCTCCGAATTGTTTGAGCAGTGCAGCCATCTGTGCGTTGTTGTCTGGGGACAGGTCTGCCCTAATGGATCCGGATCGGTCTATTTCTTCCATTTGGTCGGGTCGGTACCCACTGCCCGAACCGGGTCCATGTATATTATTTGCCCTGCGGTCTGGGTCGGGTCCTGACCCGTGACCCGCGCCAATAAAACCCTCGGTATAAAAGGGTGAGCGTTTCGCGGAGCCTCCTCGCTCGTCACTCTTCGCGCAGCTCCCTCGCTCGTTCTGGAACTTTCTCTGGTTCTGTCGGAGGTGAGGGTGCAGATTCCAGCACCGATCATGGGTGTGTCCTTCCTTTCGGCAGTGGCTGCATCTCACCTGCTCGCCTGGTTGTCCGCGGTGTCTTCCCCCTTCCTTAGGGTTAGGGTTTCGGAGGAAGCCGCGGGTCGCCATGGCTAGTGCTTCCCCCTTTTCATCTCTGGTACTCATGACTCGTCGCCTGGTTTCTTCTCTTTGAACTATGGCTGAGACGGTGGCAAAAGTTGGCTTTTCTGTCGACATCAAGATCTGAGCTCGGAATGCTTCGTAGCTTGAGTCGAGAGCCGTCAAGAAGTGGTAAACCATATCTTGCTCAGCCCGTTCTTGGAGTTCCTTCAGGTCAGTGGTCATCGGTCTCAAGGTTTCAAGTTCTTTGAACTTCGATTTTAAAAACCCGGTTAGCTCCGGTACTGATCTGTCCCCCTGTTTTGCTTGGGAGATCTCTCGTTTAAGTTCAAAGATTTGTGCAAAATTGTTTTGTTCACAATAGTTGCTCCGAATTTCTTCCCAGAGTTCCTGTCCTGTTTCACAAAAACAAAAAATTTCACTGAGTTTTGGGTCTATTGAGTTTGTTATCCAGGTCATTACCTGGCTGTCCATGATGTCCCATTCTTCTGAGTTTCGGTCCGGTCTTGGCTTACTGCCATCCACGAAGCCCAGTCTGCCCCTTCCTTTCAGGCTAACTCGAGCCGCCCTGGCCCACGGTATATAGTTGTGGCCAGTGAGCAGGATGGAGGTTAGTCTGGGGTTGGTGTCATGGTGGTGAAGCTGGCCGGAGGTTGATGGTTCTGCCATTTGTGTTGGTTCTCAGAATCACTGCTTTGATACCATGTAGAAATGATGAACCTGTCTGGTTCTGATCTTTGGGAAGTGATGAGCTTCAGAGATGATGAACCCTTTTTGGTTCTGATCTGTTATTGAAGATAAAATTATGTTTGTTTACAATGAGGGATGATGTATATATATAAGTGATTCTAATGGTTGCCTATGATCTCCTATGAATCCAACGGATGCCTACTTGTAGCCTGAAATCGTTTTTTACCAGAAATGGTTAGACATCTACTGTGTTTGGGAAAGTCTCTGTTCTGCTTCCCTCTTTTGCCTATGATGAAGATTTTCTTCTGAGGCTGCAGCTTTTCCTTCTTCAACAGTAGTGATACTGGAAAGATTTCAAGTAACAACTTATTACTATACTACTCCTATGATTACCTCGCACTGTGAATCGTAATCACAATTAAATTGCCTTACTCCTAAAATAGAATTGAAGTGTGTAATTTTGATTTTGGTGAAGTGTGTGTGCTTATTTCTTTTACATCGTTACCTATTGCTATATGCATTTTGTGATAATCGTTGCATGCACAACGGCTAGCATCATTTATAACTGAAAGAAAGCCACGTTTAGCTTTTCTCCTCCGACGAGAAACACTTTCCTCTAGCATCATTTGTTCTTCTTCTTTGTCTCCATCAACGATCTACCCTCTGTCTAAGTTCTAGGCTAACACTTGACACATTTTTTAGCTTTAGATGCTTGATTGCGTGGCCCTTACATGATTTTGAGACATGACAAATATTTAAAATATTGTCTTTGATGTGAGTGTGTGAGGTTATACTCTACGCTTATTTACAAAAGAAATGGGCAAACTGAAAAGATGAAACAATACCAAACTCTGATATATAGGTTGCAACTGCACTCTCACTTATTTACAAAAGAAATGGAACTTCTCGACGTTTGGATAACAACTATCGAGGGCAGTTTACCCGTTTGAGGTTGTCGATCTAATTCAGACAATCCGCAAGGGTAAACTGAAAAATAAAAAAAAAGTTTTTAAATTTTTTTTTTCAATTTGTAGAATAGCCTGATATAGAGGTGTGTGCAGGATGACGTCGTGGATGAGATTTAGAAACTTTTTGTCTCGTCTCAATCTAAACGTGACAAGATGAGATAAGCTGCAATTTGGGACAGGATGAGACGAACCATGAGATGATATGTCCATTTGTGTCTTGTCCCATCCTGCTCGAGAGAGACATTAATTTTTTGTCATGTCCCCGTCAAGTATAACAATCATGCCCTATCCCACTCGGTTCAGAATAATTTTACAGGACAAGAGGAGTTTCTCAAAACCTTTGCACATCTTTAGTCTGATTTGAGCCGTTCAGATGTGATCGGATGACCTAAATGACGAAAATGGTTGGAATTACCCAAACATTGGTTTGGAAATCAGGGAATAAATAGAAATTATAAGGAAGAGTAACCTGTGACAAAAAGGTAATATGAAGAGTAAAAGGAGAAATTGAATTTCCAGCAATTTTTCCGACCTTAATTTGAAAAACCAGAAGATAAGAATGAATTGGTGGTTAATCGACACATTCATGCTAAGGGATCGTAAGTTTGAGGCATAATATTATCTTTGAAGATTAATTAGTGATGACAGCCATCGGTGGAGGAAATTGTCGAGGTAGAGAGACCAGATAGATAAAGAGGTTGAAGTCAGATAAGAAGAGCCATTGTGGACAAAATTAGATAAAGAGGTTAGCGGTGTATATAGACGACAATGAGTGAGTTTGGGTAGAATATGAGTATACCCATTAAATACCCATCTTAATTTTTTACTACTCATACCCATGTTAAATTAAATGAGTGAGCATGAGTAATACCCATTAAGACATGGGTGCCCTAACGGGTACTTGTATATTAATATGAACACCAGATTAATATTGTATGTACAATTACACAATGTTAATTTTTCAAAATCGCCCCCTACGTGAGTAGACTCAGTGGGGATGTATATGCCCATAATTACTAGGGGAGTGCACGGGACGAGATGAGCCGAGGTTGGGTTAGGGAAATAGGTCTGGGAGCCGGGTCGGAGGGACATGGGTCAGAGACATGGAGTAAGGAGGTCGGTTCAGGGAGCCGGAGATGAGTTGAGACACGAGACTGGGTCACGAGTCGGGTCGGGGACACAAGACAGATCGAGTTTTCTGAAACGGAACACCAAAATATCAAAATATCTGAAATCTTCCTCTTTATCAAAAACTGAAATGACCACGAAACAAAATTGCATACTATGGTTAGGGTTGGGGTCAAGGTCGGGTCAGGGTCAAATTCTGGGTCAGGGTCGTGTTCGTGTGTCGTGGTCGGGGTCGGGTGTCGTGTGTCATATGTTCTGGGTTGGGGTCGTGGGTCAAGTCGGGCTGGAGGTCTTGGGTCAGGGTCGTGTGTCATGGGTGTTGTACGCAACATGAGTAATTAAAAGATGTAATACCCATTGGGTATTACACATACCCTATCCATTATAATAGATAAAAAAATACTCACCCAATAAATACACGTACTTATTTACGATATTCTAAGTCCACTCATTAAGTCAAATACCCGTGAGTATTTTTACTCAGGAGTAGTTTAACCATCCCTAGCGGTGTGGCCTGTAGCAATGTGGCAATTGGAATGACCTGTGAAGGTGTGGCGATTAGAGTGGCCTGTAGGAGTAAGACTTCCCTAGCTGGTTTAAAACTAAAGTTGTTAGTTTGTTAAAAAAAATCCTAGTATATAGACCATTTTCATGATAATAAGTTATCAATTGGCCCTAACAAAATAATAGTACATAAATTATCCTTTTCTAGTTGGTCTGATTTGAATTTTTTTAATTGTCCTAAATTTTCTTATCTTATTCATTATAAGTTAATTTTATTATTTCTTTTTTAAATGAAAGGGTGGAATAAGTTGACACCCCATGGTTTTGGGGATTTTTAATGGAAGTTTTGTTTATGGTTTTTGTTGACGGCTAAATCTCGGGGATGAGATTAGGCCAACAATGTCTCTGCTCCACTTCTCTCTCCATACTTGCAATTGGGGAGGGTAAAGTAGGAGACAAAGGTAAAAAGAGGGTGGTCTCCTTTTCACCCATCCGAAGCTCAAGTTAGTAAAGGTATGAAACATAGTAAAGTAGATAAGTAGTTGGAAGTTGTTGCGTACCTGTTAAAGTGCATTTACTGTAGCAGACCTTTCCTCCAATAGGGCACATCCTCAGACCAACCCCCGCCTTTCAGCTTCTCTGATTGGCTTGGTGAGGTACGAGGTAACAGGTGATGACCTCGGGTGTCAGGACAACTTATCATCGTACCCCTCTATGCACTTCCCCAGTTTTCATTGGATCAACCATATTAAATGCTTATGATGACACTCTGCTGGGTTCAGGTTGATTGACTTATTGGAGGCTGGGCTTCATGCCTTTTCTCGTTCTTTCTCCTCTGATTGGTTTAGGTGTATTAAATGTATTTGATGGCACCTGCAGGTTTCTACCTCAGTATAAGTGCCAAATTTAAGGTGGGGCGTGAGGCTTCCCCCCTTATTCCTCCTCTTATTGTCATGACACGAGTAAAAGACCTTCTCCAACACCCCATTGACTTCGAGTGTGTAGTATTGCATGAGACCTGAGCTGAGGACTGAATTGGTATCCCCGAGGCCGCAGGCCTCAGGTGTCCCCAAGGTTGAGGAACCTCGGGTGTCCCCAAGGTTCAGTCCTCGGGTGACTTTCTTATTGTCCATAAAGGTCTTTTTTAGATAATCGAGAAATGGGTATAACAATTGCCCCCA
The DNA here is from genome assembly GCA_003255025.1 of Datisca glomerata. Taxonomy (NCBI): domain Eukaryota; kingdom Viridiplantae; phylum Streptophyta; class Magnoliopsida; order Cucurbitales; family Datiscaceae; genus Datisca; species Datisca glomerata. Next base: position 2,404,962 of record QANY01009387.1, read on the forward strand.
AACTCGTCGATGTCGTTAATATTCATGGACTCGGGGAGTTTAGTTCTTTCTTCTTTTTATATGACACGACTATCCTAGCCTATTCATAGACTAAGTGAAAGGACATGTGCTTTAGTGTAGGGGTCATAATGATTGTGTTACCCGATGCGATCTAAGCATTCCACCCAGTGGTTCTTTGGATGGTTAGAATAAAATTTGGATCTTTATAAATACGAGGATCTTCACCCCCTCATTTTCAATCCTCCTTTTCTCCTCCACTGGGTGTAAGGTACTCCCCTCTCTCATTTTTTTTTCCTTTTGTTTTGTCATTTATTTTTCATAAAAGTAGAACTAGATGGGGCATGAGATGGTCGCGAATGTGTAGTCATGACCTAGATTTATCCTGAGGACTTCACCTCGGGAGTTTGAGGTGGTGACCTCAGGAACCCAAGTTCGAGATCCCAAGAACCCGAGGACGGGGCCTCAGGTGCTCCCGAGGTTGTGGCCTTGGGTGCTTTCGAGGTCATAGCCACGGGTTCCCCCGAGGATGGGGCCTCGAGTTCCCCTAAGGGCTGGGCCTCAAGTTATCTTGAGGTCGTGGCCTCAGGTTCCCTCGAGGACTAGCCTCAGTATTATCAAGGATGGGCCTCGGGAACCTGATGACGTGGGGTTAAACTCATTACTTTGTTACATATTTTGGATATTCTCATACATTTACCCATTTTTACATCCCCTTTACATCTACATTGAACGAACCTTACTTTTTATATTTTTCAGGTAATAGTTGTCTTCGCATTCTTTGCTTAATCATGTCTTCAGCTTTCGATTCACAAAATGATTCTTTTGTTGAGTTGGGTTCATTTGAGGCTGAATCTTTGGGGTCCCCCTTATTGGACACTAGAGGTCATGATGATGGTGAATCACAAGTAGCTAGTAGTCCTGGCTCAGATGGGGCCGATCCTGAGGTTGGTTCAAGGGGTGAGGGAAGTGATCATGGGAAATGTGAGGCTGGGGGGAGCACGAATGAGACTTATGCGATTGACGTTGCTCCGAGGAACATCACTCAACAATATTTGTACGAGCTGCAAGAGAAGTATTCCATCCCTGAATCAATCACTTTACGACTTCCTCATCCTGATGAGCTAGCTAGTGCCCCTCCCGACGGTGAGATTGTTTTTTATTAGTTCCACTTTGAGGCCGAGCTCTAGCTTCCCCTTCATGATATAATGAGGTTAGCTCTCAAGAGGTTACACTACGTACCATGTCAGCTTCTTCCTAACTCTTGGAGGAACATTTATGAGTATACGTGATATGGGGGGTAATTCTTAAGACTCTATTTGATTTCAAAGTAATATATGATCTATTTCAGCTCAAGCGTGGAGGAGCGGGGCTATTTTATTTGAGCCCCCGTGGGGGGAAGTCGCGTGTACCCGTGCTTAACTTTCCATCCAATAATAGAGAGACCAAGGACCATTAGTTTTTTGTTGGTGGCGAGTGGCCCAAACGGGCAGGGTCCTCCCTCGAGGAGTCATGGGAGGTTCTTCACAGGTTTACTTTCACGGGTCTTATGCTTACTCCTGGTGAGAGTCCACTTTCATTCCAATTCAACATATTTATACATACATGCAAATATGTTCTTAGCAATTATTGGGGTTATTCCTTATGTTTTTATGATCGCAGGAGCGAAAGGCTACCTCCCTAAGTTAAATGGTGCGATGCTGAAGTAGATCGAGTTGGCATTCCAGATTTCGTTGGGAGAGGCGAAAGTATTCAGACCTCCCAAACAAGCGTAACTTAGTAAAATTAGGGTTGTCGCTCACCGCCACTGTCTGCATGCCTCGGGGTATACTTTTAACATTTAGTAAATAACTTGTCTAAGCTGGGATCAGTAGGTTTTAAAATTAACTAAAAACAAGTTTGAACCATGAACGGTTTGTGGGCGGAATATCAAATTTTTTTCAATTAGCTTATTTAATCGAATTGAATAATTTAAAACCCTACAACATGCAATTATACATATACGACATTAAACGAGAAGATAAGGTTATAAAAGAATTTTCACCTATATTTTGTATCAGAGAATTTCTAAACTGGCGGATTTCCTTCAAGCGTTCTTCGTATTCTTTAAGTTTCGGGATCCGAATCACGCATTTGAACTCCAAGAATGATTTGTGAATTTCATCCACCAACAGTCACCCGTTAATTTCAGAAATATATCTTACGAGAATTTAGTGTAGGAATTTGAGTGTGGGCTCTCTAAATGATTGAAGACAAAAAATCGAATGTTTTTTCTTCAATGCTCTATTTTGGCGGCAAAAACTAGGGAGGGGAGACAACTCTTTTTCTATGGATCTGATATGAGATCTATATCTCTATCTCTCTCTATCTGCAATCGAATTGCTATTAGATATTTATAAAATCTAATTTTTGATATTTATAAATATACTCATATATTTTAAATTATTAAAAAGTCACCCCCATATATTCAAATTGTCGAAAATTAGTATATCTCCACAGAGTTAGATTTGTATCAAAATTTATCAATCCAATTGATAGATTTAATTGATCATTATCAATCAATTAATTAATTTTTATTTACTAATTATTCAATAATTAGAAAATAATAAACTAATTAATTTCAATACAAATAATCATACTTAAGTAACTAAGTGACATCATCCATCACATATAGGTGTAGGAAATATGCCTTGACACCAAAACACATTTTGACCCAATTTACTTCGTTTCTCTATTCCTGTTCACATGAGTTATTTCTGAGACCGGATGGAACCATATGAACAAAGCTAATAATTCAAATACTTGGTGAATTTATCTACAATTTATTGACTTATTTAATCCTGGCATCGTATGACTCCACTACAGGTTCGATGTCGAATCAACTCTCGATTCATGCACGCTACTTTTCTGTTGGTGTAAATAACTCTTTTTATTTTCAAGGTCCAGAAAATATTTTAACATAATATCCATTGTGAATATCAGTAACGAAAATGGAATGTAAAATTACCATTTTACCCATCTTGTTATTATTTCCTTAACTCATTTATTGACTATGAATAAGAAAGACATAATAGTGAATTGTCTCGTACAACTCACAAGTATTAATCAAGGACTCAATTCGTTGAATACCTGACCATGTTAATTTATTCACACACCCATCAATAAAACATAAGGTGATATTGTTGCTTTCGCAATCCAACCACGAATTTCTATATCTATAAATCACGTAACTCCAACTTAATTGAATTACAATTTCAATAGCCGAGATATTGCCCGCCAATTTGAACTCACTTATTTGACATATCAAAGATTGTAACTAACTAAGTCAAGCTTCGTATTCACCTCAAGATTAAGGTAATTATGAAAATATCCTTAGGGTGTAACAATTAGATTTAGAGTTAGGTACACAATTTTAGGCTCTAAACTAATTTGTTACCGGTCTATTCAACATGTTCATAACATGTCTAGGTTAACCGTTTGAGTCTCCACTCCCATGCCCCATGACTAGCATCAATTGGTTCAATCTAACAGTCGTAATCGAATTCGATTACCCAGTCGATAGTAAGACTGTGAATATCGTTCTGAACTTTCTCAGAAGAGTTCATCTGGAGACGCCTCTGTCTTCACTCTTCGTTCATTGATGAAAGTTTCAGGAGTTGAGTAATTCATAAACACACTTTAGTTTAAAATAAAACTTTCAATTTATTCGTAAAAATTCAATAATACTAATGTCTGAGAAATAACTAAATATAAATAAATAGTTATTACACGCTACTTTATGGACATATTCTAACAATTCATCACTTTCTATTTTATATGTCTTTGCAAATAGCTTTTTAGTAAGAAATTTATGTCTTTGTTTGTTTCCTCAGGTGGATCTAAGACCAAGAAGTAGGCGAATGTATCTAAGAAGAGGAAGAGGGAAAATGTTAAGGATTCTTCCCCTACGTCAAAATCCCCTTCTCAGATTGAGGGTGACATTGGCTAGCAAGATCATGGGGAAGAGGTACTTGATGTTGTTACAGACCCCGATGTCGGTACAGTTCATCCTGAGGTGGTTCCTAGTGTTCTAGCATCCTATAGTGAAATAGCCATTGCCGATAGGGTGACTTTCGATTCGGGGGGCCTGGTGTTATGTGGGTGGGATGTCCCGGTAGAGGTCACGGTGTTGAGGCAGCTGACCCAGCTCTCCGGGGTCTCCCTGATGTTGGTGGCTTTATTGTACAAGCACACCGCCTTTGGCATAGTCTGACGGATACGTGTGTACTTCAAATGGCTTAGTGTAATCTGGCAACTGCAATACTGAGTCATCAATCACTGGCTGCTTTAGGTACTCAAAGCTCTTTAACACTCTTCCGATCAGTGAAGTGCCATGATCGGTCCATACATCCTTCTTTAGGAGATTTTTGAGTTGAGCAGCCCTGAACGGAAGAACAAAACAAAGATGATTAAATGAATAAAAATGAATGGGAGGCGTTGGAGGAAGGACTGACGAACTACTTACTTATGTTTGGTTAACTACTTTACTCACATGGGTTTCTTTCACATAAGTGATATACCTACACCCTGCACGTACACTGACTCTTTCTATATACATATACATTGATAGCCTTTCACAGCAAGCCCGTCGTACTAGGGGTGAGTGCTTGGGCACTCGTGCTCTTGTTTGTGATATCAGGGGTTTTGAGGAGTCTGCAGGAGATACTAACTTTGATGAGCGTGCCGACCCTTCTGGGGCTAAGAAACTCCTTGAGGTGATTGTTTCTGATAGCGACGACAACAACACCAACCAAAGCCATGAGTTCCTCATCAGGATGAGGACATACATGGAGGCTTTTTTGGAGGGGCACAGATAATATTTCACATTTTACGGGGCCTTGGCGCTCTAAGAGTTGGGAGACCAAGGCCTCTCTTCCATTAGTGTTACCGCCTCCACACAGAATAATCTCTATACCCTCTCTTTTTCTTTAGTTACTTTATCTTTAGCAAGGTTTACAAACTGACCTATATTTCAGGTATCTATGGCGTATGCTCTGTTGGAGTATCGCGAGGCTCAACTCAAGGCTGGTCTTCATGCTGGCCTTGTTTCGGCCAGACGATCTGAGGAAGATAAGTCCTTTATCATAAAAGAAAATGAGTTGCTCAAGTCTCAGATTAAGGAACTCACAAATGAGCTGGGGGTCACAGCGGGGGGACATTTGATGAGATCACCAGTTTGGAGGGGGAGTTAGAGGTGGCCAGCTGGGGGTATGCAGAGGAGTTAGAGGCCGCGCGTCACCTGCATATCGAGGCCATTACGGGGTTGACTCAAGAATTCTCGCATTACGCGTGATGCATATGGTATTGACTTGAGTTCTACCCTGGCTGCGGTTGAGGCTCTTCATTCACAGGTATGGGAGAAAGATATGCTCATTCAGAGAGCTACTGTCGAGGTGAAAGACTAAGCTTAAGAATGGTACCCAGAACCTACAACGTGAGATCATCCCTGCTAGGCATACAGTTATAGAGGCCAGGGCTAAACAAGCCATGACAGAGGATAAACTGGCCCAAGTAGAGGATACATTAGCCAAGCCCATGATGATGTTAAAGGGTAAAAAAGAGCTTGCTAAGGTGCTTGTTGAGTTATCACAAGCTAGGTCTGCTCGGAGGCGTGCCGGGGCAGTTGAAAGGAATGCGACTTTGTTTCAATTGAGCAAAGCTCAAGAGTTGTTAGAAGAATTTGGTGTCGTCGTAGCCATAATGAGGAGGTTGGTTTCAAAGCAGTACCCCTCTTTGTATCTCAAACTTCTTCCGAGAGTGTCTGTCGACTCTCCTCCTCATCCTCCCCTGACTTAATCTTTAATGAACACTTGTTTTTTTGTGATATGTAATTGTAATGGGACATACGATATAACGAATATAAGTGGAACATATGATGTTTGCTGACTTTTATGAATATTAGTCGACAACTACGTGTTTCGCACGTGTTAAACAAGTTAAAATATAAGTAGAATTAAAATTAATAATAATGTGATAAATATATTATTTTTGAAAATAATTGTAAATATAAGTTTAAAGTAAAATAATACTGATAATAAGTACATTAGCTTGTTGATAATATTGTTGAAATTTTATTATATTAAATTACTATTTGAATAATATACAAAATGATAATTCGTCAATTTGTTAGATTCTATCATATTAAGAGATAATTCGTCATTTTCAAAATATTTATCTTTGATTCATTTATATGAGTTTTCATATTCTAATAACATAAAAAATATTATATAATATTTAATTTTATAACCTCAAAATTCATCTATATGGATATTTATATTTCTAATTGCTTGCAAAAATATTTAATTACAAACTATTTCTAAACTAATTATTATTGAATAAAAACAATATTTCATTACATGGATTATATTAAATGAGAAAATATGTGAAAACCCAAAATATATCATATTTTAAGGAGGCTTGAAGGCTAAAAAAGAGAATGAAAAGTTTCTCCCCATTAAACCTATTTTAATATATTAAGATTAATTGTAATTTTGTTACTTTGTGCATTGCTTTTGCACTTCATTTGTTAAGGTCTTAGTAATGACCCTTCCTGCCCCTAGCATAGGCCATTGCTATAGTCGGTTCGGGCTAAAGTGTGTTGATAGACCGCGGGGTTAGATTTGACAACTTCTTAGGTTCGCTTCGATTTTTGAAGAGCCTGAGAGCCTGACTGTGAGGTACGATTTATTGGCCCTCTTCTTTGAAGAGTCTGGGGGTTGCTATTAGTAATAACCATGTGGCAGGGTTTATTGCCCCTCTACTTTGAAGAGTCTAAAGTTCCTATTAGTAACAATCGTGGGGTACGACTTATTGGCCATTGGGTTCGCTTCTACTTTTAAGAGCTTGAGGGTCTTAGTTGCCTTGACTGCGGGGTTCAGCCTATCGACTTTAGGGTTCGCTTCTACTTTGAAGGGCCCCAGAGTCATAGTGGTAATGACTGTAGTAGTAACGGCCATGAGGTATAGCTCAAATATTTAAGAATTATTATGGATAGTCAAAAAGGGTCAGGGATTTTTCATTCATATTTTAGCCATACAATCATGTCTTTGAAAATCATACATCTACTTCAGGGTGATACACTCTCAAGTGTTCTGCGTTCCATGGGTGCTTAATTATGTTCCCCCAATAATTTTCTAGCTCGTATGTTCCGGGCCCCAGTGCTCGGACAACCTTATAAGGTCCATCCTAGTTGGGGCAAAGAGGTCCTTTGGCATGATCAAGCCCAAACTCTACTTTACGCGGTACCAGGTCATTTACCTTGAATGACCTTATCTTCACTCGTGAGTTGTAATGGGGGCCACCCTCTACTTATGCTAACGTCCTAAGTCGAGCTTATTCTTGATCTTTTTCGTGGGTAGCCCAATTTCTACCGGGATCATTTCTTTCATTCCAAAGGCAATAGAGAAAGGGGTATCTCCCGTCGACCCCCGAGCCGTGGTTCGCTAAGACCAGATGGCCCCATGAAGTTCTTCTAGCCATGCTTCTTTCAAGTCTTGAAGCCTCAACTTCAAGGTGTGCTTGATAATTTTATTGACTACCTCCACTTGTCCATTAGCCTAAGGATGGGCCGGGGAGGACTTGATATGCTTGATGCAAAAACCATCACAAAATTTCTTAAACCTTGCATTATTGAATTATTTCCCGTTATCTGTCACGATAGTATGTGGAATGCCAAATCTGCATAAAATATTCTTCCACACAAAAGCAGCCATCTTTTGTTCTGTAACTGTTGCCAATGGCTCAACCACAGCCCACTTGGTGAAATAGTCCATAGTCACTATGTCAAATTTCACTTGCCCTTTGCCCACTAGGAAGGGGCCTATGAGGTCGATGCCTCACTACGAAAAAGGCAATGGGTTAATCACAGAAGTAAGCTCTCGTGGGTCCTGCTGAAGGTAAGGGGCGATTTCTGGCAATTATTACATCTTCTCACGAATTCCTTTGCATCTTTTTTTATGGTAGGCCAGTAATAGCCTTGCCTAATTAATTTATGTGCTAGAGATTGCCCCCAAATGGTTTCTGCACGTACCCTCATACACCTTTTTCATGGCATAGTCAGTCTCTGCCTTTCTTAAGCATTTTATGTGTGGTAATGAAAAACTTCTTCGGTATAGGATTCCTTCTAGCAGCGTATATCAGGCTGAGGCATAGAACTCATCTTGTTTCGGTCTTATCTTTTGGGAGTTTTCTTTGACTAAGATAGTGAATGATGTGATCCATCCACTCATCCTCGGTGAGGTCCAATTCCATGGACTCCAATACCCCAATACATGGGTGGGCGAGGTATTCCATTGGGATAGTCATGTTTAGCTCATGTACAGATGCTGAGGCTAATCTTGCCAGGGAGTCTGCATTACTATTCTGGGACCTCAGGATGTGGTCGACTTGAATGCTGCCAAGTCTTAAAGGGAGGGTCTTGACCTGGGTAAGGTATTGTTTTGTGCGTTCCTCTTTGGCTTGGAAGTCCCCCTTCACTTGTCCCACTATAAGTTGTGAGTCGCTGTATATTATAAGATTCTTCACCCACATGGCGTTTCTTCATCTTGGACCAAGGTCGAGGCTAACTCCACTAAGAAATCAGCCACGGCTTGATCTTTGATTGCAATATTTGGTTCAAACTTTATTTCAAACTATGATAATTCAATAGCCCATTTAGCTATCCTTCCAAACACTTCGGGTTTCATCAACACCAGCTTCAGCGGATACTCGATCCTGATGGTGATTGGGTGTACCTGAAAATATGGCCTCGGTCTTCGAGCAGATGTAACAAGCGCATAAGCTAGTTTTTCCAAGTCTGGGTATCGTGAGTCAGTGTCAGTAAGAGATTTGCTGGTGTAATATACATGCCTCTGAATTTCCCTTTTTCTCTGACTAGGGCTGAGCTAACTGCCGCTGGAGTGGCAGCCTGGTACATGAAGAGAACTTCCCCTGGGACAAGCTTGCTCAACAAGAGTGGCTTCCCTAAATAGTCCTTCAGCTGCTCAAAGGCCTTGAAAATCCTTTCTCTTGGAGACACTTGTCTATAGCTTGAGACGAACCGATTCAGGGCAGTTACTCGTCCATTCAACCGCTGCACTTCTTTTACGTTTTGGGGTGGTTGCATCTCCATAAGGGCTTGGATCTTATCCAGGTTTGCTTCAATCCCATTTGGTTTACTATGAACCCAAGAAACTTCCCTGCTCCTGCTCCAAAAACACAATTGGCTGGGTTAAGCCTCATGTTATACTCCCTTAGAGTTGAAAAGGTTTCGGCTAAGTCCATCAACAGTGAGGTAATAGTGGTGCTTTTAACAAGCATGTCATCAACGTATAATTCCATGTTTCTCCCTATTTTCTTTGTGAACATCTTGTTTACAAGGCGCTGATATGTAGTCTCAGTGTTCTTTAACCCAAAGGGCATGGCTTTATAATAATACAAACCACTTTCAGTGGTGAATGCATTCTTTTGTTCATTTGACAGATACATTCTTATCTGATTGTAGCATGAGTACGCATCCATAAAACATAAAACCTCATACCCCGATGTGGCATCCACCAGCTGGTCTATCCTTGGAAGTGGGAAGCTATCCTTGGGGCAGGCCTTGTTAAGGTCGGTGAAGTCAACACACATTCTCCCTTTCCCATTAGGTTTTTCACCATCACTACATTTGCTAGCAGGTAGTGGACTTCTCTGATAAGTTAGGCCTCTGAGAGCTTGTCCACATCTTCATTCATGACCTTGGTCCTTGCTTTGTCAAAATGTCACCTCATTTGACTTATCGATTTAGCCTCGGGGTTCACCTGTTGTCTGTGTACTATGACCTTTGGGTCTTTCCCATGCATGTCGTCATTCATCTAAACGAAGATATCCATGTTAGGATTGGAGGAATGTAATTAGCTCAGCTTCTGATTCACCGGTGAGGTTGCTCCCAATATTAGTTACTTTAGTTAAGTCGCCTGTGACCAACATAACTTTCTTAACCTCCTCTGTTGGTTCCGCGTGAGCCCTGCCTTCGTCTTGGTCATCCGATGTCGTTTGCAATGGGTGTCTTGTGGGTGACACTTTCTCTTTCTTATATCACATCCTCAGGATCATGGAACATTGCAATGCGTGCTTCTCTCCTATGCAACGACGTGGCATAACACTCTCTAGAGGACCTCTGCCCGCTCTGATAGTTCCCACATCATGTGGAGTGGGGGACTTCATGACTTGGTGGTAGGATGATAGGATTATTCTAGCCATGTGTATAAATGATCACCCCATGATCCTGTTGTATGCTTGGGTGTTGTGGACCCCTAGGAACTTTGTCATCACCGTGACCTGCTGTGGGTATTCTCCTATGGTGACCGAAAGTTCGATGCTCCCATGGGGGAATATGAATTCTCCTCTAAAGCCTACTAGGCTTGTGGCTTCGGGAATGCACTCATTAGGGTCAAGTCCCATTTGCATCAAGGCTTCCATACCTAAGGGGGAGCCGTTAGGTACTCCTTAACTTTGGCAAAGGCTTCAGCCGCTCATGGAGTTTTTCTATAACCTCTCGAAGAAAGGCCGCATATGTCCATTGATTTGGAGATGTACCTATTTAGGGTGGTCATTTTTCCCATTAACCCTTGGATTTCTTTGAGGTTCAATGGGGACCTCATTTCTGTGATTGCCCTCACCTGGTCTGGGTTTACTTCCATTCCCTGTTGCATAATTAAGGGTCCAAGGAAATTTCCCGTGCCATTCCAAAAGTGCACTTCTTCGGGTTCAGCTTCATGAAATTTTGCCTTAGAACAGAGAATGCTTCTTTAAGGTCCTGAATATGGTCTTTCCCGCTTTTTTTACTTTCGACTAGCATGTCATCAATATAGACTTCCATATTCTTTCCAATCTACTCGTGGAAGACCTTATTCACCAGTCTTTGATAGGTTGCACCTGTCACCCTATCTGGATTGTGGGGAACATTCTACACATCAACTTTTCATCGTGTTGGTACAGCTCCATGTCTTGTCTGAATTGTCGAAGATAGTCTACGGGATCAGACTTTCCTTTGTAACATTTGAACTTGGGCGCAATGATTTTTTTTGGGTACGGGCGTTGCTAGGACTTCTGGGCCTAATGGCATCCAGATAAGAGATTCAAGGTCGGTTTTTCCCATGCTCCTGAGATTTCTTATCTCCATCATCTTTCGGTCGAACAATTTTTCTATCGATGCCTTTGACATGACTCGGGATTGCCGAGCCTCTCCCTTAGCTTCCTTCATAAGGTTTTACGACTGAACTTCTTCTTCCCGTCGCATGTTTCTACTGTTCTCGCGGTCCCCTTGCCTTTCATCTCGATGGTTTCCCCTGGAGTGGGTTTCCTGTTCATTGTTGTTTTCCCGTTCGTTGTCATGCACCTACTGGCGGACCTCTGCTCGCGTTTTCATGAGTTCCTGTTATAATGTATTAATCTGTAATTGCACATTTTGCCATGCATTATGCATTACTTCAGTGTTCTTCGTTCCATCTCATGCATCCCGTTTAGGATTGTCTACAACATTTCTGTGGGCGGGGTTGGTTGATCTACCTGCTCATGTTCATTTCTACGCATGTTGTCTCTATTTAGAGCTGCGTTGGATCTAGTTCTAGGCATGTTTATGGATTTGTACATTGAGTCTCTTGAGCTTTTCTCTCAACTCTCAACGAGAGCACCAAAATATAAATGATTTTTTTTTCACTAATAAAGGATTAAAAGAAAACGTATTGATAAGGGTAGACTTATATGAGTATTAATGAGAGTGTAAAAGGATTTTTTCGGCTAATCAAGGACTAAAGGGAAAAGTATTGATAAGGGTAGACTTATACGAGTATTAATGTGTGAGAGAGAGTTTAAGAGCAATAGATTGTAGGGAGTAAATGCTCTGAGTTATATATATTTGGGTTGTATTGAATGTATGAGTTTCACTTAGTACACTGGCCTTATATAGGCTTCCTAATTTACATGAATTAATTAGAGTAATAATAAAAATGGGGGAGATGTTCCTGCCAAGTATGACCCTTATTCCCTTCCTTACTTGTCATTTTCATATGACTCACTCATCCACCAATCAGTCATAGTCATTTGGTGATTTCTTATGGTTCAAGCTAGTCACTCGTAGCCACTTGGTGGCCTGTTATCCTGTCTCGTCTGAGTTATTCAACTACCTAATCAATCATGCCACTTGACTATCATTCCGGATCCATTTCGTCCATTCATGTTCTTCTTCTAATCCTCCTCTTCCCGCTCTTGCATAGATTAACGAGTCCTTTACCCGTTCAGGGCAGATCTCTGAGTCTCATCCTTTTTCCAGAAGAGTGGGTCCCCTTAGTCTTTTCCCGTTCTTGAAGGCATGGGTCCCATGTCCGTCAATTCCCATTAACTAGTCACTTTTTCTCGTTCTGATACTCTTTCCCATTCTGATACTCTTTCCCGTTCTTGAAATGATGATCTCCGTTCTTGAGGTGCTGGTCCCATCCTTGAGGTGTTGATCATCTGTTTATGGGTGTCTCGTGACTTCAGTCTTGTAACCCGTTTCCACTTTTTACCGCTTTCCGTGAGCCGTTAGGTAGGTCCCCATTGTCCACATGGCAGTTGATATTTTTTACCTATTCAGATGGAATTCACTATCCCTAACAAAAGCTTCAACAAGTAGAAGCAGCAGAGGAAGATGACTCATTCTTTGACTTGGAGCTCATCACCAATCCCGACTTTGACAACAAGGAAAATAACAACCACCTAAATGACAAGAAGAATAATAACAGGTCTTCCCCTGACCAAACCAGTAAGAAGACACCAACTCTGGTTTACTCCACAAGAAAAATCCTCCCAATCGAACCCACTTCCAAGCCTCAATCTCCCATTGCTCTTCTTAAATAAGTTCCTAAAAAATTCCTAGTCTTCATCTTCAAGAAGCAAAAGTCAATGAATCCTCATAAAACAAAGCAAAAACAGACCTAGAATCTCCAAAACCCAGACGTTTTAAGTAAAAAATTGAATAACTGAAATCGTCTTTTCGAAAGACGATTTCAATGTTCAAAGAAATCATCTTGACCGACTGAAAATCATCATTTTCAAATACGATTTTTCACACGTCCAAAACTACCTTAGTTTTAGAAAATTTTCCAAAACCACCGCATTTCAGGACTTTTTTAAAAAACAGCTTTGCTTTGTCGAAAAGCCGTTGAAGAGCAGGGAGAGTGAGGCTGTTCATTTTGGCATATTGGGTTAGGAAAAATACAAAAATAAGAAAAAATGACATCGGGAGATAAAAAGAATCTAAGGAAAAACTCACACTGTGGTTGTGCCTTTCAAATTGTGTTATGTAGATAACTGAATCAACTTTTTATGATAAGTGTAGATTCAATTGTGTGGAATCACACATAATTCAATGCACAATATAATTCTTACTTTTTTCTATTAGTTAAGTCCGATCACTACTTAAAACATAGTATTAAAGATAAAAGTATCAAAGTCGTATGAGTTTCATTTCAAAATTCAAAGAGGACAAAAACAGGGGACACTGTTCCGCGGCCAACTCATTATTGAACCGTTGAAGAAGCACTTATTAAAGTTTGTCTTCTTCCGACCAACAAGTCCCTACTGGCTACTGCATCTTTTTATTCTAAACCCCTTTTCCCCTCTCTGTTGGACAACACACACTTCAACCAATATTTATTTACAAGTCAGTAGGTACAGATTTAAATTCAATTTTAATAACTATTAAATTATAGTTTTTTAAATAAGAAATGGGTAGGAGATGACCCGACTACCTCGCAGGAAAATTGTGTCTACTCTACTCACACACTGCGTCGACGTTCTTCCATGACATACACACTTCTGTCAGGGTGGAAATTTAAGAAAAATCAAACATATAAGCAAATTAAATAAAGAAGGGAAGTGGCCAGGAGCGGTTGTTGATTACTTGTTAGTTGGTAGGGTGATCCTGTCATCCTTCTTTTTTCCCTTCTCCAACAAACGTCCTTACTTGTTCAATGTTTGCTATTACAAAACTACCCTCTCCAACCACAAATTTGTCTAGCATATAAGCTCCCTATTAATCAATTAAGCTTCCCATAATTTCTCTCATAGCTAGGTGGGGTTCTCTTTTCTTCTGCGAGGTTCTTCAAAACCTCGCAGACAGAAACAAGAAAAACCCAACACCCCCTTTGATCTGAATAATTACACAGTCAGACTATTAGTGAAGAAGAAGTAATATGATGAAGGTAATAATGGGAAGAAGGATGTGGAATATGATGAGGGTCACATTGTTGATGATAAAGAAAGGGTTGATTTCAAGGAGGAAGTTGATCATGCATTTGAATTCAACCCTCAAAAGAGGGAAGCTCCTCTTGAAATATCTGAGTTTAAGGCGCAATTTCATCACATTCCATTCCAGGACGACCAATATGGCAAGTGGCAGCTTCGGCATACAGGAATACGAATTCTCTTGCTCTAACAGTCCAAACCCTGTTTTTTTCCGCTTGCCAAAACGCAAACACCATTACTTCCCCTGCATCAATCCCCCCCAGGTAATTGAAGAACAACAAGAAGAAGAGGAATCCCTTGATGAGTTGTTATCCCCACTTTCTGTGAGGATATTGAATTATTTATCAGAGGAGGAAGAGTACGAAGAAAATGGAAATAATGGACAAGTGGATTTAATGGCTGAACAGTTCATCAGAAGATTCTATCAACAGCTTAAGTTACAAAATCGCAGTATCCAACTGCTGCAATACCCAGAAAATTAATTGTCTCAGTACACATTGTTCTTAATTTATATGTTTTTATTCAATTAATTTGTTGTTCTCATAATCACATTGTAATTTCTTTAATACTTAATGCTTTCTTCTGGGTTATGTTTTCATAATGTTGTGGAAAATTCAGCTCTGTCTGATGCTGATAGTATATCGAAGATTAGCACTAATCGTTTGCAATACCAACATTCAAATTTATAATTAATTGATCAAATACCTCTTACAAACTTGGTGATCAATAACCATTTATTAACTAATATGTACTTCTAGTCTTCTTCTAGTATAATTAATCAAATACCTCTCGCTCTCGTGAACTGGTTCTTCAAGTAATTAATCTCTCACGCTGAAACCTAAAAAAACTAAGATATATATAATTCATAAGATGTATATAAGTTAATCTCCCACGCTCGAACCTAAAAAAACTAAGATATATATAATTGGTAAGATGTAATTTCGCATGAAATAAAAAAAATATGACTTACATTTGAAAGCCTTAGACCACATGAATAAAATTTAATGACTAAACTATATATAATATATATAATCTATATTATATTAAAATGAGCTTAAAGGGGAGGAATTTTTAATTTTTTCTTTTACCCTTTAAGTCCCTTTAAAATATCAAATAAGTTAGATATTTCACCAATTTTTCATTTGCTTTATTTACATAATAAATTTTCTAAATAGTTTATGAATTAAATATGTTTAATAGTATTGTGTAATTAGGAACTTGAATAATGTCTGCAAAGACTAATTTTAAGATTTTTTTTATGTACAATGAATAATAATTTTTTTAATTGTTCATATTTTTTTGTTACTGATTTGTACAAATTATATTATGTGATATTTATATATTTTTCAATAATCTATAAGATGTAGATTAAAGAAGAAATTAATATATTTTTTTTGTTAGCAACATTAAAGTTAATGTAAATGAATTTAAAGAAGAAATTAATATAATTTTCAATAATCTATTAACAATCTAATCATTTCTTAAAAATATGACATAGTGATAAAGTAAAGTAATTTTCTATAACATTTAAAAAACAAAGCTATATAGTATGATTACAAGCATATGATTTTTAATTTAACACACCTTACTTTATGTACACTATATTCTAGCACCAAAACTTCTAATAAGTATAATATCTAAATTATATATTCTATAATTTCTAGTGAGTCACTAGGTTACTCATTTATAATGTGCAAGGCATGTTGTTTGGAAGGTCTCATGTTATTTAACTAGAGAGAGTTTCATTGATACCTTATTTAATTCAATATATAATATAAATTTAATTTTAGAAATATTAAAAATTAGTACATTTTCTCTTACTCTATAAAAAGAGAAAATGAATAAAACTAGACTTATTACGTGCAACGCACGTACGTTTTTACTAGTATCTTTAAAAAAGGCTTGCGAAGGAAAAACTTTTGAATGCCCTTAATACCCTTAACAATTGTATTAATTCCAGAACAAGTCAACAAAAATAAAACTTAACCATAAATTCTAACGGAACTTTATCTCCAATACATATTCATTCTAAACACTATCTTCAATACAAATTCATTCATCAAAGACAAGAGAAAATTTTGAATGCCCTTAATACCCCTAACAATTGTATTAATTCTAGAACAAGTCAACAAAAATAAAACTTAATCTGTAAATTCGAACGGAACCTCATCTCCAATACATATTCATTTTAAACACTATCTCCAATACATATTCATTCATCAAAGACATTACTTCCAATGGATTCATTCTACACATTATCTCTAACATAGATTCATTCACAAATGGTGTAATTGTTCATCAATTCTTTCAATGTCTTCACTTGAGACTCTTAGAATTCTAAGAGTATATAGTCATCAAGATATGCCAATTCTCATCCTGCTACAATCTACCAAAAAAATTAGTACAAATCAAATACATAGCCTCTTGGAAATATTGTTTGTCAACAATACCTATAGTCAAATTCAAGATCTGGAAGTATTTCAGAGAGAATGGAGACATATAACAAGAACAACGGAGACTTGGAATGAAACTCATTTACATCGATGAAGAGGTGAAAATTCTATTATAAGGTTATATTAACAATTTTTGTTAATATGGTAGTGCTGAAGATAGTCTTCTGACTTTTTTTGTACTTTTCGGGGAACTAAGGTCTAAAGCCATCACGTATAATGATGCAATAGAAAAATTTAAGAATGTTCTTAAAAATGCTACGACTTATCTGACAAAATATGGCAATGTTAAGTCCATTGATCAGAGAGTCAAGAGTGTGCATGAAAATATTGAATTGAGTTTGTCGTAATGACAGAAATTGAAGAAGTTGACAACATATCATTCAATGCAGAAAAATACAATTTCCTTGACTTTTCAGAGGAAGAAACAATTAAAGACAGCAAAACAACTATCGGCATTATTTATTATTTATTACATGAGTATTATTTTCAGTTATATATTATGTTATTTGATTTCTTACTTTATTTTATTGGAGTTGTTATCAAAGTGGGACCTATTTTTTCAATCAAACTCAAGAGTACACCGAATCGAGTTGCAGCAAAAATAGATATTGTTCCTTTACACTGAGAGTAGGTTATGAAAATAAAATACTTATTTTTATTCATTTAATTCATTTGAACTTTGATTTTGTTTACTGTTATATACTATATAGATCGAAGACCATCAAAATGACTATGTGGGGAGACATAGCAGATAATGAAGGTCATGAATTAGAGGAAAACTTTAACAATCATCGAGTTATAGTTGCATGTAATCTCAAAATTCCACTCTATGAAGGTATGAAAACAGTGTTTTCAAAAGAATATATACATACCAGTAAATACTTTTAACATTTTGCTTTATGCAGGTGAAGTAAGTGTCTCCACAACAATGCAGAGAGCAGTTTGTATTGAACCGCCTATAAGTGAAGTTTTTGAATTTCATAATGTTTAAGAGTTCAGCAATTTTGGTTCAACTTTATACATTTCAAAAAAATTGTTGTGACTTTTTAAATTCCCATTTTTCTAATCTAGAGTACTTTAAGGTTATTCGTGCATGTTTAATTTTCTAAAATAGTTCTATGCATATTTTTTTTCAAATCTAACTAAACCCATTTCTTGCATAATGAAAACGATTATGTTGAAGGAAGATATTGTCACTTTCTAGGGTCCATCAAAGAAATTTTTAGAAGCTCCAGTAGTTAATTTAGAGGAAGTACTAAAAGGAACAACAAAACATGTACATTGTTCTTGCAAAGCAAAAATCATAAAGATAGTCAATGCAGATAATCCATTGCTGAAAAATTGTAAGTAATGCAAAATTGTAAGAGCAATGTGCCATTTGTGAGAAGATATATATTGAAGATCATTGTTTTAGGTGGTCAAATGGAAGCATATGCAACAATGTTTGACTCAATAGAGGCCTTAATTGGATGTGCCATCATTGAATATGCCAAATAAATATTTAC
Source organism: Datisca glomerata (assembly GCA_003255025.1). Taxonomy (NCBI): domain Eukaryota; kingdom Viridiplantae; phylum Streptophyta; class Magnoliopsida; order Cucurbitales; family Datiscaceae; genus Datisca; species Datisca glomerata. Next base: position 2,423,203 of record QANY01009387.1, read on the forward strand.
GGTAAATTCAGAATTACAAAAATTGTTTTATAAATCTTATTGATAAGATACTAATATGTTTTGCTATCTCTCAATTATGCAGATTGAGGAAAAAGAAAAATCCCAGTTCCACAGAAATATGATTCTATCAAATGACAAAGAATATATGTACATGACCAAGATTGATGAAGGGAACGAAAGAGATAGAGCAAGAAAACATCTTATTGTTCAAGAAATAATGAGTGCAAGCGATTCATCAAGTTCATTTGAAAATGGAAGAGACTGCAACATTAGGAAGAAATTAAAGATTGAAAAGTAGCAGCGTCTTAGTTTTATTGATTTTATGACTTTTTAATTATCGACACAGTAGTATGACATGAATTTATTTATATTACATTAATCTTAGTTGGGTTGTTAGATAATATGGTCTTATTTGCAAATAAAAAGAAATATAAATGTTTAGTTTTGATTTATAATTCATGAAATGTTCTATTATAAAAAGTTATTTGTGTTGGTCGTCACGCTGCGTGAGCGGCGGAAGCGTGTGGCGCGAGGCCATTTGAAATTTTTTTTTTAATAAAAATCGAATCTTTTAACAAAACAAAATCGCACAACATTATGATAACAAAAAATCTTTTATTGAAAGCTCTTTTCAATCAGTGAGAATCCATTATATATTTATATATTAAATTAACAACATATAAGATTAGGAATCATATACCTCTTGTAGTCTAAATCAAGCGTCCTCGAAAAAACAATTGATTCTCCGTTCCCACGAAATCGTTCTAACGATCAACATACTCCAAGATCCACACCAAGATCTTCTAAGTCAATACTTAACGAACTAGGACATGTGTTGGCACATAGAATATAATGAAGAAACCTTTCTGTCTTTAGATGTACTCAACACATGAGATCTAAGAATTTTACTAAGAATGAATTTTGTGAGACGATTCTCTAAAAGAACGTGACGATGATTATTTTAGAGAATTGATTAACTCTTAATCGTAGAAAAATCACTCCTTGAGAATTGTGTTCTTTTCTCAACTCTTGATTGATGAACTGATTCTCTCATTCAACTAATTGATTTATTCTTGATTTATTCATATATCTCAGATCATCAGAATAATATCTATATATTTTTTTTGATAATGACGTATCAGATATTTTAGGATAATTGAAATAATATTTAATCATAAAATAGCAAATAGCAATAGAACCCACTGCTATTGTGTACAACTACAGTGCCATAGGGCACTGTAGTGTAACGTGAGGTAGCACACTGCTTCATGGCACTGTGCCTCATGGCACCACTGTAGTGCCATGTGGCACTACAATGTTGCACACCCACAACTGTAGTGCCATGTGACACTACAGTGGTTCATGTCAATTTAAGATACTTAATCAATGATTGACACTTGGTAATTACTGCGTATTAAATATTTATTTTAATTAAATTAAATATCTAGTTATTTGTTAATTCAAAATTAGCATATCTGATTAATTCTATCAACAAGTTATCTGTTATTTCACCAATAACAGATTTAGTTGATCCAAATTATTATCTAATAATAATTTGGTTATCTAATTTCACAAATTAGATATTTTGTCTCACTTATCGATAATTAGAAAAAATTGATAATTATTTATATATATATTAATTTCAAAAATTATATATATAAGTAATTTAGTTAATTAATTTTTAATTAATTAATTCAACATAATTATGTACTCGTTCCAGAATAAAAATTTCTTTGCAAGTAAGTCATTTTTTATGTCCTGAAATTTCACACCCTAAATTGCGTAGTACATAGGTGCCTGGAGACCATGGACCTATAAATCAAATTATTAATTAAACTCTTTAATAAAATAATCTTATTTATTAATTCCATGATTACTCGACTATAAATATGGAATTACACTCTTAGAGATTATAGATTGTATTTACAGAGTATTCTCATGTAGTTCACTGATATAATCATTTCATGTAATTTTGTTCTCCAATTATTTGTTCGTAAATTAAAACTGATCAACATTATCATTTTATCCTTAATTACCATTAATCCACTAGTGAATGACTAATTTATAATCTTATTATAAATTTGAGCCCAATAACCATTCAGTTTCAGAATTAACATTTAAGGAAACCAATATACGATCCGTTATGAAAACTTGGATTCCAAATCTTATAAGATCATGTTTCCAGCCATCCACATCACTGAATCTCTAAAACAAAAGTCACTAGCCTCTTTTACAAATAAACCTTAACGAGTGAATCAAAAGATCTAGTAGACATGTATAGAAGTTCATGACTACTCAGGATTCAGACTGATCTACATATGATCATCGAATTGATGTGTATTAAATCTTTATTATAAATGGCATGTTGATAAAGATATTAATTCACATCAGTCCAGTCATATATAATCTCATTATATGAAGTATTTTCACTAAGATATCTATCCACATCAATGATCAAGATCTAAATCACAAGCATTCATAATTTTAGTGAACCGTACTAGTAGCCATTCGTTAAAGATTTCATACTTTAATATGTTGCTGACAATTTTATTCATTATCATGATCTTAATCCTCTCGTACTAATACAAGATCATAGTCTCATTAATGAATTTAGAATTTTAAGATAATTATATAAATTGTTCAGTAATAATTTAATAGAACAAATATAAGAAAAATGTAATCATCACTAAATTTCATATCAAAATGTCAATACACATGCTTTGAGGGCATAACCCTCAACAATCTCTCACTTGCCCTAAAGCAAATGTGGCATCTTTCTTAATCCCTTGTTTCGCACATGACTCTCAAACGACTTTGCAGGAAGTGTCATGGTAAATAGGTCAGACATGTTCTGAACCAATGTTATCCCCATAACTGTCAGAGCCAGATTCTGATCCAACGTTATCTTCATAATAGTTAGATCACCTCGTTGTATGACCCAGACGTCAAATTTTAACTATCCTTATTTAATTCCTAATCAGTATATCCAATGCGATTCAGGTCTTCACCTGAATAAATAAGCATATAGTTTCTTGTTCTCTCAAGATACTTTAGAATGTGCTTTACTGCAATCCAATGTTCTAAACATGGATACGATTGATAACGATTGACAATTCTCACTGCATAACAGATGTCCGGTCTCGTGCACAACATGACATACATGAGAATTCCAACTTCTGAAACATAAGGAACCTTTCTCATATCCTCTTCCTCCTAATGTGTTTCAGGACATTGTTCATTCGAGAGGACAATTCCATGTCTGGTCGGTAGTTGACATTTCTTAGATTTCTCCACAAAGAATCTCTCCTGCACTTTATCAATGTAAGATGCCTAAGAAAGTACCAAGAGCTTGTTCTTTCTATCCCTTAGGATTTGGATGCCTAAAATATAGCTCGCCTCTCCCAAATCTTTCATTTGGAATTTCTCAGCTAACCACTTCTTTACTTTTAACAAAGTTTCTACATCATGTTGGGGGTTATGCCCTCAAAGCATGTGTATTGATATTTTGATATAAAATTTAATGAGGATTACATTTTTTTATAAATGTTCTATTAAATTATTCTTTAATAATTTATATAAATATTTGAAAATTCCATAATCGTTAATGAGACTATGATCTTGTATGGGTATGAGAAGATTAAGATCACAGATAATGAATAAAATTGTCAGCAACATATTAAAGTATGAAATCTTTAATGAGTGGTTGCTAGTACGGTTCAGTAAGCATTAGGAATTCGTGTGATCTAGATCCGGATCAATGATGTGGATAGACATCTTAGTGAATATACTTTATATAATGAGATTATATATGACTAGAACGATGTGAACTAATACCTTTATCAACGTGCCATTTGTCATAAAGATTTAATACACATCAGTTCTATGATCATATGTAGTTCAGTCTGAATCCTGAGTAGTCATGAACTCCTATACTTGTTTACTAGATCTTTTGATTCACTCGTTATGGTTTATTTGTAAAATAGGCTAGTGACTTTTATTTTGGAGATTCGGTGATATGCATGGCTGAGAACATGATCTGACAAGATTTGGAATCCAAGATTTCCTAACGGATCGTATATTGGTTTCCTTAAGTGTTAATTCTGAAACTGAATGGTTATTGAGCTCAAATTTATAATAAGATTATAAATTAGCCATTCACTAGTTGATTAATGATACTTAAGGATCAAAAAATAATTAGAAGGGTAAAATGATAATTTTGATGAGTTCTAATTTACGAACCAATAATTGGAGGACAGAATTACATGAATTAATTATATCAGTGGACTACATGAGAATACTCTGTAAATACATTCTATAATCACTAAGAGTTCAATTTCATATTTATATTGGAGTTATAATGGAATTAATAAATCAGATTATATAATTAAGAGTTTAATTAATAATCTGATTTATTGGAGCTTAGGATTATAAGTCCATATTCCTCAAATCACAACTATACTACCTAGTCTAAGGTGTGAATATCTCATAATTATGTACTTGTCCTAGATATTAGTTGATTCAAACTAATATCTAATAATAATTTAATTATCTAATTTCATAAATTAGATATTTTGTCTCACTTTTTTATAATTAAAAAATAGATAACTATTTATAAATATATTAATTCCGAAAATTATATATATATAATTTATGAGGGTGCATCACTGTAGTGTCATGTGGCACGACAGTTGTGCACCATTATACATTGATGATTAACTTGAAAGATCTTGGTGTGGATTTCAGAGTCTGCTGATCGTTGGAACGATACCGTGGTATGGAGAATTGATTTGTTTCGCAATGACGCTTGATTTAGATTACAAGAGGTATATGATTCATAATCTTGTATGTTGTAAATTTAATATATAAACATATAATGAATCCTGACGAATTGAAAAGAGTTTTCAATAAAAGATATTTTTGTATTGTAGCGTTGCACGAATCTATTTTATTAGAAGATTCGATTTTTATTAAAATTTTAATTTTTAAAATGGCCATGCGCCACACACTTCCGCTACGCACGCACCGCGATGACGCATCATTCCCAATGAGTAGAATATCGTCAACATAAAGAATTAAGAAAACTGTTATCTTATCTTTGATTTATTTATAAATACAGGCTTTGTCTACATTTTGCTCGAAGCCGTAAGACTTTATAATCTCATCAAGGTAGGATTCTAAGATCTAGATGCTTGCTTTAATCCATAAATGGATTTTAAGCAACTTGCATATTTTCTGATTTTGCCCATTTTGTATGAACCCTTCTGGTTGAATCATATAGATGCTTTCTTCAAGAGAGTCATTCAGAAAAGATGTCTTAACGTCTATTTGCCATATCTCATAGTCAAAATTAGCGGCCATGGACAAAAGAATACAAATGGATTTGAGCATGGCCACACGGGAGAATGTCTCTTTATAATCGACTCCCTCCTTTAGTGTATAGCCCTGGGCTACTAACTATGCCTTGAAAGTCTGTACTTTCCCATATGCACTACTTTTCTTCTTGAAGATCCATTTACATCCAATAGGTTTGATATCTTTAGGTGGATAGACAAGTTCACCGACGGAATTAGAATACATAGATTCCATTTCCTAGTTCATGGCTTCTTGCCATTTCTCTTTTTCCGGATCATCCATTGCTTCTTCATAAGATATAATGGATCATCCTTATCAGTGTCTGACACTAGGACACGTGCTTCTAGTTCGTAGTGAACCGATTGTCTCATAGCCCTCCCATTACGGCGTTGCACTGGGGTTTCTTTTGCAGGAACTGTGATTTTTCTGGTTTGTCGTTTATCAATAGAAATTGAAGGTGGTCTGATCTCATCAGTCGCTAATTGCTCGAGAACTACTTTGCTATGAGGTTTTAATTTTGCATTTAGTCATGCTCAAGGATGGTTGCATTTGTCGACACAATACATTTTAGTCCTTGTGACTATAAAGTACCCACCTCTAGTCCCTAGAGTATAGCCTACGAATATGCATACCTCAGGCCTTGAGTCTAACTTTCCAGTCTTGTGTCTAAGAACGTGACCTAGACACCTCCATATACGAAAATGACACAAACTATATTTAGAGCCATTCTATAACTCTAAAGGCGTTTTGCTTACATACTTAGAGGGCACTACATTCAAAATGTAAGTTGCTGTGTTTAGTGCATATCCCTAAAATGTAAGTGAGAGTGATGAGTAACTTAACATCGACCTAACCATATCCAATAAGGTTCAGTTTCTCCTCTCTGCAACAGTATTTTGCTGTGGTGTTCCAGGTGCTGTGAGTTGGGATATGATTCCACACTCTAGCAAATAATCATTGAATTTTAAATTCAAGTATTCACCGCCTCGATCGGATCAAATGGCTTTCAGTGGTTTACCTAATTACTTTTCGGATTGAGCTTTGAAGTATTTAAACTTTCCAAAAGTTTCAGACTTTTTTTGCATTAGGTAAGTATAACCATATCTTGAGTAATCATAAGTATAACGAAATACTCATACCCACCTCTAACTTGTACATTGATAGGTCCATAAACATCACTTGTACTAGCTCAAGTGGTTCCTTGGCTCTTTGGCTCTTTCCAGAGAAAGGTCTCTCGATCATTTTACCCTCTAGACAAGATTTACAAACAAGAAAAGTTCCAATTTTTAATTTTCTCGAAGAACCATGCTTTTTTAACATTTTTAACTATCTAGATTAATATGTCCATCCTAAGATGCCAAAGATATGTGTTATCATAATCATGAGAAACTCTTTGTCATTTGTTAGTTTTAGGTTTTGCTAGTTTAAATAATTCAGAATTATTTAACGGGCGTTATGTCAGTTTAAGCATATATAGTACATTTATATCTTTTGGATGACAGTTATCGAATCCATTCTTAGAAACAATAAATTTTTTTCTTGATAAAAGAAACTTCAAATAATTGTTTTTGCAAAAATGAAAGAGAAATCAAATTTCTCAAAAATCCAGGATTATAATAAACATTGTTCAAACCTAAATAATTATATCCAAAAAGTAAACGGACTGTCCCTAATGCTTTAGCTAACACGAGCGCACTACTGCCAACTCTCAAAATGAACTCGCCATCAGCTAGCTCCCTCCTTTGATGAATCAAGCATCTGCAAAGAAGAACATACATGGTTAGTGGCTCCTGAATCAAGTATCCAGGATGACAAATCATATTCTACTAAACAAGCTTCAAGAATAAGTAAATCATATTTACCTTTCTTTTTCAGCTCGGAGAGATACTTGTAACAGTTTATCTTCCAATGACGTTCAATCCCACAGTGAAAACATTTTCCCTTGGGATTGCTGTCTTTCTTGTTTTCTTGGTTTTTGGCGATGTCTTGGATTTCTTCCCTTTCTTGTTCTTACGTTTTCCCTTTCCATTAATCTTCTTTCTCTTGTTACTTTTAACAGTGGAAGAAGGCTTTTGCTCGAATACATTTACCTCACCCTCATTGGTCATTCTAAGGTTAAGTGACTCAAAAGTGTGTACTTCATTCAACAATTGGGTTATATTGAATCATAACTTGTTCATAACATAGTTGGTCGTGAACGCAGAAAAAGCTGGTGTGAGCGACTCAAGTATAATGCTAACTTGAGTCTGTTCATTAATGGTCGCTCCACGTACTTCTGTCTCGTGCATTATGTTGATCATGTTCAAAACATGTTCTCGCACAGAAGTACGCTTTCTCATCTTAGTTGTCATATAACTCCTAGTGGCCTCATGACGACTTTGATCAGGTTGCTACCCAAACATCACCTATAGAGATTCCATAATCTCATACGCAGTCTCCATGCTTTCATACTTGGTTATCAGAACATCATTCATGCTCACAAGCATGTAGCACTTCACCTTGTTGTTTGATATGATCTAAGCATCATATTCGTCCCTAACATTCTTAAGGGCATTAGCAGCGGGCTCCTCAAGACATTCCTCATTAAGAATGAACTTATGGTTCTCACAAAGTAGCATTAAATTCATATTTGATTTCTAACGTATGAAATTATCACCATTCAATATCTCGAGAGCGAGTAAAGCAGTAGCATGGTTGCTCATGATAGACATAATAATGATAACTGAAATTTAAAAACATACAAGATTCAATCTAATTGATAAATATCTAGAATTCGAAAAGTAAACGTGATGCATGAATGTAACATAATAAACACATAAATTAAACATTTACTAATCATGATAAAATAACCCAACGATTAATGTGCTACCTTAGGGTCAGTCACATTAACCTTAGACTGTCTATGAGACATTCTCATCATTATTAATTAAAACTTAAAATATCTCATATTTTCTCTGTTAGCAATAATGCATCGCTTGTTCGGTCAATTCACAGATATCCGCATGAAAGCTTAATCACGACTTTGTGAGTGTAACCCATCATTTCAAATTTCATGACTTTATTTAGAATATGCCGCCTTAGGGTCGGTCAAAACTAAACTACGTCACTTCCTCCTATCTTCTTAAGAAGTCCAATGTTGGTATTGGTACAGCTTGAAACCTTTCTTAGGGGGATGAAAATAAAGCCATCTCGAGGCCCTTACTGTACCTCACGGTGTTGTACTAATGATGGAGACCATATATTACATTGACATGCCAACCTTCTCCCACTCACTATTTTAGGATTATGTGTTTCCATTTTTAACAAATTAATTAATTTTAAACTAATTACTAGTTAAAATAATAACTCTATGAATATTTAATAATCAGTTATATCAATCTTATTGATCTAAGTTCATTTAACCTTCTAAAGCGCCTAAGTCATAATTAGGTAAATTTAGATTAACTAATTAATTATATTCATCAAACTTGAGTAAAACCCTTCTACTAAAGTCGGTCATCCTAAAAGTTATTATAGCCCTTAGTGTGGTGTGATAACCAAGTTTTACTAATTAAAACCTAACAGTTTACATGCAATTGATTTTATAAAATAATACATATAAACATATTAGGACAATCTTAATAAATCATGTTTCTACAGTTGAAATGCATGATTAAATAAAAGTGTGAGATTTTCATGTATGACATGTGATCGACTAATGCATGGACATGTTATCGAACATAACAATTAAAACAATTATTTAATAACTAAATAAAATAATAATGGACCGAGTGACTATTGGGCGTTCTAAATTACAACCCTTGAAATAAAGAAATAAAATTACAAAGCGGACTTCAATAATACATATTTTCCAAATATTACCTTCTTCTGATGTCGATATTCATAATCTCCAAGTTTTGAACAAAATTCTATTCAATTAAGAAAACTAATTTTTCCTAACTAAAAATAATTTCTATAATTATCCTTTTAAAATAGTTGACTTTGACTTAATCAAATAATCACTTTATTTGATTTGGTCAAACTTGAGTCAAACCCAATCAACCTATTAATTTTTAATTTTCATAAAGTTAAAATTTAATAATTAATTTCTAATTTTTATAAAAATAATATTTAATAATTAATTTTAAATTTATATTAATTTCAAAATTTAAAAAGATAATTGATAGCTTGATGGTTATTATCAAATCCTATGGTGGTATGATTGGTTGGTATCAGAGTTTGTACAAAACTTTCCTAAAAGTGGCAATAGTTACCACCGACGACATGACTCTCCTATTGCCGCTCCATCATCGCTTGCCACCACTGCCGCCGCTAGCTCCACTGCGGGTCGCCACCAGACACCACCACCGGAACCGTAATTTTCAGCGTGAAAAAGTAAATTTCTTTCATGAACAGTAATTTTTGTCGTGAACAGTAATTTTTGCCGTGAACAATAATTTCGCGGTTCATCTCGTACGTTCTTCATCTTCTCGCGCTCGAAATAATTACAGTAAATATTCAAAATAAAATTACAAAAATTCCTACGCTCCTAAATGACTTACACAAGATCCAAGGAAAAAATAAAGAGATCAAAACATAACCCAATAATCAACATATAATTAACAATCAATTATTTTCCATACATTAAAAAAACATAAACATCCATTCATTCATACACATCTCATATTATGTGAATAATGCAAGAAATCACACACAATATTTAACATATAAATATATAAAGACAGCTCTGATACCACTTGTTGGTCATCGCAGCGCGTGCGCAGCGGAAGTGGGTGGCGTGAGTCCATTTTAAAAAATTAAATTTTTAATAAAAATAAAATCTTTTAGTAAAACAAAATCGTGCAACGCTACGATAAAAAAAATAACATTTTCTTGAAAACACTTTTCAACCAGTCAGGATCCATTATATATTTATATATTAAATTAACAACATACAGGGTTATGAATCATATACCACTTATATCTAAATCAAGCGTCCTCGCGAAACCAATCGATTCTTTGTTCCGACGATCAACAGACTCTGAGATCCACACCAAGATCTTCCAAGACACATTTTCTGTGTCTAGATGTACTCAACACATGAGATCTAGAGATTTTACTGAGAAGACTTTTGTGAGACAAATCTCTAAAAGAATGTGGCGTTGATTCTTTTGAAGATTTGATTAACTCTCAATTGTAGAAAAATCACTCATTGAGGATTATGTTCTTCTCTCAACTTTTGATTGCTGAACTGACTCTCTCATTCAATCTAATAGATTGATTTGATTTATTCATTCATCTAAGGCTATCAGAATAATATCTATATTTTTCTTGATAATGACGTATCAGATATCTTGGGACAATTGAGATAATATTTAATTATAAAATTACCAATAGTAGTGGGACCCACAACTATTATCAACTGCAGTGCCACATGGCACTGTAATGTGCTGTGAGGCGGCACAATGCCTCACTGTACCACTGTAGTGCCATATAGCACTACAGTGTTGCAGACCTACTACTATAGTGACACGTGACACTATAGTAGTCCATGTCAATCTCTAATACCCAATCAATGATTGACACATGACAATTACTGCGTATTAAATATTTATTTTAATCAAATTAAATATCTAGATATTTAATTCCATATTTTAAGCAAATTAAATATCTGCGTATTAGATATTATTAATTCCATGATTACTCCACTATATATATGGAATTGCACTCTTAGAGATTATAGATTATGTTTACAGAGTATTCTCTTGTAGTCCACTCATATAATCATTTCATGTAGTTTTATCCTCCAAATATTGGTTCGTAAATTAGGACTGGTCAAAATTATCGTTTTACTCTTCTAATTTACCTCTTGATTCTTAAGTATCAATATTCCACTAGTGAATGGCTAATTTATAATCTTATTATAAATTTGAGCTCAATAACCATTCAGTTCTAGAATTAACACTTAAGAGAATCAATATATGATCCATTAAGGATTCCAACTCTTATAAAAATCATGTTCCCAACCATCTATATCACTGTATCTCCAAAAAAAAGTCACTAGCCTGTTTTACAATCAAACCTTAACAAGTGAATCAAAAGATCCAGTAGACATGTATATGAGTTCATGACTACTCAGGATTTAGACTAATCTACATATAATTATCGAATTGATGTGTAAAAAATCTTTATTTATAAATGACAGGTTGATAAAGATATTAATTCACATCGGTCTAGTGATATATAATCTCATTATATAAAGCATATTCACTAAGATATCAATCCAAATTAATAATTCGAATCTAGATTACACGCATTCATAATACTTTGTGAACCGTACTAGCAATCATTCATTAAATATTTCATACTTTAATATGTTGCTGATAATTTTATTCATTATCTATGATCTTAATCCTCTCGTACTAATACAAAATCATAGTCTCATTAACGAATATAGAATTTTTAGATATTTTATATAAATTATTCATTAATAATTTAATAGAACAATTATAAGAAACATGTAATCATCATTAAATTTCATATCAAAATGTCAATACACATGTTTTGAGGACATAACCGTCAACAATATGTCCATTAAATTGTTATGAAATGTTGTTTTCTACTACATAAAAAAATAGTAAACTACCACCTATAATGTAAGTTATAGAATATATATATATATATANTGTCATCCACATAATTTTAACTTATTGTCATCTGCATAATTTTTATTTAATTTGAAGTTCTATTTAATTTAATTTTTATTAAAAATTTAAAGTGAATGAAATTAAAAAAAAAAACTTATATCATGACTTAAAAGTTATGACTTAAAAAAATGAAATTAAATAGAACTTCGAACCATTGATATAAGATATTTTTTTAATTTCATTCACTTTAAATTTTTAATATTTAAAAAGAATACAAAACAATTAATATAAAGCATTATGTGTGAGAATATGTGGATGACAATAAAGTGACTTTCGCAATTGGACATGCAAATATTAACATTGGAATTTATGGTAATGAATGACTTATACAACTTTAATAATTAAGTTCACTTTTCTTCAATTTTTCTTAATTTTCCTCACATTTTTTCTTTTCTTCATAATTTCTAAGTCCAAACAAGTCATAATAGAATAAACTTGAATTACTTACTGGACTACCAAACATTATCCTAGTGACATAAAGAGTCAAGAACAAAATCAAAACCAGCGTCAAATATTAATATACGATCTTCAAAGAAGGTTATCTGCCTCAAGTTTCAAAGTTCAAACCGAAACAAAAGTGAAGTAAGGAGATAAAAGGTGTTATGTCTCAAGTGTCAATAGTTGATGTCTCGATTAGTGTGAGTTTATTCATCATATTCTACAACATCACAAATGCAGTTGAGGCTAAGAACTTTAAAAAATATATTAATTATAGTGATAACTGGAACCTATTTACATCTTTTAATTGAAATTTGATTTTAATCATTTAACTAAGTTCATGTATATTAAATACTCAAAAACAATAAATTGGAAGGTGAAAGCTAGATACCCAAAATTACTAAGTGATTTCATTTATGAAAGGCAACTAAAATGGTGGAAACATGAGTTAAGTGAAATGTATGACAACATATAATATTGTAGAATATGATAGACGAAAAGCTCTAAACTATTACTCTATTTGGTTAGGAATTTGAATAGAACAAGAAAAGCTCTAGCTATTATAGACGAAAAGTTGGTCGAGGGGTTGGTTACTGGGTAGGACGTAGGGGAGAGCAATTTTTTTAATTACATAAAATTTTATAATTTTTTAAAAGCAAAATATAAATTTTTAGCTTAAAAATTTGATAGTACAAAAAGATATCCTGTGAAAATAAAATAATATAAAATAAGGTACTTATATATATGAATATATGTGTGTGTTTATTTTGTAGTTGAGGCAATATATCCGGTGACCATTACATCAGAATTCTTATTACATGCATAAATAAATTAATAAATCTCTTCAGTAACAACTTTTAATTTATTAATAACTTTTGTATATTTTAAATCGATAACACACATATAAAGTTTATATTTAAATGAACATGGTATACTGAAAATTAAAGGTTCAGAATAACGCTTAGACTCTTGGATCACTCTTCGATTTTAGGATGACTCTTTGATTTCATCTATTCAATCAACTACATATGCTTCTTTAATTTTAAAATAGTATAATACTTTTTGTTCAAGATTAAATTTAAAATACCTTCGTATCTTTACATGTAGATTCAACTTTCATATAATTTCTTTGCATGTACTTTCAAATCTGTATTTCAATATTGGCGTTTATTTTTCTTAAAAAACTGACATATAATATAACTAATTCAAACAAATATAAAGAGTATAAAACATTCAAACCTTAAAATAAGACTCTAATTCTTGAGACTATGAAGCAAAAAATTAAGAACCCTCATGCGCATGCGTAAAAACTTAAATTACAAAAAATAAAGTCTTCAGGTGAAGAATTACCATGATACTTTCATAGCTTTAATCAGTAATAAAGAGGCAGAGAGTAAAGAGGAAGAGAATAAAAGAGATTATCACAAGTATGGAAAAAAGATTATAGCTTTTCAAAGTACAAAACTTTTGGCATGAAAATTAGATACAAGAGATCCGAAGGAGCAAGAAATGTGCATTGCCCTTGGTCAGAATCATGAAGAGAATAAAAATCGAAAGAGAACACACAAAATATAAACAGATTTGAGAACTCTACCAGCAATAAATGATTAGCAACAAACTGAAATCGTGGCACAATACACAAACCTCAGTATATATTTAGTGAACATCGGTACATATTTGGTGAACCCCTCCAAAAATTATTAATTTTATACATATTTGATGAATCTCAGTATATAGTTGGTGACCCCAGTACATACTTGGTGAACCCCTACACATTTTTTGTAAACCCCTAAAAAATGAGTTTTTAAATTTTGGTGAACCCCTCAAGAATTTGTTGTACCCCACTACAAAATTGGTGAACAACTAAAAAGTCAATTGCCACTCATCATAGGCGAATCGCCTATCTGGAGCTCCTAAACATCATCCTGAAGTTGCTAATCTCATCTTCAAAACCAAGCTCCATTCAAATGGCTCCAATCGTCGTTTCCCTTTCTAATCACCATACTTGGATAGATGATCGCATATGTGCTATCTAAACACCATTTTTTGGCCCTAATCGCCAATATTTTTTGCTCTAATCACCATCTTCACGATAAACCCTAAATTTGTAATGTTTTAATTAATTATCGTACACCAGACAAATCACCGATAAAAATAGAAAAAATTGGTTCTCTCAATGCAAACATTCACGATATTCAAACTCGATAACAATCATCATTAATAATGTTGTTGTGCTTTTGTGAGAAGTATCGAGTGAGATGGGTTTTCACCATATATATTATAGGTAAAGTTGATAAAAGTCGTCATTATAGGTCGTGATGTTATGATGGTCGGTAAAACCTATTTATCGGTTTGACAAACACCTATAACCCTCATGGTCGGATTTTACTATTAAATCGAACATAACCGCTAAAGGTTTAAATTAAATATTAAAATTTGAAATTTAATCTTTTTTTATAATTATAATCCCATAAAAGTTTGAAGGTAACCTCATTTATGTTTTAATTTATAACCCTATAAATATATTTGTCAAATCTAACCTTTTGTTTCTTATCAAAATTAACCCCAAACTTAAAAAACCATATTCCTCTTCTTTTTGATAAACCTGATACACACCACTCTTCCCTCTCTCAACACTTCATTCATCTTCACTCAAACACTCTACTCTCATCCTTTCTTCTTCATCTTCATCTCTTCATAGCTCGAAATCCATCCAACCCGAGCCAAATCCGTTGTAATACACGAGCCAAACCCGCAATCTCTCATTTCATACATCCCTTGCAACACACAGTTAAACCACACCCAACCCGAACCAAATCCGTCCAACCCGCGACTCCAAACCGCATATCCTTTTAATATTATATGTTTTTTCATAAAAATGGCTAGAGAAAAGCATAAAGTTACAAAGGGAACATTGAGTTTAGCGATGCAACCGAGCTCGAGAAGTTTGAAAGGCTCGTATGACTCGACAAGTGATGGGGTGAAAAGATTTTGTCCAAAGAATCAAAATCTTACTAGCCCTATTCTTCACATTGCTCAAATGGAGCATATATTTCACCAATGCAAACAAGATGTAAGTTTTTCTTTAAAGATTTTGAAGTTTATGTGTGATATTGTTAAAACACCTAATAGCTACTAGATTTGTTCTGGAAATTGAGTTTTTTATGTGATGATTGTAGAAATGTATGGTTGTTGGTAGAAATATATGTCTTGGATGGAAACCTATAGTATTTTCTTGAGTGCCCGTAAAGTGTTCGACGAAATGTCATAATGAATTATATGACATTTTTTAACATTGTCCGTAAGCTGTTTGATGAAAAGGCCACATTGGGGTCTATACTATATTTATATGAACACCTGTAACATGTTTGATGAAATACTATATCCCATCTAAGTAAAATGTAAGTTTCTTTAACAAAATTTTTGGTTATTATGTGTTATAGTGTTAAAACACCAAATAAATACTTGAATCATTTTGAAAATTAGGTTTTTTTTATGAGTTGCCTCTAGAAATGTATGATTATTGGTAGCGATATATGTTTCAGATGAAAAATATAGTGTATGTTTATGTGCTCGTAAGGTGTTCAACAAAATGTTACAATAAAGATTATAGATTATTGTCATTGCTTTCTTTGATATTTTTCCGATGTAATACATCTTTCTTCACACTCTGTTTTCACTGAGTCATGACTTAAATTTTGGTTTCCTAGGAGTTTTATGATCTTGGTGTACATGATTTTGGGAACACTACACTAGTAGCTTGGTGGTACAGTAGGCTTCCTGAAAATGTGAAAAGGAATGCCGATGCTTTCGAGTTTAGGTACTTGAAAAGTATATTGAAAAAGGGATAGATGGATCGCGTCCTACTGAAAATCCTGGCTTAGAAGTGGTGGGATACCCACACCTTTCATATAGATGAAGTGGGTGAAATGACAATGACCCCATTGGACTTTGCTACAGTTACTGGCCTGAAAGTCGATGGTGGACAACTAGACTATGATTTGAAACTCTACAACAACAAGAAGGCATTGCCGAAGCTAGTCGATAAACCGTTGTCAGAGCTTAGAGAAAGAAAGTTAGTTATCAATGAATTTTTTATAATTATGTTAATTACCAGTGTACTACTCCTAAGAAGGAGAAACTTTTTACGAGAGGTTTTCTTCTAGTGATCTTGGGTAGTACAATTTTTTTGCGACAAGAGCAATAAAGTTTATTTGTACTCCTCCTAGCCTAAAGAAAATAGATGAGATATGAGAGTATAATTGGGGTGGTTCGGCGTTGTCCGTATTGTTTTGCAATATAAACTCTTGATGTCGCGGTAAGAGTGTAGGGACTGGGGGTTTCTTGAGAGCGTGAGAGATATGGGCTTGAAAGTACTTTCCATATTTGGCACTGAGTAGACCATTTGGTGGTCGTGACACGTTACTGAGAGTAGCATGTTGGATAGACATTGAGTCGGGAACAAGGGATGTTGGTCACTGCTTAAAGGAATTCCATTTGGTGCTGATGTATCGTATTATACATGTCATTCAAAGGATGGTTGACGATCTTCAACAAAATATCATACCAAAGATCGTGCGATTTATACTCCTTTAAAAATATTCTCAATATTCAACAAACTATCAAACACCTCAACAAATTCAATAACGACAACCACAAATGAGCAAATCCAGAACAATCAGAAAACTCCTAATTACATAACTAAAGAAACCCTAACTCCAAACTAAAATAAAACAGAAAACTTCCAAGCTTGAATATTCATTAAACTATCATTACACCATAACACATAACAAGTAATGATAGCCACAAATGAGAAAATCCAGAATAAATAGAAAATTATAGAACTAAAAGAACCCCAAACTATAATAAAAATAAAACAAAGTTCTCAAGTTTAACAAAATGTAAACAATATCTGAAAAATAACCCGAGAATGATAGTAGCGAACCATTTGATTGGGTGACCATTTAGGGCGGCCTTGAAATTTTGAATGAGCAGAAGGTTGTTGGCGAAGGCAATAAATCGATGAGTTATGCCCAAATATCAAGTCCCTACCTTCTAACTATAACTTCATTCACAAAATATATAAGGGTAATCAATGTCAAAATCACACATGCTACAAGACAAATTACAAATCATGATGAGGGGTTAGAACATACATGCTTTTTTACCTTTTTGATCCGTTTCTCATTACATCGGCCATCTGGTAAGGTGTCCCATATGATGTCCTCCTCGTCTATGATGAAACTCTTCGCATAAACCAATGATCTCCACCATCGTGTACCGACATACAGATCTATATTACACAATACATTTACACAATCATACTAAGTCAAAAATTAATAACTTAATTACATTAAATTTGTTTACCGTCGTTTCTAGCTCAAGCGTTGGCATGTATCTCTCCACGATTTTGTGTTTCCTTACAAAATTAGGAAGCTCTACTAATTTGGAAACACATTAACTTTACAGTGGCACAAGAAAAACATAATATACAAAGTACATACAAACCTAAAATAAGGATGATACTGTATAGTAGATAATCACAACAAACAACGTGGGAATAAACCGGAATTAGTTGCTCATTGATGCAAGACGAGCCTCCAAGGTCAAAATGCTGAAAAATAAGTCTATAAGGTTTGAGCCAAGCCAAATTTCCAGACCGATAGTCTTTAGGTCTCTCCGGTCAGCATGGTGGCCAGAATGTGTAACGAGAATCTTACTGCAAAAGACATAAAAGACAAACTTAATCAAAATTTGGAAGTGATGGTATCTCAAAAATATACTCCACAAAATGCTCATCTTTGACTTCTAGTGGGTCTTGCAACATGTACGGGCCCACTTTAAATAAATTTCTATTACATTTAGTGGTTAGTTTACCCTTCAAATAGGGTGAACTAAGTAAAGGACCATCTCTACTCTCTCAAGTGGTGCGCAACTGCATCGCGCATTTACTTTCGGTAGATTCGGCCGAGACTTCTTTAGCCTACCAAAACATAACTCCAAGTAAGGTGTTAGATTAATAGTCATATTATATATATAGAAAAGATGAAATATGAATAAACTGAATAATACCTTTCAACGTCCTTTAGACATTCCAGTCATAGATGGTTTCATGACCAGTAACAGGTTAGTGAATGATTTGCCATAAGCATCTAGCTCAATGTATAGAACATCATTATCACCTTTATATAAAGGTGATGAAGAGTCTAGCAGCTCTTCTTTGCAAGAGGGGCTCATATCCTCATAAAAACCTCTTTGTTCTTACATTGAGTCGGGGTGACGCATGGCTCATCATCTTGGGCTCCAGACTTACCAGTGTCCCATTCCAAAAGACTCGCCAATGTTGTGCACATCTTCTCTTGGATGGCCATCATCTTTCCTTGCATCTCCATTAATTGTGAAATATCTGCTCTCATAAAACTGGACTCCACCTAAAGAGCCATCCTCACGGAGCTGGACTCTGCCTAAAGAGCCGCCCTCATGGAGCTGGACTCCGTCTGAAGAGCAATCACTTATGCACTTAAAGCACTTAGCTAGATGACTTGCTTTTCAGGTATATCTGTACACACATCCTTGCGAACGTGCCTACGCTCGGGATTCTCCCAAACCTCACAGTTGTCCGAAACGGCTTGCGGGATTACATCGATCTACATATTACAACTATATGTGAATTACTAATAAATAATCAATTTTAATATAACCAACCAAAATTGTAATATTCTGAAACGCTTAGCGCACAGCTTTCCAAGCTTCTCCTCCTTTTGGTTTTACAAAATAAATTAATTTTGCAACGGCCCTATCATTCCACCTTAGTGGCGAATGCTGGTTCAAGTCAACATAGTTGGCAGCACATGCCAACTTCTCCAGACAAATTAGCTGCATCGAAATGAACTTATTAGCAAATATACGTATGTTATAATGTGAAAGTAATACCAATGTTCACTAAATATATTACCTATATAAATAACAAGCATCCAGTAATGCTGTTGTGGGGGTTGTTTTGATACCTCGGGTCACCATCCAGAAAATCTTTAAAATAAGCAGAAGCCCGACAATGTACAGCACAAAGGTTCGCCTCCAATAGTCACCGTCAGACTCCTCAATCAAGAATACCACCTTTGGCGTTCGCCCACGTCGCCTTTAAATCTTTTCTGTCATTCACATCACCATCGAATTTGATCTCCTTCCCACCATCAAAGATGTCCAATATAGAAGTCACATCATTTGCGGTGACTTTGAATGTCGACCCATGGACATTCAACGTGCATGTGGCTGGATCGAAGCAACCTAATAGCTGCTACAAGAAGTTCCTCTTCAGCTTGCGACATTTAATATCTAACAACCCTCTAAATCCCATCTCCACGACCACACTCCTCTTCCCCTCATCAAATTTGCAACAAGATCTGCATATTTCTTGGGTATATAGCGTGTAAGCAACTTATGTTTAAAGGCAGGCCTTCTCGGATGACTAGGACCAGATTGTTCCGCTTCGCTTTCAATGGCATGGATTTCATTTTCCTTCAAATAATTGAGTTTCACTTCCTTCGTCATACTATTCAACTTTAAAGCTAGATCTTTTCGTGTTTACATATTACAAACTCACTTAAGTTACAATCAAAATTCATCAATTCAATGCTATAGTGTAATGTTTGATTAAACATACGTACTTCATTACCACTAATCTTTTCACCTGTCGCCCTCATTTTAGCACATTCTTTTGCACTATTTTAATTTTAAACAACCACATTAACATTGCAACAATTTATATGAAAATATGTAACATTAAATTGATGATCCCATTAATCACTTACAAGTATACAAAGAAACCCTTTTGTGCATTCTTCGCATTCGCATTTGTGTTAGCCATATGAAATATATGTTAGTATAAAAAAATTTAGCCATATGACAATATCTTTTTATCATGATTATCCCTTACTACAAGAAATATGGCATTCAACAAGATTAAAATACAAGGTTTGCAGTCTCCTCTTGTGAAAAATTCAAAACAACAAGAGATTTTAAGCATCAGGTTAAATTTATTCATGTTAAAAGATAAAAAAATTGGAGGCAAAACAGACGCGGGACTTAAGCGAGACTTGAGCAAAAATTTGAGAACCTTGACATTTCTTTCTCGAGCTATCTCATTGTTGGCTCGATATTCTTCTCCATTTTCTGATCAGAGAAGCTAAAATCGTTGCTTCTCTCTGAAAATTGATTCGTCTCAATTGTTCGGAACATTCAGTCCTTCTCTTTCTCAATTCTTCTCCAGAATAAATCACATATTAGATCCTCGCAGCTTCTCCATCTGCAATGACCTAGGGCTAGGCCTTCAATGAAGAAGAGCAGAGCTCATCGATTACCTTCTTTTTCACTCTCTCTCGTTCAAAGACAGATCGAACTAAGGTTTTCATTGATTTTTAGTTTTGATTCTCTGGTCTCCTTCACTTCTAATTTTTAAGTCTTTGCATGTCCTTCACTTCTGTTGATGATATGCTTAAATGGGCTAGTTTGTCCAATCTCACTATCCAGACTTTGCATCAATAGCTAATTGATGCTGGGTTGTCTCATTTACTAATAACAGAGATTGTCACAGTAAGATTTTCACTCATTTTCTCACTCGTGTTTCTTGCCTTCATCTGTTAGAACTGATCTTCATCTCTCTAATGTTTTGCAATTTTCTGTTAGAAGTGAGCTTTTATAGTAGTTGTAAGAGTTAAAAGAAACAAAAATTTCATGAAGGGAGAAGTTGTACGGCTTGTATGCCAATCCTTCTTTCTTGATTTAGCCATATTTTAGTAACTGGTCTGAAGGGAGAAGGGTTCTACCAAAGTTGTCAATGGGTGTTGTGCAGCTGTATAGTTTTCCTAGCTTCCAGTGTCTTCATGTTTGTCATTTGCGTAGCTTAGCTGGATGTTGTTTAACTTTTGTTGTTAATCTTAGTTTTTCTTATTGTTACTTGTGTAATTCCTGGTAGTAATACTGTCTTATTTCTAGTCTATAGGTTTTTCTAGTTTCTAACATTTGCTCACCTGAGCTATTGTATCAGAGAATTCTTCCTTTTGTGTGTTTGTTTTTCTTTGATTATAAAACATTTACCTATAACAAAAACTATTTTTATTGGTAAAGCAACCCAAATATGTATAAGTGTTGTATTGGGAATTGGGATCCTTCACTCTTTACAAGAACTTTGAAAAGACAAAAAAAATTGATGGTATGTTGTATAAATTGCATTGTTTACCACAAGATATTTGATTTTGCGCTGGATTGTATAAATGTATTTGATATTTCTAGATCTATTACATGCATTCTCATACCTGCCCAAAGGTCTGAACATATTAAGATTTTAACTAAGTTTGAAACCTGACGAGTTTGAGTCGTATAATCTCTAATTCTCATCTGGACATTTTTATTAGATGTGTTCAGCTTATTGGCTTATTCCAAGAGGGAAGAAGGAAGTTCTTTCCTGGGGACTATGATTGAACCTGTAATTTTCTTTTCTGCTGAAGTGTGCCTTTCAGCTGCTTGGTCTGCCATGCATAATAGACATTGAAAGCAGTTGTTTTGAAGTTCACAAATCTTAATAATTTTTTTTCAATCATTAAATAAAAGCTTGAGAAAGTGGTGGAAATATTCTGTAATCTGTGTTTGTTTTATGACTCTACTCTTTACTGCTTTGTTATGAACTCATTTATTTGCCTTTCTAAAATAAAAGCTTGAGAAAGTGGTGGAAATTTTCAGCAAATATTAAAAATTCTCAAGTCAATGTTTAAGTGACTGTAATATGTTCTCTTCCTTAATTGAACCATATCTGTAAGTAAAAAAATCTAGTGGGTTTTATTATTTTAGGATTCATAAAGATTAAAAATGATACATAATAACAACCAAATACTATTCCATTCCATTAGAGATACATTAATAAGAAATAAATTCATCTTGCTTGGCCTCCTACAAAACTAAAACCAATCTAAGAAGGTTGTAATCTGCTGGTCTTAAACAAGACAGTACAGATAATTGTACAGATATTAAGATACACTTCAACAATTCCCATTGAAGGATTGTTCCTTGCTCTTCTTAAATTTGAGCATTTCTATAACTATTCTTCAACTTTTGTTTCCATTTTTCCCCAATGTCCCTTTGTTATTTCTATCTTCTTTACTGCTTTTACTTTTGCTGACCTCTAATTCTTTTTTCCATTGATTCATTCTTTTAATAGTCTTCTTTATAAATCTGAAATTGATTGTTTGTATTTTGAGTATTGGTTACAAACCAACACCAAAACAGCTCCCAAGGTCAAGTAGAGACTAGTTTCCCATAGTTGTAGTTGCTGGAAACGCGAGGCTCACGTAGTGGAAGTGTGGTGGTTTATAAAAATTTATTAAAAAGGAATCGTATGTTTTTTCAATAAAATAAAATCAAGCGTGACGCAACAGTTTCCAAAATAAAAACTTTTGTTAAAAACTCTTTTCAATCAGGATCCATTATAAATTTATATATTAAATCTAAGACATACATAGATAGGAATCATATATCTCTTGTAGTCTATATCAAGTATCCTCGTAAACTAACGATCTTATGTTCCCACGAACAATGGACTTCAAGATCCACACTAGAATCTTTCAAATCAATCCTCAAACGCACAAAGACATGTGTGGGCACGTAGAATAATCAAAGATATTTTTTCTGTCTCTAGGTGCACTCAACACATGAGATCTAGAGATTTACTAAGAATAATTAATTTAGTGAGATAATCCTCTGAGAGAATACGATGATAATTCTTTCAGATTGATTAACTTTTTAATCATAGAGAAAATTCACCCTGATTGCAATTGTGTTCTCAACTCTCTATCAACATTGAGGCCAATAGAATAATATATATATATTTTCTAGATAATGACATATCATATTTTTAGGGATAAACTAAAAAGAATATTTAATTTCAAAATTACCATTACAGTGGGACCCATTGGGATTTGTGCACAATTACAGTGGCACACGGCACTACAACTGCCTTGAGCTAACACAGTGCCTCATGGCACTGTGTGCCACGACACTATTGTAGTGTCGTGTGGCACTACAGTATTGCACCCCCACTACTGCAGTGTCACGTGATACTATAGTAATTCATGTCAATCTATGATTCTTAATCAACGATTGACACGTGACAATTACTGTATATTAAATATTTATTTTAATCAGATAAATATCTAGATATCAGTAACTCAAAAATAATATATATGATTATCCATATCAATTAACTTATATGTTAGATCACAATAGATTTAGTTAATTCAAATTAATATCTAATAATAATTTATAATTATCTAAGTTCACAAATTAGATATTCTGTCTCACTTATTGATAATTAGAAAATTAATCGATATAATTATTTATATGTGTGTGTGTATGTAATTTCCAAAATTTATATATAAAAAATTTAATTAATTAATCACATATAATTATCTCATAATTACATACTTACCCTAGAATAAAAATTCCTTTTGGAAGTAAGTCATTTTCTCATGTCCTGGAATATTCACACCCTAGACTACAAAGTACAGAGATGACTTGTAGACCATGGACATATAATCTTAAGTTCCAATACACCAAATTATTAATTAAACTCTTTAATTAAATAATCTTATTTATTAATTTCATTATTACTCCACTATAAATATGGAATTGCACTATTAAAGATTATAGAATGTATTTACAAAGTATTCTCGTGTAGTCCATTGATATAATCATTTCACGTAGTTCTGTTCTTCAATTATTGGTTCGTAAATTAGAGCTCGTCAAAATTATCATTTTACCCTTCTAATTTACCTCTTGATCATTAAGTACCATTAATTCACTAGTGAATGACTAATTTATAATCTTATTATAAAGTTGAGCTCAATAACCATTCAGTTTTATAATTAACACTTACGAGAACCAATATACGCTGATTCAGACTTGGATTTCAAATCTTGTAAGATCTTGTTCACAGTCATCCATATTATTGAATCTCCAAAATAAAAGTCTCTAACCTGTTTTACAAAAAATCTTAATGAGTAAATCAAAAGATCTAGTAGACATGTATATGAGTTCATGACTACTCAGGATTCAGACTGGTCTTCATATAATCATCAGATTGATGTGTATTAAATTTTTATGATAAACGGTATGTTAATAAAAATATTAATTCACATCAGTCCTGTTATATATAATCTTATTATATGAAGTACCTTCACTAAGATGTCTATTCACATCAATGATCTGAAATTTAAAACATACATGATTCAACATAATTGATAAATATCTAGAATTCAAAAAGTAAACGTGATGCATGAATGCAATCTCGTTTAAACACATAAATTTAGCATTTACTAATCACGATAAAACAACATAACGATTAATGTGTCGCCTTAGGGTTGGTCAGATTAATCTCAGACTGTCTATGAGACATTCTCATCCTTATTAATTAAAACTTAAAATATATCATATTTTCTCTTTTAACAATAAGGTATCGCTTGTTTGGTCAAGTCACAACTATCCACATAAAAACTTAATTATGATTTTGTGAGTGTAACCCATCATTTCAAATTTCATGACTTCATTTAAAATATGTTGCCTTAAGGTCAATCATAATTAAACTACATCACTTCCCCCTATCTTCTTAAGAAGTCCAACCTTGGTATTAGTACAGCTCGAAACCTTCTGAAGGGATGAAAATAAATCCATCTCGAGTCCCCCACTGCACCTCACAGTGTTGTACTAATGATGGAGACCATATGTTACACTGACATGTCAACCTTCTCTCACTCAATACTTTAGGATAATGTGTTTCTATTTTAACTAATCAAATAATTTCAAATTAATTACTAGTTAAAATAATAACCCTACGAATATTTAACTATCAATTAATCCAATCTCATTGGTCTAAGTTCATTTAACTTTCTGAAACGTTTAAGTCATAATTAGGTGAACTTAGATGAATTAATTATATTCATCCAACTTTAATTAAACTCGATTACTAAAGTCGGTTAACCTTTAGTGTGATGTGATTACTATAGCCTTTAGTATGATGTGATTACTAAGTTTTAACTAGTTAAAACCTAGCAGTTTATATGCAATTGATTTCATAAAGCAATACATATAAACATATTAGAACAATCCTAATATATCATGTTTCTACAGATGAGGTGCATGATTAAATAAAATTGTGTGAGATTTTCATGTATGACATGTGATCGACTAGTGCATCGACATATTATCAAACATAACAATTAAACAATTATTTAACAATAATAATAGACCGAGTGGCTATTGGGTATTTCTAACTTACAACATTTGAAATAAAGAAATAAAATTACAAAGCGGACTTCGAGAATACATATTTTCCAAATATTGCCTTCTCCTCGTGATCTCCATCTTCATAATCTTCAAACTTTGAACAAAACCTTTTTTAATTAGAAAAACTATTTTTCTTAATTAAAACAATTTCTATAATTATCCATTTTAATATAGTTGACTTTGACTTAGTCAAATAAATACTTTATTTGATTTGGTCAAACTCAATTAACGTATTAATTTTTAATTTTCATAAAACTAACAATTAATAATTAGTTTTAAAATTACATTAATTTCAAATTTTAAATGGATAATTAAAAGAGTTTGGATTTTAATGAAACACTCAGGTAATAGAGTTGGTTACATGGTTTGTTGAAAACTTTTCTAAAACGTGACAACAGTTGTCACCGACGATACGACTCTCCCATCGCCGCCCATCACCACCGCAGCCCGTCTCATTGCCGGTAGCCGCCTGCCTGCCGCGTCGGACAACCACTGTTCACCGCTGGTACAGTACCGCAGCACTGTTCACCTCCACTGGAACAGTAATTTTTTGGCATGAATAGTGTTTTTCACGGACGAACAATGTTTTGTAGATGAATAGTGTTTTGCGTGAACAATAAATTTATGCCGTTCATCTCGTGCATTCTTCATTTTCAAGCGTTTGGAATAATGACAATAATATTCAAAATAAAATTACAAAAATTTCTACTTATCATAATTATGTACTCGCCCTAGAAATTTTTTTTTTTTGCAAGTTAGTCTTTTTCTCATACTCTGAAATATTCACACCCAAGACAACGTAGTGTAGAAGTGACTTGAGGATCATAGACCTATAATCCTAAGCTCCAATAAACTAGATTATTAATTAAAAACTTTAATTAAATAATTTTATTTATTAATTCCATTATTACTCCACTATAAATATGGAATTGCACTCTTAGGAATTATAAAATGTATTTACAGAGTATTCTCATGTAGTCCACTAACATTATCATTTCAGTAGTTTCGTCCTCCAATTATTGGTTCGTAAATTATAACTGGTCAAAATTACCATTTTACCCTTCTAATTACATCTTGATCCTTAAGTACCATTAATCCACTAGTGAATGGCTAATTTATAACCTTATTATAAATTTGAGCTCAATAACTATTCAGTTCGTGAATTAACACCTGAGAGAACCAATATACGATCCGTTAGAAAAGCTTAGATTTTAAATTTTGTAAGATCATGTCCTCAGCCATCCACATTACTGAATCTTTAAAACCCAAGTCGCTAGCCTGATTAACAAACAGATCTTAACGAGTGAATCAAAAGATCCAGTAGACATTCATAGGAGTTCATGACTATTTAGGATTTAGAATGATCTATATATGATCATCGAGTTGATGTGTATTAAATTTTTATGATAAACGGCATGTTAATAAAGATATTAATTCACATCGATCCTGTCATATATAATATTATTATATAAAGTAAATTCAATAAGAAGTCTATCAACATCAATGATCCGGATCTAGATCACACACATTCATAATGCTTAGTGAATCGTACTAGCAACCACATTAAAGATTTCATATTTTAATATGTTGCTGATAATTTTATTCCTTATCTATGATCTTAATCCTCTCGTACTAATACAAGATCGTAGTTTCATTAATGAATATGGATTTTTCAGATATTTATATAAATTATTCAACAATAATTTAAGAGAACAATTATAAAAAAATGTAATCCTCTTTAAATCTTATATCAAAATGTCAATACACACATGCTTTGAGGGCATAACCCACAACAAAGTTTTCATTATTTTAGCATAAACTAAAACAAGTTCAGGTTGAGCATCCTAAATCTGTAACACAAAATTTGAATGATGACGGTCTTGGTAAAGTTTTTGGCAAAGAAAGATGTGAACGTGTGAGAGGCCTTGGCACGTGGGTTACACCTACAAGATTTAATGTTTTACAACAATTTGATTCTAAGATGAAGAGGTTAGAAGATATGTGTGAGAAGGTAAATGAAGAATTGAGGGAGATGAAGTCTATAATCAGCAAATTTTTCAAATATCAGAATCAGGTAATCAAAAGAAGTTTGATATCATTACTGATATAATTAATTGAACTTCTTCACTAGTGAATTTTTATTATTATATATCAGTGTCATTTGAACCATCAAAGTGATTCACAATCAAATTCAACTATACCAAATTCAGCTATACCTTCTCCCATGCTAAGATTTTTCTAACAATAATTGTAAAACTTGGTTATTTGTGTTTTTTATTTTTTATGCTTATATTTGTTCTATTGATTTATTGATAGAGTGTCAACACTCATATACCAATAAACTTGAGTAAATATAAATTGTTGGATTGGATTGTTTCGGGGGAAGTAGTCGCTGAAGGACGATGGTCATCAAATGATTCTACAGATCTTGTTCATCAATTTCCCCTAGACCTAATGTTGTGAGAGTATGGGTTGATGTTCCAAAGAAAACTAAAGCTTTTTTATGCAGAACAAATTCTTATATGACTCGCATCTGGTAAGATTTAATCATTTTTCTGATTACTATTTGTATTATTGAACTGCATTAGGAGTTAAATTAATGGAGATTATTTATATTTGTTAATCTGGCCGTTATTATTTTGGGTTAGATTTGTATCTGGAGGCATTTTCATCATTTAGTACTACTGGTTTTACTGCTGAATTTTCTGATATCTGCCTAAGCTATAGTTGTACTAGTGTTTAATTAAGGGAATGCCTGAACTAAAAGTTGTCAGCTTATTTGCAGGACTGTTTATGAATAGTTAAAATTAGTAAAATGGAAAGAGACATGAAGGGTTGTTTTATTGCATAAAAGGTGGAGCCTAAAATATAGGCATAGAGATGAACAATTTGGATCAGTTTTTATGATATTATGTGGGTTTCTGATCATGTGATCAAATGTATAATGAAAATGGAAACTAAAATCCTCCTTGGTTTCATTTTGACCAGAAAGTGCAATGAACTGTACCTTAATCTTTGATGTATATGATGATATAGTTGTAATAAATCAGTCTCATAAGCTCATGAAGTCTTACGGCTATTTAAAGTCTAGCTTCTAGCATTAATTTATCAAGCCTTTAACAGGGGAGGGGGTAAGATAAAGAGAGTAAATGAGAACGTTTTGATATTAATACTATTTTAGCTATGAAATTCTACAAAACCATATAGTGTGCTTAAAAATATGCAGTGTTATTTTTTCACAAAGTATAAAATGGTGATGTGAGCAATGTGAAATTATCTTAAAGTTATTGTTTTATTCTTTAAAATGCAGGA
The DNA here is from genome assembly GCA_003255025.1 of Datisca glomerata. Lineage (NCBI taxonomy): Eukaryota > Viridiplantae > Streptophyta > Magnoliopsida > Cucurbitales > Datiscaceae > Datisca > Datisca glomerata. The sequence goes on from QANY01009387.1 coordinate 2,452,323, forward strand.
CCTACAATCCCTTCAAGGTTTTCAACATGGCGTCAAAGTTTGAAGAGTAAAGCGGTGAAAATTTCAAATTATTTTGTAGCGTCTGTGAAACTTTTAGATATTGTATATTTTTTTAAATGAATGTTGTATTAGTAGACAATGTACTAATACTTTTAGATGATACTTTTGGATAATATTTTGATGAAAATGAAATGATGTTTGAATGCCTTTTAGTCTAGTAATCTATTAATTTTGAATATTTAAATAGGTACGTAAATAGGTGTATATAAATTGATTGTAAAAAATTAGAATTTATAAAAGGCCAGGAAAATTTCTTTATCAGAGGCATAATTTATAACAAAAAACTATATCAATGAGATTCAAAAAATCTTATGGTATCTAATTTAATATGATACAAAAGTATTAGTATTCAAAAACTACATGTAAATGTTAATTCACAAGTATTAAAAAGATATGTTGAATACATTCAATAATAGTCCGAAAATCCTATTGAACAATGTTCTACAAGAATTGAAAAACCCTGTAAAAATGAGAGACCACAAAGTTCTTCATAGGAGGCATTGCGCCTTGTGGAAAATGTGGACTTTAATATGAGAGGCTATCACATGCGCCGCGAGAACCCTATGGATTACTTTTGATAGAGTTTTCCACTTCTTGTAGAATGTTATATTTCTAATAGTGTCTGATACTAATTTATAATGGATTGAACATCATCTAGTAAGAATGCTAAGATCCTATGTACCATTAAATTAATGGTGCACCAATGTATTTTAAATAAAATAAGTAAAACTAGCTATTAGATACTTTCATAAACGAAAAACAAATAGAAACTAAACAGCTTAACTAATAAGGTACAGATAAAGAATTAAATTAATAAAAGTTAGATGCATCACATAAAAGTGAGGGGAAAATATCATACACATAAAGAATGAGTAACTCTTAAATATCATTCTCAATAAAAGAAAGATAGTATTTCAACACCAATTATCCAGATTACAACCTAACATTACATTGTAAACCAAAAAAATAAAGATTGTGACATATTAGATTACCATGAAACCATAATAGTATTATGATCTTCCTGATCAAAAATCCAAAGAAACTTGTTCAATGCCAACAAAGTTCCCACTCTCTAAATCCAATTAGAGTCAATCTTATCAATCATTAAAACTGCGTAAGCCTTGACATATTTGAACAAAAAATAGAAGAAAACATTGATATTGTTATCAAATTTATTATGCAAAAGCTACACTTAATGCCCATACTAGACAGATAAATATGTTTGTATATAATGCACCAATAACATTGACTATATGTCCATTTTACTATATCTCAACTAAGATGAAATGATCCACAATGACATATTTTTAGGCTTTAGAGCAGTCAAAACTATTTTACAAAAATAGTGTGTAAACTAAACTAAAACTAAAACTATAATTCCAGCTCAAGACAAAACTTATAAAAAATATGTAAAGCAAAATTCAAGCATGCTCAACAAAATGAAAGTGAGACTCGCAATAGGGTTCGAAACGAGAATCGACACTGATATCCTGTAACATAATTAATATATCTACAGAGAAAATGAGAAACTTTTTGAAATATTTAAACCATCCCAAAAATATTAAAAATCATATTTATCAAGAATGAAATCAAATATTAAAACCAAAGTAAACCAACAATTTGATTTTAAATCACCAAGAACAATCAGAAATTTCCAATTATATAACTAAAAGAATCCCAACTCCAAACTAAAACAAAATATCAAACATAGCTATCAAGCTTAATAAAATAATGAAAACAATATCTCACCTCAGAAATGACAAAAAAATCTAGAAGTAACAGCTCCAAGCAGTGTGTATCTGAAAATATCTACAAACAATGAGTATCTGAAACCCCAACTACAAGGCTTCCTTGATCGTATAAGAACAGTCTAGGAGTGAAACCCTATAAACCAACCGTAATCAACAGACATTAAAAAGCTTCGTCAAAACAAAATCAAATATCAATGTGAAGAATAGGGATAGTAAGACTCACTCTAGAACATTATTCTAAGACAATACATGTAATAACTTAACTCAATTGTAAGTAAGGCCACAAGACAATATAACATAAGATGATTTCAAGAACACTCAATCTCTTTGCACAGTTAGCACACAACTAACAGGTAATTTCAATCATACTCAACCAATATAAGTTTACTAAGCAACATTATGAAACAATTGATTTAACTCGTAGAACAGTATGCAAAGGAACTCAAATGCCCTGTATAATTTTCAACGCATAAATATTTTATCATATTTAATTTTAATGCAAAACACGATCTAGCTAATGATTACCGTAATATCAGTGTTTTTGAAATTCAATAACTATGAAGCGAACATATAGATATATATAAACTATTTTACAAAAATACATGTAAACTAAGCTACAACTAAAACTCGAACTCCAGCTCAAGCCAAAACTTATAAAAAAACGTGTAAAGCAAAACTCAAGCATGTTCAACAAAATGAAAGTGAGACTCGCGACTGAGTTCAGAATGAGAATCAACATTGATATCCAGTAACATAATTAATACATTTATAGATAAAAACGAGAAAATACATGAAATTTTTAAACCACCCAAAATACATTAAAAACATCTTTATCAAGAATGAAATCAAATATTAAAACCAAAAATTCGATTTTAAATCACCAAGAACAATAAGAAATTTCCAATTATATAACTAAAAGAACCCCAACTCCAAGCTAAAACAAAACATCAAACAAAGCTCTCAAGCTTAACAAAATAAATATAAACAATATCTCATCTCAGATATGGAAAAAACTCTAGAAATAATAGGTCCAAGCAATGCATATATGAAAATGTCAACAAATCATGCATATCTAAAACCTAACTACAAGGCTTCCTTAAGGAGTGAAACCCTATAAACCAATTATAATCGACAGACATTAAAAAGCATCTTCATCAAGAACAAAATGAAATATCAAAACCAAAGCAAACCAAAATTGTGTATCATATATAGAGGATGCTTAGTGAACTATATATCAAATAACTACATTTCAATTTCTACATTGGGTCTTGAGTTAGAATAAAGCCGACCATGTACGAGTCATGTTGCTCATTTAAATGTGAATGTGTTCCAATAGCTGTGTGTGAAGTCCAAATTTGTTTCTAGAATAATAAATGTTCCCTAAACTGTTAGTTTATAATATGAGGACAATTCACTATTTTCTGGCATATTAAATATGATAATAAAAACAAACGAAGGAAAAAAGAAACTCCCGAAAGAATTATTCTCATTAATTGAAGTACTATTTTTACTGAGACCATAGTCAAATTCTAGACAAAACTAACAAAAGACAGAGACCACCTTTGCATCGACAGAAAGTGCAACATTGGATTGAATTCACTACTCTCAAAGACAACGAGTAGAAATGAAAAAAAAAACTCTAGAAACTGCCCAAAGCAAGCCTTAATCGAGCTTTGGGATGAAGAAATCAATGTCACACGGTCTACGACTGAAACCCTAGAAACCAAGCCAAGAAATACCTAGAATGAGAAAGATAGAGAGAGGAAAGGAAATTACCTTATGCCAATTTGAGTTTCAAATAAGGAAAGAGAAATACCGAGATTGAGAGTAGATGAGAAGGGAAAACCCTGATAGTGGTCGCCTCAGGTGTAGATCAGAGAAAATGGCATGTGCTTTTAGGGTTGAAAATCACGTGCCCTAGACGGAGAGAGAGCACCACGATGAAGATACAGAGCCTGAGTTTGGTGAATAAGAATAAGAAATCGTGCTTTCATCGTTCGTGTTGGAGGTTGGAGGAGAAATCGTGTTTTCGATATTGGGTGCCCTGAGTTTTTTGTTGTAGTCGAAGAAGGGAAAAGTGGAGAGATGAAGGAGATGGGAACCTATTCTACCGGTTTCAAAAGAAATTAAAATTAAAAACCATCTAACGGCTAGGATTAATCTAGCCACATCCTACAGCTAGGATGAATCCCAGCATCAATGTTGGGAAAAATTTTTCCAGCATTGAAGAGGGATCCCAAATTTCGAAGTTCAAACTGAAACAAAAGTGAAGTAAGGAGATAAAAGGTTGTATGCCTCAAGTCTCAATAGTTTATGTCTCGATTATTGTGAGTTTATTCATTATAGTCTACAACATCAAATGTAGTTGAGACTAAGAATTTGAAAAAAAAAACTATGTATACTAATTATAGTGATAACTAGAACTTATTTGCATCCTTTAATTAGAATGTGATCTTGATCATTTAACTAAGTTTATGTACATTAAATACTCAAAAACAATAAGTTGGAAGGTGAAAAGCTAGATACTCAAAACTACTAAGTGATTTAAGTTATGAAGGGGAACTAAAAGGGTGGCAATAAGTGAAATGTATGGCAACATATAAGATTTAAATTAATTATAAATATCTAAACTATTACTTTATTTGAAACTGTTAGGAATTTGAATAGAACAATAATAGACAGAAAATTGGTCGAGGGGTTGGTTACTAGGTAGGACGTAGGGGAGAGAATATTTTTAAATTACATAAAGTTTTATAATTTTTAAAAATAAAAAATAATTTTTAGCTTAAAATTTTGATAGTACAAAAGCATATCCTATGAAGATAAAATAATAAAATATAAGGTACTTATATATATGAATACATGTGTGTTTATTTTGTAGTTAAGGTAAAATATCCAGTCACCATGAAATCGAATTTGTTATTACATGCATAAATAAACAAATAAATCTCTTCAGTAACATAATTTTTAATTTTTAATAAATTTTGTATATTTTAAATCGACAAGGCACATATAAATTTTATATTTCAATTAATGAGGTATACTGCAAAATAAAGGCTCAAAAGGACACTAAGACTTTCTGATGACTCTTCGATTTTAGGATGAGTCTTTGATTTCATCTATTCAATCAATTATTCATCTTCTTCTTTAATTTTAAATTAGTATAAATAGTATAATACTTTTTGTTCAAGATTAAATTTAAAATACCTTCGGATCTTTGCATGTAGATTCAAATTTCATGTAGTTTCTTTGCATGTACTTTCAAATCTGTATTACGATATTGGCGTTTATTTTTTTAAAAAAACTAACATATAATATAACTAATTCAAACAAGTATAAAGAGCATAAAACATTCAAACCTTAAGAGAAGAAGACTCCGATTCTTGAGATTATGAAGCAAAAAATAAGGAACCCTCCCACAAAATATTGCATGTGTAAAAAATTAAATTACAAAAAATAAAGTCTTCACGTGAAGACTTACTATGAAACTTGCATAGCTTTAATCAGTAATAAAGAGACAGAGTAAAGAGGAAGAGAATAAAAAATATTATCACAAGTATGGAAAAAAGAATATAGCTTTTCAAGGTATAAAACTTTTGGCATGAAAATCAGAAACAGAAGATCCGAAGGAGCAAGAAATGTGCATTGTCCTTTATCAAAATCAGGAAGTGAATAAAAATCCAAAGAGAAAACACAAAAATATAAATAGATATGAGAACGCTACTAACAAGAAACGATTAGCAGCAAACTGAAATTGTGGTACAATACACAAACTGAGAACAGTTCAATAAAAGAAGATTTTTTTTGCTAAACTATAACCCTGGATAAAGCATTTTATAAAATTATACCTATGACCTAATTTTTACTTAATTTAAACCCGAGCCAATTTATATTCAAAATTAATTTGTGAAGTTACTAAAAAACCCCTTCATGAATACCAAACGACGGTTTGAAAAAAAGAAGAAGTAATGATTACACCTTTTCATGTAAAGTTCCATACACGAAACCCACCCCTTTGTGTACCTTTCTTCGTGTACTCGAGCATTTCCTTCATTTCTCTCTCTTAGATTTACTATCTCTCTCTCTCTCGAAGTCACAACATCTCTCTCTCTCTGTGAAAATATTTCAGTCTTCGTCCCCATAGAAAGGAATCACAACAATGTACGTTTTTTGGTTTCTGAGTTTTTTTTCTTTCTGGATATCTGAGTTTTTTATTTTCTAAGTTTCTATTTTTTGTGGGTTTCTTGACTACACGTTTATTGTGTACCCCATATTGTAGTGTACAAGATGACTATATGTCATTTTCGAAGAGACTGTGTGGTCATCATGTACACTACACGATAGGGTACACGATGATCGTGTAGTCATCGTGTAGTGTACAAGAGGACTACACAATCGTCTTATACCCTATCCTATTCACTTAATGATGGGTACACGATGATTGTGTATCCTACACGATAGGTACACGACAATCGTGTACCCATCATGTAGTGTACAGGAAGACTAGACAGTCGTTGTGTAATACATCATGTACACTACACGATGGGTACACGATCATAGTGTACCCCTCGTATACATTACACGATGGGTACACGATCATAGTGTACCCATCGTATACATTACACGATGGTTACACGTTCATCATGTACCCATCATTTAGTCTACATAATCATCGTATACACTTTAATTCCCTGATCTTATGTATTCCTTCAATTTTTCACAGGTTACGACTTCATCAATGATGCAACTATGATATGTCATGACATTACCAGAATTCCCAAAGCATGGGTAAATGCAAAGTGTGATACCCATGTGATAGAGGTTATCATGAAGAAGCTGACAACGACTCAACTATCCCTATTTAGGAAGACATGCTTTGGGAATCTCCTGGATCTCCCATCCATGAAGTTTCCAGCTACTGTATGCCACCAAGTGTTGGCCAGGGAGGTTGTATATGTGAACGACGCTCCATCTGTGGAGAAAATCTAGTTTCTTGTCAATGAGAAACCATTGTGCTTCTCTAAGAAAGAGTTTTCGCGGATGACCAGACTGAAGTTTGGTGAAACCAGGGGTGAGAATAAAACATGTGGCCCCAACAGACTCTAGTTTGTACTTTGCCAAAGCCCATTGAATAATCATGGCTGATTTGGAGAAGTTCAAAAATAGTGAATGTAAGTCAAGTTATGATGCTGTTAAGGTGGCTCTTATTTATTTACTAGAGCATTTTGTTGGGGAAGTTGAGTCGAACCCAAATTGAGAAGAAATGGATGGTTTTGGTTCACGACTTTGAAGCGTTCAATCAATATTCATGGAGGGAGCTCTCTTTCTCTAGAACAATAAATCCCCCGCTGTTTTTCTAGATATTCACTCAATGGATGTCTTTTTGCCTTCCAGGTAAAATTTATTCAATTCTATGTAGTGATGTTTTGATTTATTTATGTGCGAAATATTGAATCGCTCTCTTGGTTTAAATAGGCATGGGTATTTGAATCTGTCCCCTTGGTGGGTAGTTTCTACGGTAACCAAGTTTCGATTAAGGTACCAAGGATTCTCAAGTGATGTCCGGCCGAAATGGTACCGGTTGAGAATTTGCAAAAAGAAATTTTTTCGAAGGAGAATGTAAGTTGTGAATCATGTTGATGACTTAATTTATATTACTTTCACATATACTAATTTATATTAATTTATGTTACTTGCATTTTTAATTGACACAAATTAGTTTAGTAATTCAAGTAATATAAATTATTATATGTGCACGTAATATAAATAAAGTTGTCAAATGATTCACAACTTACATTCTCCTTCGATAAAATTTCTTTTTACAGATTCTCAACCGATATCATTGTATCGGACACCACTTGAGAATCCTCGATACCTTGGTCGAAACTTGATTACCGTACAAACTACCCACCAAGGGGATAGATTCAAATACATGTGCCTATTTAAACAAAACAGAGTAATTTAATATTAGTCACATAAATAAATCAAAACATCACTACATAGAATTAAATAAAATTTACCTAGAAGTCAAAAGGACATCCATTGAGTGAATATCTATGAACAACGGCGGGGAATTTCAATTTTTTTCCTTGATCTTTAAGATCACCAAAAGTGGCATTTGTATTCTTCATAGATAATATTGATTTTATTGTTTTGGAGAAGAGAGTCCCCCCCCCCCCAATATTGGTTAAACACTTCAAGGCCGTGAACCAAAACCATCCATTCTTCTCAATTTGGGTTCGACTCTCCTTCCCCAACAAGAATGCTCTAGTAAATAAATAAGAGCCACTTTGACAACATCATAATCTGACTTATATTCACTGTTCCTGAACTTCTCCTCTAAATCAGTCATGGTTATTCCATGGGCTTTGGCAAAGTACAGATCAAAGATTCTGTTAGGGCCACGAGTCTTCTTCCCATCCTGGGCTTCACCAAACTTCAGTCTGGTCATCAGCGAGAACTCATTCTTGGAGATGCACTTTGGTTCCTCATTGACAAGAAACAAGATTTCCTCTTCAGATGGAGTGTCGTTCACATATTCGGCCTCTATGTACAATACCTGGTGGCAGACAGTGGCTGAAAACTTCATGGATGGAAGATCCAGGAGATGGCCAAAGCATGTCTCCCTAAATAGGGGTAGTTAAGTGAAGGTCAACTTCTTCGTGATAACCTCTATCACATGGGTATTTCACTTTTCATTTACCCTTGCTTTGGGAATTCTGGTAACATCATGGATGTATCGTAGTTGCATCATTGATGAAGCCATAACCTATGAAAAATTGAAGGCAGACATAATATCGGAGAATTAAAGTGTACACGATAAACGTGTAGACTATACGATGGGTACACGATGATCGTGAATACATAGTATATACTACACGATGGGTACACGATGAACGTGTAACCATCGTGTAATGTACACGAGGGGCACACGATGACCGTGTACCATTTGTGTAGTGTACAGGATGTATTACACGATGACCGTGTAGTCTTCTTGTAAACTACATGATGGGTACATGATAGGTGTGTAACTATCATGTAGGATACACGATCATCGTGTGTTTATTGTCATAGCGTTTGTGTGTGTGTTGAATTCCACTTTGTTCCGGACCAAAAAATAAAATCAATTGAAATTTGTGTTTAGTGTCCCCACATCGGGACTTCGATAAGCTTAGCTGTAGTTTTAAGCATTGTCGATGTCAACAAAGGTTAGATCCTTTTGTTGGGGTGTGTATTGTAAGACTTCAGTTACTGGCTCTGTTTATCATCATAGCGTGTGTGTGTGTGTGTTGAATTCCACTTTGCTCATGATAAAAAAATAAAATCAATTGAAGCGTGTGTGTGTGTGTTGAATTCCACTTTGCTCATGATAAAAAATAAAATCAGTCGAAGCGTGTGTGGTGTCCCACATCAAGACTTCGATAAGCTTAGCTACAGTATTTAAGCGTTGCCCATGTCAACAATAGTTGGATCTTTTGTTGGGGTGTGTATTGTAAGGCTTCATTTACTAGCTTTGTTTATTGTTGTAGCGTGTGTGTGTGTTGAATTTCACTCTACTCCTGATCAAAAAATAAAACAAGTTGAAGCGTGTGTTTAGTGTCCCACATGGGGACTTCGATTAACTTAGCTACAGTATTTAAGCGTTGTCCATGTCAACAAAGGTTGAATCTTTTGGTTGGAATGTATATTGTAATGTTTTATTTACTGACTATGTTTATCGCCGTAGCATGTGTGTTGAATTTTACTTTACTCATGATAAAATTAAGTGTAATGATAGATAATGAAAGGCTCCAGAGATATGATATTGTAGATGGTTTATTCCCCAGATTTTTAAATTAATTTTCTATACTGGTATTGTCACTTCGTAGGTAAAGTTGTAGCAAGTATAATTGAAATTTTACAAAGCTTTTAAAAAGGAAAGAGATATCTCCGACTAGATTTTATGATCTCAATTGGAGAGAAGTTGATATGACATGATAGAGCATTAGGGACGGCTTTTTACACGAGCAAGAAGATATATGGGAGAGGCAGAAGTAAAGCAGTTGAATGACTTTTTCAATTGAAAACAAATTATACTTTTATCTTTTAAGTTAATGGAGGATGAATTAAAGCTTTTTTTATTTGGAAACATGAAGCATCCATCAATTTTATTCAGTGGGACTGTACAATGTTAATCCAAATGATACCCTCAGTCTTAAGCAATGATAAAAGCAAGACTTCCTTGAAAAAAAGTCATAAAAAACGATTATTATATATATATATATATATATATAAATAATTGAACTCCATGTGTACCATCTTATTAATTTACATTTTTCATATAGGAAAACAAAAGGTGGATGAAAATGAAAGGAAACAAAAACACTATGTTCATGTATCAATTGAAGACTAAAGGAAGAAGATTGAAACATCGTCTTATGTAAGATTAAATGTTTTTGTGGGAAAAGATTTGCATAGTAAAAAAGGTTTGTTTTAGAAGAAGAAATCATAAATAAATTTCATGAACATAGTATTTCACACAAATATAAAATAAAATAATGTACTATATTTAATAGTTCTTTTTATACTGGCAATAGTAGCAATCATGAATCGACTACCCTTCATCAATTGAAAGAAGTACTCACTGCTCATATTGTAGCGCAAAAACAAATCCAATATGAAACTCCAACATTTTGCTATTATGACGGTGCAATTCATCTAGCTGAATCTGAAACTCCATATGAGCTAAGTGATTTGTTTACATCATGCTTAGAAGAAGGTACCATGTTCAGAAGAAATATAAGAGTTTATTATAGTATTTTTTTTCATTTACTTCTTTTGGAGTAAATTTAGACAAAAACCTTTCATCTTCAAGGAGAGGTGTTTACACCTTTAGAGCTCAGGGACAAATATATCATGATATTCCAGCACTGTTACCAGCAGACCGTCCAAAATACTTTCAACTATATTTCTATGACACTAAGAATGAAGTGCAAAGTGGAACTAATATTATCGAAGATGCTGGTATAAATAAGATCATTGTACAAAAATTGATTGCTATCCTTGACCAAACCCCATATGCACAAGTGTTTCGTTGCTTAAAAGGGTTCAATCAATCCAAGACATTCAAATACATATCTCCAAAAAATGTAAGAGTTGACCACCGTGTATATAACACACCTAAACATACTAGGTTGCAGCTATATGGATTGAAAGAAACAATGCCAATATACCTTTTGAAAGAGATATAATAGTCCATGCCCATTGAGGGAATAGACATAGAATAAAATACTATTTCAGTTGTTATGACTCCATATAGTATCCGTTGTTATTCCCTAGAGGAGAGCTTAGATTGCACAAGATATAGGAAGAACTAACTTTCGTACTAGAAGTTCAGCAAATGCTACTTCATCAAGAGTGTTATTCAACTCCGTCGAAGAAATTATACAAAATGAACGACAAGGTAAAATTATTTATAAGCTTATATATGACATCTTTTCAATTGTTCAATTTAGTTTAATATTATATGTTAAACTTTTATCATTATTTATTAAATTTAAATTTAATTCATGTTATATTTATTTATAACATATGTCTCAAAACAGCAAGAGGGAAAGATTTCATGTAGGGAATATTACTGCTTCAAGTTTCAAATAAGACCCTCCACAAAATCAATTATTCTTTTTGTCAGTCGTTTGTTTCAACAATATGCAGTAGACATATACATTAAACTTCAAACAACAAAGCTCGATTTCTTCAGAATTCAGTATAGAGATTCACAAAACCTAATCTCTTCATAACAATGACATGTAATTCTAATTGGCAAGAAATCCAGGAAGAACTTAAAGATGAGCAACGACCATAAGATCTCCCTGATTTGACTTCCATAATTTTTCTTGCAAAGTTCCAAGACCTAAAAGATCAACTCTTCAAAAAAAGAGTTATTTGGGAAAGTAGCAGCTTACGTATATGTGATAGAGTTTCACAAAAGAGGACTGACACATGCACACATACTGCTAATTTTTCAGATTGGTAACAAAATAATCAATGCAGATCAATACGACAAATACGAGTGCGCCGAAATCCCTGACAAATGCGATAATTTGATGCTTCATGACTTAGTGATTGACATATAATCCATGGGCATTGTGGGATCTCTAAACAAAAATAATGCGTGCATGGTTATTGGAGCATGCAAATTTCATTATCTAAGGCCTTTTTGCTCAACAACAGTGTAATGAAAAGATTCTTATCCTCTATCAGAGAAGAAACGATGGGAAACGGGTATATGTTTATTTGTCATTAATAATCATCACTACTTTTAATCCATTAATTAAAAATTTAAATATATTGTCAATTCGTGATAATGCCGTATATAAATTCTTTTATTGTTACTTTAGTCGACATTACACGTTTTATTTTAATAAACATGTTTGATCGGTAACTGTAAGATATATCATATTAGGCAATCAATGGGTGGCTCCTTATAATCCATATCTACTTGCAAGATACAATTGTTGCCGGGATTGGTAGGTTTTAAAATTAACTAAAAAAATAAGTTTGAACCACGAACGGTTCGTGGACGGAATATAAAAAAATAATTAACTTATTTAATCGAATTAAATAATTTAAAAGCAAACAACGTGTGGTTATGCATATACAATATTAAACGAGAAGATAAGGTTAGAAACAAATTTTCACCTATACTTTGTATCGGAGAATTTCTGAACTGGCAGAATTCCTTCGAGCGCACTTCGTGTTCTCGGGATCTGAATCACACACTCAAACTCAAAGAACGATTTGTGAATTTCATCCACTAACAACCACTGTTAATTCTAGAAATATATCTCACTAGAATTTTGTGTAGGAATTTGAGTGCGGGCTCTCAAAATGATTGAAGAAAAAAATTGGATATTTTTCCTTCAATGCTCTCTCAATCGGCGAAAATCACTAAGGAGGGGAGAAAACTCTTTTTATTTGTATCTGATATAAGATCTATATCTCTATCTCTCTGCAAAAAAATTACTATTAGATATTTATAAAATCTAATTTTCGATATTTACAAATATATTCATATATTTTAAATTTCTGAAAATTCACCCTCATTGTCAAAAATCAGTATATCTCCACAATGTTAGAGTTGTATCGAAATTTATCAATCCAATTGATAGATTTAATTTATCATTATCAATTAATTAATTTATTTTTATTTACTAATTATCTAATAATTAGAAAATAATAAACAAATTAATTTCAATACAAATAATCACACTTCACTAATTAAGTGACATCATCCATCACATATAGGTGTTGGAAATATGTCTTGGCACCAAAACACATTTTGATCCAATTTACTTCATTTCTCTATTCCTTTTCTCATGAGTTATTTCCAAGACCAGATGGACCCACATGAACAAAGCTAAGGATTCAAGTACCCAGCGAATTTTATCTCCATAAATTCCCGACAATCCTGACATCGTACGACTCCACTATAGGTTTCATGCCGAATCAACTTTCAATTCATTTGTGCTTCTTTTCTGTTGGTGTAAATAAACTCTTTCTATTTTCACGGTCCACATAATATCCATCGTGAATATCAGTAACAAGAGAAGAACATAAAATTATCATTTTACCCCTCTTGTTAGTATTCCTTAACTCATTTATTGATTGTGAATAAAAAAGACATAATAGTCAATTGTCACGTACAATTCACAAGTCTTAATCAATGACTCAATTCATTGATTACCTGACCAGGTTAATTTATTCACACACCCATCAATAAAAAATAAGGAGATATTATTGCTTTCACAATCCAATCACGAATTTTCATATCTGTGAATCACGTAACTCCAACATAATTTAATTATGATTCTAACAGCTGAGGTATTGTCCACCAATTCGAACTCACTCATTTGACATGTCAAAGATTACAAATAACTAAGTCAAGCTACATATTCACCTCAGGATTAAGGTAATTATGAAAATATCCTTGAGGTGTAACAATTAGATTTAGAGCTAGATAAACGATTTTAAACTCTAAATTAATTTGTTACAGGTCTATTCAACATGATAATAACATGTCTAGGTTAACCGTCTGAGTCTCCACTCCCATGTCTCATGACTGACATCCACTGGTTCAACCTAACAGTCATAATCATATTCGATTGCCCAGCCAATCCTAAGACCGCGAATATCATTCTGAACTTTCTCAAAAGAGTTCGTTTGGAGACGATGTTGTCTTCACTCTTCGTTCGTTGATGAAAGTTTCAGAACTTGAGTAATTTACAAACATACTTTAATTTAAAATAAAACCTTCAATTTATTCATAAAATTCAATAATACTAATGTCTGAAAAATAACTAAATACAAATAAATAGTTATTACACGTTACTTTATGGACATATTCCAACAATCTCCCATTTGGACTACAGTAGGCGTGTACAATCTCTTATCCTCAAGCCCTCCAGATGACCATAAAAAGATTTACTGTTTAAAGTCTTCGTGAATGGATCTGTCATGTTGTTGATCGTCGAAATATGCGTAACCACAACGTCTCCATGCTGAACAATTTCTCTAATCATGTGATATTTACGTTCTATGTGTTTGAATTTCTTATGGCTTCTAGGTTCCTTAGAATTCGTAACTGCCCACTATTATCACAATAAAGTGTCATGCTCTTGTTAGCGTCTGGAACAACTTCCAGAGTCTTCAAGAACTTCCTAAGCCATACAGCCTCCTTTGCAGCTTCACAAGCTGCCACATATTCAGCTTTCATGGTAGAATCAACAAGGCAAGATTGCTTGATACTTCTCATACAATTGCTCCACTATTCAGGATGAACACCGATCCTGGAGTGAACCTCCTGGAATCCATATCAGCTTGAAAATCAAAATCAGTATACTCCGTCATATTTAAGTCACTACATGAATACACAAGCATGTAATTCATTATTTTCCTAAGATACTTAAGGATATGTTTGATGTCATTCCAATGCTCAATTCCAAGATTAGATTGGAAACGACTCACCATAATCACAGCATAACAAATGCCTGGCCAAGTGCAAAGCATCACATACATAAGACTTCCTACGGCTGAAGCATAGTGAATCTTTCTCATGTTTTCCTTTTCTTGAGGAGTCTTGGGAAACTGCTCCTTGGAAATGCTGACTCCATGTCTAAAAGGAAGAAATCCTTTCTTGGAGTTTTGCATACTAAAGCGATCTAACACATTATCAATATAAGATACTTGAGACAGTGTCAATTATATGTTCTTCCTATCTTGAAATATCTATATCTTGAAAGATCTAAATACCTAAGACAAATGCAACTTCTCCAAGATCCTTTATATCAAATTGATTTGCAAGCCAAATCTTGACATCAGATAAATTTTCTACATAATTCTTAATGAGTAGAATATCATCTACATACAAGACTAGAAAACCCGCATTCCCTTCATGTATCAGTTTATACACACAGGGCTCATCCACTAACTATTCAAAACCATAGTTCTCAATAGTTTTGTCAAATCGAATATTCCATGACCATGACGCTTGCTTAAGTCCATAAATGGTTTCTGTAGTTCATAAACTTTATCCTCTTCGCCTTTCTCCATGAACCCGTCTGGTTAAGCTATATAAATGCGCTCATCAAGATTGCCAATCAGAAAAGCAGTCTTGACATTTGTTTGCTAGATTTCATAATCAAGGGCAGCAGCAATGGACAAAAGAATTCAGATGGATTTAAGCATGGCCACCGGCGAGAAGGTATCTTCATAATCTATTACTTCCTTTTATGTGTATCCCTTGGCTACTAGCCTAGCTTTAAATGTCTCTACATTCCCATCCAGACCTTTTTTCTTCTTGTAGATCTATTTTCATCCTACGGGTTTTACCCCTTCAGGAGGATCTACAAGCTTCCAGACTCCGTTCGAGTACATCAAATGTATCTCAACGTTCATGGCTTCTTGCCATAAGTTTGCTTCAGGACTAGCCATGACCTCTAAGTAGGAGACATATTTATCGAGGTCCTTATCTGAGACAGCTTTCAAAGCTTCTCCATAGGACATATACCTCTCAGGTTGTCACAACCCTCCCACTACGTTGAGGCTCCATAGGCTCTGGCTCATGTCATGGTTCTTCCTTTATTGAATCAGAAACAATTTCTGATTGGGGAGTCAATGTCCTCTCACTCAATAATTTCTCTAGCACCAGTATACTTCTCGGCTGTACATTTTTAATGTTGAGCATTCATGCTAACGAATGTTTTCTGGTCAGTCGTACTGTAGAAGATATACCCCTTCATTCCTTTAGGATATCCTATGAACATGCATAATTCTGAACGACGTACAAACTTGCCTATCTTCAGTTTTAGAACATGTGTTGGGCACCCCCATATTTTAAAATGGTTAATAGACGACTTTCGTCCATACCATCTTTCATATAATGTACCAGGCACCGTCTTCGACGGAACTTGGTACAGATATATGTCGATGTTTCCAAGGCATATCCCTAGAAGAAATCTGGGAGGGATGAGTAACTCATCATGGATCTGACTATATCCATCAGAGTTTGATTCCTTCTCTCTGACACACCATTTTGCTGTGGCATACCAGATGTTGTAAGCTGAGAAAGAATACTTTCTTCCTTAAGAAAGTCTTCGAACTCTCCTAGCAAGTACTCTCCACCACGATCGGATCGTAATGTTTTGATTTATTTTTCTAATTGCTTTTCAACCAAGGTCTTATACTCTTTGAACTTTTCAAAAGTTTCAGACTTTTGACACATTAGATAAACATGACCAAAATGTGAGTAGTCATCAGTGAAGGTTACAAAGTATTCATAGCCTCCTCTTGCTTGGATATTCAATGACCCGCATACATCACTATGTATGAGTTCAAGGTATTGAGCGGCTCTTTCACCTTTTTCTGAAAATGTCTCTTGGGTCATTTTACCTTCAATACAGGATTCACATTTGGTTAGTGATCCCACACTTAAAGTTTGCAAAAGACCATCATTCACAAGTTTTTTAATCTTGTCCATGCTAATATGCTTAAGGCGTAAGTTCCACAAATAGGTTAGATCGGTTGAGTCATACTTCAACCTTTTACTATCCCTTTATGAATCATTATTCACTTCATTGTCTCATATCATTGGAATTATTGGTTTTACGTAAAATAGTTTATTAAACATACGTGCAACGATAATTAGGCATTCATTTCTAAAAATATCAATGAATGCACCAATAGAAATAAGATTCTTCCTAATAATTGGGATATAATAAAGATCACGTAAAAACAAATAATCGTTATCATGTTCGAACTGATACAACCAATACTAGTACTTTATTCCCCATACGAACGATGAACTCGACCAAGATATCTGCTAGAGATAATCCAGGCAGTTGGGTATCCAATGGTTATCGACTCCACAGTGATGACACTTGTCTCACAACATGTCCACCTTGCAGTGCCCTTACCATTTGCAACTTTTGAGTTCTGCTTCTTAGCCTTATTCAGACCTCCTCTCATGTTTCCTTTTAGCACCAGAGGTGGAAGGCTTACTTTCAGTAAAGTTAGCCTCTCCAGTCTTCCTCTTGCCCTTTAGAAACAAAGTCTCAGTGGCTTGGAACTCTTTCAGAATCTCAGGAAACAAGTACCTCAACTTATTCATCAAATAATTAAGTTTAAAATTCTCGAAGGTATCAGGCAGAGTCTCTAGGATCATATCCACTTGAGTCTTGCCATCAACCTCAGCACCCATGATCTCCATCTCATTCAGATAACTAATGATCAACATCATATGTTCTCTAACAAGAGTTCTAGGTTTTATCCTACAGTTCATAAGGTTTTGCACAACCGCCTATTTGGCTTAACGACCCTGATCTCCGAACATTTCGGTGATGTTCAACATCATACCAGCGGTGGTTTCTAAATTATGATGTTGTTGTTGTAACACATTGCTAACAGAAGCCAAGATGTAATATCTGGCTATCTCATCAGAACGTAGCCAAAAGGAAAAAGCATAATTTTCCTCTTGAGATGATTCACTAAAACGCTCAAAGGAATAAGGGATGGTGAGCACTAACTTATGCTTTTCAATCGTCAGTACGATATAAAGATTGTGTTTCCAATAAATGTAATTATCACTAGTTAATATTGTTCGCGTTTAAGATAGTTGAGAATGGGGATATTGACATGATTATCGAAAAGAATAAGTAAAGCTGTGTAAATAAATGTTCAATCGTTTAGGAAAGTATGATGCATGATGAAACTACTTAAATATTTAAAAATCCATTAAAATTATTTCCTCCATGATGTTACGATAAAAAATTATAGCTTGTCTCATCGAGGGATGAAGTCCAAATTATCTCCTATCACATCAAGACTCTTCTCGTTTGGTTAATGCTTAAATATCTTCACATCTAGCTTAATCAATCACCAATGGTTTTGCTCACTTTGACCCCATTGACTAGCCCCTAAGTGATGATTCCAATGTGCTTTAGTCTAAATGTTTAACCAATGCATCAACTCTTAAAAGTTACTATAGACTAACAGTCCGTCTATAGGATGGCACTGCCCCACCACTTCTTTTAGAAGTCTTAGCTTCTCAAACAACTTGATGACTCAAAACGACACGACTCTAAAGTTTCTCCCATTGAAGAGAGGACCGTTATGGGCAGTTTTAAAGCATTCCCCATGGCATGATCAAGTTCGCATTAGAGACCTTGAGAACGTTTTAACATAAATGACCATCTCACTTAGTTTTTAAAAAAAATTGGATTCTCAGTTGGTTTTCAAAAAATAACCTTTATTAATTTGAAAAACATGATGAAATTTATTAATCTTTTATTTAATTTTAAATACCAATTTAAAATCATAACCATTATAGTTTCACATTGTAATTAAATTATAACCATTACAAAATTAATAATACAACGATGCATGTACATGCTACATGGTAATTTGATATTGGCATATCTTTAGTTCTATATGGCATGTTATATGATAATGCATGATTAAAATTAAATCATACGTTTAAAATTAACATCCATATTGGCTCATTTCTAATTACAACCTAAAAAGAATAATAAATAAATTATAAATTAATTTATAAACTAATCATGCTGTCTATAATTTATAAACTAGTCTATTCCCATTTTAAAAATCAAATTTAAAACTTAAAATTCAAATTTCAAAATTAAATTCAAATTTTCAAATTTCAAAATTTCAAAGTTTAAATTTTGATTAAACCCCTTTAATTAAAAAAAACTATTTTCCTAATTAAATAATCTCATTAATTATCCCATTTTTCTTTTTTTTAATAAAATAAAAAGATAATATTGATAATTATCTTTCGAATTCAAAATTTAAAAAAGATAAAATAGATAATTATCTTTAAATTCAAAATTCCAATGATATAAAGATAAAAGATAAAAAAATAGGATAAGGGTTATCGTGAAACATCATAGAGTTTCCTAAATCTTAATTATTATCGCCTAGGTTTTCACAAACCCTAGTCACTATGCAGGGCATGGTAGTGGACAACGGTGGGACGGCGCTGGAACAGTATCACCAGCTGTCGGAACAATAACTTCAGCATGAACAGTGATTCTTGCTAGAACAGTGATTTCGGCACGAACATTGTGAACAGTACTCTGGCGTGAGCAGTACTCCGTTGAACAGTTCTCTGACGTGAACAGTACTTCGGTGACAGTTTCGAGGCAACGACGGCTTTACATCAAATTTATAAAATTATAATTTGCAACAAAATAAATTATATAAAATCCTATGCCTCAAATATGTCATACATCAATTCTAAATTGAAATAAAAATGCCTAGAACCAATAGTTAGGGAGTCAATTACATAACACATTCAAAACAGTTTTGAATCTACCATACAAAATTATATGCAAATATCCACAAAATTCAGGATACGCTCGTTTCGAATATCTATATGCATAATCAAGAAGCTATGGCTCTTATAACGATTGCTAAGATCGCTAGGTTCTTAAAATTAACTAAAAAAATAAGTTTGACCACGAACGATTCATGGGCGGAATATCAATAAAATTTCAATAACTCATTTAATCGAATTAAATAATTTAAAATCAAACAACGTGTGATTATGTATATACGATATTAAACGAGAAGGTAAGGTTAGAAATAATTTTTCACATATACTTTGTATCAGAGAATTTCTGAACTGACAAAATTTCTTCGAGCGTTCTCTGTGTTCTTCAAGCTTCAGGATTTGAATCATGTAGTTGAACTCCAAGAATGATTTGTGAATTTCATCCACCAACAACCACCCGCTAATTTTAGAAATATATCTCATGATAATTTTGTGTAAGAATTTGAGTGTGGACTCTCAAAACGATTGAAGGAAAAAATCGAATATTTTCCTTCATTGCTCTCTCAATCAGCGGCAATCACTAGGGAGGGGAGAAAACTCTTCAACTCTGTATCCGATATGAGATCTATATATCTATCTCTCTACAATCAAATTGCTATTAGACATTGATAAAATCTATTTTTCAATATTTAGAAATATACCCATATATTTTAAATTTATGAAAATTCACCCTCACATATTCAAATTACCGAAAATCAGTATATCTCCACAGTCTTAGAGTTGTATCAAAATTCATCAATCCAATTGATAGATTTAATTGAACATTATCAATCAATTAATTTATTTATTTTTATTTACTAATTATCTAATAATCAAAAAATAATAAACTAATTAATTTCAATATAAATAATCACACTTAACTAATTAAGTGGCATCACCCATCACATATAGGAGTTGGAAATATGCATTGGCACCAAAACACATTTTGATCCAATTTACTTCATTTCTCTATTCCTTTTCTCATGAGTTATTTCTGAGACCGGATTGACCCACATGAACAAAGCTAAGAATTCAAATACCCAGCGAATTTTATCTCCATAAATTCACGACCTATTTAATCCTGACATCTTACGACTCCACTATAGGTTCGATGATAAATCAACTCTCGATTCATGCGCATTACTTTTCTGTTGGCGTAAATAAACCCTTTTTATTTTTACATTCCACGAAAAATTTTAACATAACACTCATCGTGAATATCAGTAACAAGTGCAAAATGTAAAATTATCATTTTGTCCCTATTGTTATTATTTTCTTAACTCATTTATTGACTGTGAATAAGAAAAACATAATAGTGAATTGTCTCGTACAATTCATAAGTCTTAATCAATGACTCAATTCATTGAATACATGGTCAAGTTAATTTTTTCACACGCTCATCAATAAAACATAAGGTGATATTTTTACTTTCGCAATCCAACCACGAATTTCCATATTTGTGAATCACATAACTCCAACTTAATTGAATTACAATCCCAATAGTCGATGTATTAGCCACTCATTCGAACTCACTCATTTGACATATTAAAGATTGTAGCTAACTAAGTCAAGCTACGTATTCACCTCAAGATTAAGGTAATTATAAAAATACTCTTAAGGTGTAATAATTAGATTTAGAGCTAGGTAAACGGTTTTGAGCTTTAGACTAATTTGTTACTGGTCTATTCAACATGTTCATAGCGTATCTAGGCTAACCGTTTGAGTCTCCACTCCCATGCCCCATGAATGGCATCCATTGGTTTAACCTAATAGTCATAATTGGATTCGATTGCCCAGTCGATCCTAAGCCTATGAATATCGTTCTGAACTTTCTCAGAAGAGTTCGTCTGGAGACGACTCTGTCTTCACTATTAGTTCATTGATGAAAGTTCGAGGACTTGAGTAATTTACAACCACACTTTAATTTAAAATAAAACTTTCAATTTATTCATAAAATATCAATAATATTAATGTCTGAGAAATAACTAAATATAAATAAATAGTTATTACACGCTACTCTATGGACATACTCCAACAATTGTACATTAATGTTGAAGTTTGCTCTGCTATCAAAGCTGTGAAGTACTTATACAAGTACATCTACAAAGGACATGACAATGCTGGTGTACTTAATGAGATACAAAATTTTCAAGACACAAGATGAGTTTCTGCATAAAAAGCATTATGGAGAATTTTCAATTTTATATTGAATGAAATATCTCCAGCGGTTGTAAATCTACACCTGCATCTACCGAATCATCAATTTGTTTCATACTTCGACAATCTGAGTTTGGAAAGTGTCATTCAGTTGGAGAATATATTAAAAACAATGTTGACTGAATACTTTGAGAAATGTAGAATTAATGTAGATGCAAGGAAACTAATTTACAAGGAATTTCCTGAACATTACGTCTGGGATAAGAAATCAAATATATGGACAACCAGAAAAAGAGGAGAGGTAATATCAAGAATAAATGGTGCAAATCCAGGAGAAGGTTAACGATATTACCTCAGGTTATTACTGAATCATGTCGTTGGACCAACATCATTCAAAGATTTATTGATTGTTGAAGGAGTTCAATATTCCTCATTCAAAGAAGTGGTATAAAATAGAGGATTACATGAGTCTGATCAGAGTATCATTGAGTGTTTGGATGAGGCAGCGGCATTTCAAATGCCATATGAATTTCGAAGACTTTTGCGACTTTGTTGGTTTATTGTGAGGCTACTGATGTTCGTGCCCTATGGAATCCTTATTATGATATAATGTGTGAAGATTATATTAGAGAAAATAATAGTTCTATTGAGATGCAGATACAGTTTATTCTTAATTATTTAAAAAAAAATCTTAGAATCCATGGGAAAAACATTAACATCTTTGATTTACCAGCAATTCATGAGGTCGTATCTAACCAAATTTCATTCAGCATGAAAGAAATTATAGAAGAATAGTCCATAGAAATCAATGTAAAAGATCGTCAGGCATCATCACGGTTAAATGAAGAACAGAAAAATGCATATCAAAACAAAGTGCGAGGGCAGAAGTAATGAGAAGGGCAAAACTTATCATCTGAGATGAAGCACCTATGGGTAGGAGACAACAATTGAATCTGTTGATAGATCTTTAAGAGATATAATGAAACAAATACAATTGTTTTCGTCAAGTTCTTCTTGTAGTACCACGTGCCACAAGACAACAAATTATTTCAATCTGTTTGGCCAGATCTTACCTTTGACAAAATAAAAAAATACAGTTGATGAGAAATATGAAAACCGAAAACGATAAAAGCTTCGCTGATTACTTAGTAAGGGTTGGAAATGGAGATGGGCCCCTTGTAAAGTAAGACTTCATTTTGTTGCTGGATAAAATGGTGATAAGAAATTCTACCGAAGAATCTGAGATGGAATTGATTGATAATATATTCCCACATTTGAAGCTTCATGCCAATTCGCCTATTTACATCACAAATCGTGCAATTCTTACCACTACCAATGATTATGTTGATCAATTAAATGAAACATTAATAAGCCTCTTTCCATGAGAAAGTATGACATTCATGAGATTAGATCATGCAATTGATGATACAAATAACTATTAGCAGGAAGAATTCTTGAATTCATTGTTACCGACTGGAGTTCCTTTACATAAGTTGACATTGAAAGAAAATTGCCCCATTATGTTGTTACAAAATTTAGACTCATCCAATGGTTTGTGCAATGGAACAAGAATGGTATATCGAACATTGGAAATCATGTTATATGCTCAAATAACAATGGGGAAACACACTGGTAAACAAGTTTTCCTGCCACGCATTCTCTTAAGCCCAACAAATGATAAATGATATCAGTTCAAGTTTGGAAGAAAGCAATTTCCTGTTCGACTTTGCTTTGCGATGACGATAAATAAAGCTCAAGGGCAAACCGTGCCTCATGTTGAAATTTATTTGCCACAACATGTATTTTCTCACGGACAATTTTATGTGACTTGTCAAGAGGAATTTCTGTCAACAACAAAAATTCTGGTGAAATCAGACAACCATAGTACCAATGGCCAAGTTTGCACAAAATTTATTATCTACAAATAAATTCTCTTACAAAGGTAAAAATTTATGCTTATACATCAATATGCATGACTCTTAATTTCCCCATTGAACTAAAAATTTACTTTTCATTGTTTGCAAGAAGAAGAATGATGAAACATTTCCAATAATAACATGATGATACTTAAACTATAAGTCAATGATCAAAAATATATTTAAGATTTACTTTAAAATTTTATTTACATAATATTATTCTACATCTTACATGTATTATACATTGCATAAATACGTGCGTCAATTCTAGTAGTTATACAAAATGTACTATCCATTATAATCATGGGATGCCTCCAGGATATGGATATGGATATAAGAACCAATTAGAATTGGGTGGTGGTGGAGGAGGAGAGTGGCAAAAGCCGCAAAACGCTTCAAGCTGATCAACGTTCGGTATGGGCGGTGGAGGTGGATAATAAATGTGAGGAGGAGATGGTGGATATGGCGTTGCTGGTGGAAACGAGGAATGCGTCTCTTCTGGTAATAATGTCAAATACTGATTCTCACCGACCATAGCCGCCATACCAAATTCGTCGCTGATGAAGTCGTTGCTCTCCACCACCAAGCTGTTATCATTATTATGATTCAGTACCCTGTATGAAAAATTCAAGACGCCATTGGGTTTCCCGTCCGAAGTACTGATCTGATAGCTTAAAAATTGGAGGGGAGCTCCAACGGTGGTAGTTGAAGATTGCAGCGTTAATAGATCCTGTAAAGGAACTCGAACTTCTCCGATGGTCTTATCTCCTAAGAAAAGCCCATAATTACCTAGATGATGTCGTATATCGAAGTGGATGAAAAGTTTGGGATGAAGGTAATAATTAGGGCTATGTTCCTTCAAATGAAAGCGAATCTCATGACGATGATGATTCCATTCAAGACAACCATTACCTTCTGAGTCGGTAGTAATATGCGTTCTCTGCTGCTGTGGATCGAGCTCTCTGTCACAATTAGGATCGTCGCTTGCAATGGAGGCGAGAACGTAGACGGAGAGTTTCTGGAAGAAATTGAAGGATTTAAGATCGTTGCAATACATGATTCTGATTTCAATTGTTGTAGAGCTGCTAGGACTACAACTAGAGCTAGAATCCATGGCCGAGGGGGAATTGAGAATCTTCCAAATGAGCGAAACTGAATAATCTGGTATTAGGTTGGGTGTGTGGTCAGAAGCTTGTTGTTCTGTTTGTGTAGAGGGCAGGGGCATAAGGATTGTGATCAGACGTGAATGAATTTGATTTGCGAATCCTGCCTTCGTCACTAAGAAAGAATATATAAACGGTTTCAAGTTGGTCCACTCCCAGACGTGTTGGATAAGTGCAATCGTTAACCAGACAAACACACGATACCCCGATAAACAGAATCGTTAAATAAAATAATATATATACACTCTAATAAAAAGATCTAACTCTTATTCACATGATAATCCTTAAATACTGCAATTCAGTTTATCGAAGTCACGATGTGAGACACACATTTGGCTTCAACAATTTTTTTTCTTTTTGAATTGGAGTACATAAACACACATGGTACACTATAATAGAATCACCAAATGAAATCTTACAATATACACCCTAATAAAATGATCCAACTCTTGTTAACATGGATAACGCTTAATCAAATATCTAACCTTGAACTACCTACATACCTCGCTAAGTTGTGTTTACCCAAATAAACATATGGCTTTTGGCAAGAATTGTTCTATATTTTTATAATAAAAAGAAAAAATGAATTTTTAAAAAAGAGTAATTACAAATAAAACACGCTAGCTGACTAATATTATATAATAGAGGAAATACAAATTCTTCTACATACAATATTATTTCTAAAAAAAATCAACTCCATTTAATATAAAATTTTAAAACTGTAATTCTTCCACACAAAAAATATAAATGTCTGTAAAACCTTCAAAGTGACAATACACATATATTTTGAATAGCCAAATCTTTTCATCTCAATCTTCTAGTTAACTATTTTTTAATTAATTTAATAATATTAATTTTTCAATATTTAACTTATTATATATATGTGAGTAAAATTAAGTAGTGCACGTAACAAAAAATCAAGTATTTGAAGCATTCATATCTAACTTAAATGGTACTACTGCCAAAGATTAATTTCACATCATCATCCTTGTTTCAATTTGCTATATAAATAATGTCATCATCTTTCTTTTCTTTTCTTTTCTCATTTTTGTTCTTTAGAAATTTAATAATCTAGAGTTATAAGAAGAAAATCAAAACTGCAATCACATAAACTTGATTCTTTCATTGAAGATGGCCTATGCCGGTGGGGGTAGGAGGTAGGAGTTTGGAAATTTCCAACATGAAAGAGACCGGCTTCCTTCATTCTTCCTTTCTCAATTTAATAAACAAAGAATATACAGCATTATCTTTGATTTTCATTTCCTGCAACAATGCTCAATCATAGTACAACGAACTCTAAAAATGGACAAATAAAATGAATTTAATATTCAATTCCAGACTATCACTGAATCCTATCAGAGGTCCGGGATTTCGTCAAGCATCTTCGAATTATCATCATCCATTGAGATCTTACTCCAACCAGAATTTCTCATTGACAAAACTCTAACACGCTCAGAGGTCCGGGATTTCGTCGAGCATCTTCGAATTATCATCATCCATTGAGATCTTACTCCAACCAGAATTTCTCATTGACAAAACTCTAACACGCTCGAACCCGCTTCCTCTGAAACCAGTAATCTTGGATGACACCATGGGCATCACGAGTACTGCAGACGTACTGAGTGAATCCTCTCCAATACCCAATGATAGTGCCAAAGAAGTCTGCAAGTAGATGCAATTCAAATATGTTTGCTTTTTAAAAATATTTGCAATCTATTATGATGATGATGATCAAATAAACAAGTAAATAGGATTCACCTTTGCTTTGAATACTATCTCTGTAATCTTAGCCACTAGTCCTTGTCCCTGTGCAAATGATCTGTTCTCTCTGTTCTGCATATCTTCGGATGTCACAACCACCAACCTATTTTCCAAGTGAAAAATCACTTCTAAGTAGTAGAATATGAAGATATTTGTTTCACAGCATAGAGCTAATCTTTTTCAGTGTTGGTACTCAAACTATGTGAAAGCTTGTATCATACCGCTCTTCTTCTGCTGAGATGCTTGATGACTTCAGAGACATTGAAGGATTATCTTTAACTTCACCACCTGACCCATAATTAAGATTTAAGTTCCCATGACTACTCTTTGTAAACCCAATAACAACAAAATCAATGTTCCAAAGTACCTCTAGAGTCATCTGGTGCCAATAGAGAAATCCCCACAAAGACGGACATCATTCCTAGTAAAAACATTGTTGTCCTTAGCGTATCAAATACCTGCTCGGAGTGAATATAATAAGCTTAATGCTTGGTGCACTTTAAACAAGCATCCACGTACGCTTTGAAAAATATTCTCAAAAAAATTTCAGATAGAAACCAATTATAGTCTCCTGAAACAAATCCTTTTCCACTAGCATGCTCATATTCTCTTTCTACTTTTTCCACAATTAAGAGCAGAAAATATTTTTTAAAATGGATCAAACGTGCCATTAGTCTTCATGGTTTCTTGCTAAACCTTATAACTACATTCAAAGCAAACACACAAAACTGATTGCCGAAGAACTTGGGTAGTGAGAGAGAGAAAGAGAGAGGACCTGATATTCTTGAAAATATATAAATCCTGTACAAATGGAGAAAAAGGTCCACGCAATCTGAAACATGGGGACGATAAGAATCGCATCAAACAACGACAAGCCTTCATTCAACCTTGCCATCTGCAGGGTAAATATATGTATAGCAATTAGGCAACACATCAGGGTTGATATATTTGTACCACTTGAAGGATGAAAAGCAAAAAACTAGAGTTCTTCAAAGTTTACCCAAAACCCAGCTGTACTCAGAAATAACAGAAGCATGCAGTATGTGAACCAGCTGTGCAATTGATAATCACTCGACATGGCCAACCTAAGTAGGTTTGAGCTGAAAAAGGAAGCAACACTATAACCAAGAAACAAATTGTGGCTAGTGTTAAAAAATGTCCAAGGAAGTAACTTACAGAGATTTTGCAAACAAGACTGAGCATGACCCTACAGCACCTGAAACTACAGCATAGGAAAAAGGAAGCAGCATAAGCCAGTAGGGCTTGAGTTCTTGTCCAGAGACAGCAAGCAGAATTTCTCCTCTCCTTCATATTCCACAGGTTGATTGTAAAGAGATTGAGGACGGTGCTATTTATCAAACCAAAAATTAAAATTCATAAATGCAAGAGCAATCCGGTTGTTTTAAATACTTACCTATAAATGGAATGATGAAAAGCAACAATCAAGACCAAAATCAGACAGTAGAGAAGGAAAGCTAGGTTGCTGTATTTCTCTGCCAACTGCTCCGGAGTGTAAACTGAAAAGAAAATAATTACACATGAAATCTCGACTTAAAGGAACAGTTAAACAAAATAGTTTTATACATAATGTAGCTTCCCTGGTCCTTGCTTTCCCTCCCTATTTCTTATGTTTCAACACAATTAAGTTGAGGTGATGGGGTTTTTAGTTGGTTGCTTGTCTTGGAAATTACAGTTTACTCTCATTATAAAAGCAAAACTAAGAGATGTGTCTTTTGATGTCTAGGCAGAACCATTAAAGAAACGAACTTAGAAGATAGAATGAATTAGAACAAACCACATACCAGGTGACTGATGGTTGCCAAAAGCAACGAGAAAAATGTTTCCAAGAACAATAAAAGCGGTGGCAACCATCACCCTATAAAGAGACAGGATACTTGTCAAATTGGAAATGATTACTGATAATGCTGAAGATAAAATGTGGCACAACTGTTTTGCAGCTTTGAAGAAAGGTGTTACTTCACTTCAGTTCAGATTTTCACATACTTAATCGTGACTAATTTGTTGAGCACGAAGTAAGCAAAGGCAATGTTCGATACAAATTGGACAGAACCCAGTGCTGCAAGAAGAGACTGCACAGTATGAAGAAAGAGGATAAGGAAAACAAGAACAATAAAGAAGAAGTAGCACAGTTATCCCAATACACAGCCACCGTACAAAATTTTCTGAGACAACTTGATATAACGATAATCAATGCTGACCTGAGCAGCATATCCAAAGGAAATAAAATTGAGAGAATTTCCAAGAATGAAAAATACAATGCCTGCATATGGAAGTTAACACAATCAGATTGAAAGAGGGCATCTACCATCTGTATTACATACATAAGCAATAGATTAATAATTACCAACTCTCCAAGTGTGGAAGTGTATGATAGGCTTCAAAGGAAGCTTTCCGTTTGTTCCATGGCTTTCTAGCAAAGAATGCTTCTCCCTCTGCAAAGAATTTTCCCAATATAAATTTATAAGCTAGAAATGGAAATCGAAAACAGAAACAAAAATGAAGTAAGGGAACCAACAAAATTGATCGCCCAAAGAAATTACTACGGTAGAGAAACATGCAATGGAAAAGGAGAACAAAACGAGAAAGTTGCCACAGAAACATAGAATGTGAGCAAACCTCGTTGTGGCCTAATTTAAGAAGATTTGTTCCAAAGTTGATAGCAATGCTGCCAAAGAGGTTGATGAAAGCTCCAATTACCCAGGGCCCCATGGATTAGTAGTAATGTGAAAGGTGCGAAGATGGATCTGCATGCAGTTGAAATCTGAAGTGGATGCTCAGAAATTTAGTAATCTCAAGCAACAACAAACTAGCTACACATCTGAGGAAAAGTGATGAGAGACTCTAGTAGTCTCAGTGTGCTTCTGAAGAAGATATCTGCAATAAAATTGTAAAGAAAACCTCAAGTTATTTTTTTTATAAGTAAGAAACCCTCAAGTTATTTACGCGCAAATATATTACTTCTGCAAATTTAGGAACTTGTTGTGATAGTCTAAAATATTCGCAATCCCATTTTTAGGGGGGGGGGGGGGGGGGGGNCTTGTAGCTCAACCTAAATCCAAATTAACAATTTATACCCAAGAAGCCAGAAATTCTAAGAAAATTATGACTCATGACGGATATTGATTGTAGTTGTTAAATAGCTAAAATGGATATTCCTGTATTAAAATAGAGCCGATGTATATCAAGGACAAGATCCAACCCCACCTGGGAAAAACAAAACAAAAATTGGGAAATGGATTAAAAGGGAAATGAAGATAAAAACAGCGATAGAAACATTGGATAAGATAGGAAAAGCGGACGATCGAGCTCCACTCTCCCGATCCAATCTGATCCTTGCATATA
This sequence comes from Datisca glomerata, assembly GCA_003255025.1. Classification (NCBI taxonomy): domain Eukaryota; kingdom Viridiplantae; phylum Streptophyta; class Magnoliopsida; order Cucurbitales; family Datiscaceae; genus Datisca; species Datisca glomerata. The sequence goes on from QANY01009387.1 coordinate 2,482,360, forward strand.
TTAAGCTTTAAAAATGGTAAAATTGAAGCGAACCCATTTACGGAAAATTGAATCACTAGAAAAACATAAGAGACCGAAAGCAAAAATTACTAAGAACAGGAGCAAAATTCTAAAACAAGGTGACGAAAGTAAGGAGCTCTACATTTACCTCCGAAAGAACAACGGTGATCCGTAGTCGGACTAAACACAGATATAAGCACTGTTTCGACCCTTCTTAATGATCGATGGCTTCAAATTCTGGGTAAGTGAGCCGCAAATACAAACGGAATTCAAAGTGCACTTTTAATAGAAACTTTTATTCCTTGCTCTGAAAATTCAAACTAGAAAATCCGTCACAGCGCAGCCGCCCGAGAAAGAACAGAAAAGAAAAGATGAGGGAAAAAGAGGAAGCTGTCCGGTCAATAGCAATTTAGCGAAGGCCTTACGTTCTACCCAACGTTGTGGTCGCCGTACTCAACTGTCTGCAATAAGGATCACCTGCGATAGGGACTAGGCTAGTTTTTCTTGGTTCGACTCATCCAGCTCTATCATTACCATCCGTCGCTTGTTGGTATGATGGAATCACGTCCATCACGCAACGTGTCAAGACTTTAGAACCGTAAGCTTGGAATATCTGTGCTGAGGAAAGAAAATCGTTATTTTATATCTTCTTTGTCCCTCCCTTAATCCTGGAAAATTCAATGTACAACTAGATTATTTCATTATTAAATAATATCATTTAAAGGTGAATTATATCTTTTTTGGTTAAAAAGTAAATGTTATTAACGAAGAAAAAATACAAAATACACAATTCCAAGGCTCATATCCCAAGAAAATCAGAAAAGGGAAAACTCTAAAAACTAGAGGCAAATCATTCATCTAAAAATTCCGAGCAGTAGCTTGATAAACTAGACTTTCCTTAATCATCATAACCATTTTCTTAAGAATGAGGGAAGAGTCTCGACACTCATCTCATAACACTATCTTGTTCCTCTCTAACTAAATACAATAGATAAATACATTAAAACTAAGCTTAATCGAAAGAGAAAAACATATTTAACATAAGAAGTATGAAGAAGCCATTCTTGGAGAGAAGGCCACCAAGAAACAATACAGTGAGCACCACATCTAGCAAGAAGATTCTGAAGCAGATTGTGAGTGAAGGAACAACTGAAGAAAAGATGTTCCACTGAATCAATACCAAAAGTACATAAAACTTTGTTGACATTGTCAAGTAAAGCAAGCCATGATATGAAGAAACACTTTAGGATAGAACCAAAAACCCACACCAGCTTGAACCAGCTTACAATCACATAAAGACGAACCCAAAGAATTCTCTCTTTCCCAAATATTGGATATTCAGAAGAACTTTGACGATACTATCAAAAAAACTCTCATATTCTAAAAGACCTACTACTCTTATGGTTTTAACAAGACCTAGTAGATATTATTATCTTCGACCTACTCTGCAAGACCTCCTATATGAAGAAGATTTCCTTCATACCCAAAAGACGTATCATGGTAAAACCATTTATGAATGGAACATAGATAAAAAACTGAATATCAGGTTTTTGAAACTATACACCAGATGATTATGTATTCATCAGTGTAAACAGAATGACAATACAGATCATGAAATCTGCAGATTTCTTGTCAATGGTTTTAAAGGAACTCTCAAAGGATGGTGGGATAATTGTCTCACAAAAAGTCAGAGAAATGAGATTTTAATTTTCTTTAAGATCTAGACTGACCCCTTAATAGGTACCCAAACCAGAAATGAAGATGTTTGTTATATGCTTGCTCAGTCTATAATTCACCACATTCTTGGACTAGGAGTTATTAATACTGACCGCCATAGAGAATTATTACAGAATCTTAGATGTCCATCCTTAACCCATTTATGTTGGTATAAAGATGTCTTCCTCATGAAAGTCATGCAGAGAGGTGACGTTAACAGTTAGCATTGGAATGCCAAATTTATAGATGGTTTCTCTAGTCTATTTGTTGAAAATGTTCGTAAGAAGTTTAGGGATAAACATGATCAGATGGACATCCCTTATGACCAATACACTTATGGCCATCTTGTTTTCCTTGTCATTAAAGAATAACTCTTTGTAATGATCTAAAACTACAGCATATGATGAAAAATAAGAATCTTACTAACAGAAAAGAAATGGGAGAATTCTGCGGCCAACTTGCCTATGATACAAAGATATCGTATCATTCTACCTCTCAACCGTATAGGACTTCCAAACCTTACAAATCCAGAAATGTTAATAAAGATTCTCCCACGAATCATAATAAGAAATTTTCCTCCAGAAAGCATAAATTTACATTCTCAGGCACCTGCTGTAAGTGTGGTTTACGTAGCCATTACGCAAAACAGTGTTGGTCAAAATTTAAGAAGAAACTAAATGAGCTATCCTTTGATGAGTAGACCCAACAGAAATCTTAAATTGTCTTTCTGATGGCAGTTCAATTAAAGATAGTATAGATGATGATTTTGCTCAAATTTATGAATCTGACTCTCACTCCTCTACTACTTCTGTACAACCTTGTTGCTCTAAAAAGTGCAACATGATAACTGAAACCAACAATTGGAAAGCCATAGTTGATATGAATGGACCAAGTATCAATGTTTTAACGGACACCCAGCGATCTCTTCTAGCAACTGCATATTAAATTACAGACACTGAGATGAAGTTAAGGTTCTTAGAAACCTGCTATAAAGCTTATACCAGTTCAGAGGTCATCCTCATTGAGAATTACATTATGAAAGAGCTTCTGACTTGTATCCAACAGAATTCTTTACCCACTAAGCATGTTACTATTTTCGATCTCAAAATAGAAATTAATACCATTAAGTCTGAAATTCAGCAGTTAAAAACTATTAATCAAATACTCTTTCAGGATCTTAATCTCCTCAAACAGTCAACAACTAAAGTTAAGACTCTTCTAGAGGTACTTGAACCTTTTTCACCCCCGGCGAATACTACAGAAGAGACAAATAAGGAAAATCCCTATTTATTTCTTCTAAACCAAGTTACTTTCCAGAAGTGGTATACTAAAATTACTTTCGTTATCAAACCATATTTTATAATTAAAGATGTCATTATCTTAGTTGATAGTGGTGCATATATGAACTGCATACATGAAGGATCAATCCCTACCAAATATTTTCAGAAAACCACTCAATCCCTTACTAGTGCTAGTGGTAACTCTATGTGTATTCAGTATAAAATACTTGAAGCACTTATATGCAAACAAGGTATTTGCTTATATGCAACATTTTTTTTAATAAAAAACATGACACAAAGCATAATTTTTGGCAATCCTTTTTTAAATTCTACCATGCTTATTACAGGGATTGATACTTCAAGTATCCATACCACTATAAACAAAACTAATATTATATTTTAGTTTGTTATAAAACTGTATACTAAAGAATTAGATTTGAGAAAACATCTTATTCAGAATAAAAATAACTAGTTAAATTTTATACAGAAAGAACTTCAATTTCTTATAATTGATCAACATATACAACAACCTACACTACAGAATAAGATAAAGACAATTCTGTATGAGTTTCAAACACAAATTTATAGTAAGATACCAAATGCTTTTTGGAACAGAAAGAAACATATTATATCTCTACCTTACAATCAAGATTTTGATGAAAGAAATATTCCTACAAATTCAAAGCCCAGCCAAATGAAAAAGGAATATTTAGATATATGCAAAACTGAAATAAAATCTCCATTACAGAAAAAATTAATTAGACCTAGTAAATTTCTATGGAGTTCGATTGCTTACTATGTTAACAAAAATGCTGAAATAGAAAGAAGATCACTTAGGTTAGTGATCAATTATAAATCTCATAATGATACTTTACAATGAATAAGGTATCATATACCGAACAAAAAAGATATGTTAGACAGACTTCATGATTCAGTAGCCTTTTCAAAATTTGATTTAAAATCTGGATTTTGGTAAATACAGAATTAAGAATGGATATAAAACTATTTTTACTGTACCTTACGGCCATTACGAATGGAATGTCATACCATTCGGAGTTAAGAATGGTCCTTCAGAATTTCAGCATATAATGAATGATGTATTCAATGCTTATACTGAATTTAATATTTGTTATATTGATGATATTTTAATATTTTCATCCTCTATAGACCAGTATATTAAACACTTGAATATTTTCAAGCATGTTATTATCCTTAATGGTTTGGCTGTTTCAGGTACCAAAATGAAAATATTTCAAACTGCAGTAAGATTCTTAGGTCATAATATTTCCAATGGAACTATTATTCCTATTGACCGTAGCATAGAATTTGCTTCTAAATTTTCAGATGAAATTAAAGAAAAAACTCAATTACATAGATTTCTTGATAGTCTTAATTATATTAGAGACTTTTATCAGACCATGAACTTACTGTTAAGGTGGTGGTAGTGGCTTGACGGCCTTACATAATATGAATATAAACACACTGAGAACACCACGAGGTTATCAGTACATAAAAATGACAACTCATAGTAGGGAGTAGGAGATTGAATGCACGGGAAAGAAGATGACTCTTGGAGACTTCAAAATATAAACTCCAATTATTATTGCTTAGAGAGAGAGGAGAGAGAATTGAGAGAAAGTGCATAAGCTAATATTCGAGTAAAACTCGATCTGCCTCAACAAGGGTGAGTTTGCCCTTTACATACTACAAAAAGTAAAGTATACAGTGTGAGAAGGATAAGGTTATGTAGGAATCTACTTTAATAAAGTAGTATTGTTGTTTTCTAATAATAGATCATTACTGTTTGTGAGTGGGGGACAAGGATAATGCTTTGCCTTTATCTTTCTTGTCCTTTTCTGTAGTGGAAGGAACTGGGGAGCCTTTATCTTTTTTGTCTTGTTCCATCTTTTCAGATATCATGCTGGTAAGAGAATCCCAAAAATCTGAAATAGTGGGATCCGCTGATTCTGGTTCTTGTTGTTCTCCAGCTAGAATGCTGCTCATTGTCATCTTGATCAAATCTATATGTCTTACTACTGATGGATTTCATAAAAAATATTCCTGGATGAGGGACTGTAGAAATTTTTCTTTTATATAGTCCATAGTTTTAATAATTAACTCATTTTCTGTTAAAGCAGGAAATTTCTGTTTTAAATTTACTTGGGCAGAAATAAATGAATTTTTTGTTGGAGGTGGAAGTGCCTTTGGAATGGTATCAAAACAGGCATGAGTATGGGTTTTGATGGCCTTCGGTAGTTCGGGTAAATTAGGGTCCATCCCTTTATCCTACCATTTAGTGTAAGAAACTCTTTTGAGTCATGAGATTTTATTCCGATAGTCACATTGTAAGTCTCATTTTCATATCCAATAGATGCTAAATCGGATAATAAAATGAACCACTGATTTTGACATTGAGATGTCCTTATTGAATGGTATAAGAGAATAAACAGCCTGCCATTCTTTGAATGTTGTTTGAACTTGTGCTGGTAAGGTTTCTAAAGTGATGCCAAACTTATCCCACCAAACGAGAAACCAGTTTAGGAGATCATTTTTAGTACTTTGGGATAAATACGGATAAACCAAGTATGGTTGTGTACTGGATTCTGATAATAAAACAAATAGGTAAATGAATCGATATAATCTCAATAGTTATATTTGATTTCATGTTTATAGATGTCAAGAGTCCTAGCAGTATGTGGATGCTTGCCACATTGATTAATGAGCATAATGGAGGAATAGTAGCCTTACTATAAGAGAGAGGGCTAGTGATTCTGTTGGGGTCATGAAGAGTATGTTTAAACTCCATGGATGTTGTTTCAAACAAAATTGCTTCATAGTTGTATCGATACTGGTCAAAATGAGTGGGAAACCGTTGTTTAGAGAGATATCTCTTTTTTATTTCCCACGAATCTGTCATCCATTCTTCATCTACTATTTCAATGAAGAGTATTGTCCTTTCTGTGATACTGTTGACGATATATTGTTCGGGAAGCAAAAAAATATATTTAGCCGATTGGCTAGAAGACGCTTCCTGTTTACAGTTAATACTGTTTAGACTGGGGAATTCTATGGAATAGAAATTTCCTCGGCCTCGGCGCGACCTCTGCCTCTACTGGTCATGAACCCTATAAATATTAACGAGTTAAGAAATCTGGTAAAGAGTTATGATCACCTTTAATATATTCAATATCAAAGTCAAATACTGATAGAATACTTTATCAATAGTCAAATATTTTTTTGGAAGCTAAATTATGGACATCATTTTGAATACTTGTTTAGCTGCTGAACAATCTACTCGAATTAGAAAATCCTGATTAAGATGATCCTCCTGAAATTTTAAGACACATTTAACAATAGATAAATATTCTTATTTTATTGTTGGATAATTAAGTGTTGGTCCTTTCCAAGTTCCTGAAGTAAATCTTAAGAGTTCTCCCTACTGTTTATAAGGATTTACCTGTTTGAGAATACCACCATAACCTTGGTTGGAAGCATCAGTTTCTACAAATTTCTGCTGATTAAGATTAGGAAAAGATAAGCAATATAATTGTTTGATTTTTTTCTTTGATTTTCTTAACAGCTAGAGTGTGTTTTGTTGTCCAAGGAGTGAGCTTAAGAATAGAAGTATCATATGATAATTGCAGATAAATGTTTCTAATATAATTAAGACTTACAAAAAAATCTCTGTAATTGAGTTTTTCTTTAATTTCATCTGAAAATTTAGAAGCAAATTCTATGCTATGGTCAATAGGAATAATAGTTCCATTGAAAATATTATGACTTAAGAATCTTACTGCAGTTTGAAATATTTTCATTTTGGTAGTTGAAACAACCAAACTATTACGGATAATAACATGCTTGAAAATATTCAAATATTTAATATGTTGGTCTATAGAAATTCTGAATGATCATTCTTAACTCTGAATGGTAAGACATTTCATTCGTAATGGCCGAAAGGTACAATAAAAGCAGTTTTATATCTATCCTATTCAGCTATCTGTATTTGCCAAAATCCATATTTTAAATCAAACTTTGAAAAGATTACTGAATCATGAAATCTTTTTAGCAGATCATTTTTGTTCGGTATAGGATACATTATCCATTGTAAAGCGTCATTAAGAGGTTTATAATTGATCACTAACCTAGGTGATCCTATTTCTATTTTAACATTTTTATTAACATAGAAAGCAGTACAACTCCAGTGAGATTTTTAATGGATCTAATTAATTTTTTCTGTAATAGAGATTCTATTTCAATTGTGTCATGTTTCTATTATGCCTATTATAGGAATTGGTACTTCAAGTATCCATACATGTTTGAGAATACCATCATAAACTCGGTTGCAAGTATCAGTTTCTACAATTTTCTACCAATTAAGATTGGGCAAAGATAAATAATATAACGATTTGATTTTTTCTATAGGCACATCTAATGGAGAAAACCCCTTGATTATCAACTTTCCAGAACTAGGAGTCAGCCAAACAAGAAACAGAAAGGAAAATATTAATTATCTTCGGATATTCATCAGCTCATTTAATATTCAAGTGAAGTGATCTAAAATTAAATCATTTTTTGATATCCTGAATGATATTAAAACATATGATCATTGTTTCATAACATCTCAGTTCTATCACTACCTCCAATTAAACATGTGATTATCTTTTAAGATTACAATATAACATGTTAAGTTGAACGTCTGACTTCTTTTTATTAGCATAATGATTGCCTGAGACCATCTTGGACGGGTGATATCTAAGACAATTGTATATGATACAATCTTCATTAAATGATCAAATAAGTAGACAACATTTAAACAGGTCGAGTCTTCATTACAGTGAATGTAACTCGAAGCATCTCAAGTGTAATGATATCTTGATTAAATCTTGACCGTTGCTTCCATTGAATGGGGAAACGGGCATCTTGCTCATTATGTAACGCTAAAAAATCGAACTAAGATTTCTTCAACATGGCGGGTGAGACCTTCATTACAGCATCTGCCATGACATATGGATTTTACTACTTCAGATCATTAAACAATCTAGATCCAAACTCTTTCTCCTTATAAAGAAAGTCTGATAATAATGCAGATCCAAATCTAATGAACTAAATACGTTCTTAAATAATAAAAGGCTCTGTGCAAACTTACAAGTATACCCTGTAACATATAACCCATAGTGGCCAGTAGTTATGTCATGTGAATTTGCTCTCTTAGGCGTTAGTTTGCAGTGCAAACGAGATTTTAAACAATCTGGCACTTCTCATAAGTCGCAGCACAGGAAATCAACATCCGCATCCAAAAGTAATTTATAAAATTAATTTAACGTGGTGGCCATGACTGCTTAAATAGAAGCAAGTAAATTAGGGAGGGGGGAGAGAGAGAGAGGGAGGGAGGGAGGGAGAGAGGATAATGGTTGTAGTGAATCTTTGCCTCACTGTTGCCACCATGTCATCCGGTCCTCACAAACTACTCATTCCCTTGTGGAAAAAAAACTAGAGAGAGGGGAATTCATACAATTAGCATTTTCTCCGTTAAGATGCCATGGTAAGTCAGGCGCTAGAAAGAAGAAAGAGATCAAAATAATGAACACTTACTTCCTTCTAAAACAACATGAGCCAACAAAACAAGCCAAGGACCGAATCAACCAATAGCAAATCTTTGAGATACAAGGTAAATGCAAAGAACAAAATGAAACAGACGAGAAGGGGGTGATGTTTTGGTATTGGGGTGATCCACTCTTGGGATCGCTCCAAATGGGTCCCACAAGGGATCATTTAAGGATGGATCACGACACCAGTATCTCTTCGGTATCATAGAATTTTCCAGAAGAACAGATCCCACAAGGAAAGTTGTCAGAACAATAAAAAAGAAAAACAAGTCAAGTAGTAAAGTCTAGTGATGATTTGCCTAACCAATCTTAGTAGCTGGATTAAGTTTTATGACACTGCCTAAATCCAATTCTACACCAATATAGAAAATTAAGATGTAGAGGAAACTGTTATCCAAAGTTAATCCTCTAACCTACAGGTAGGTGTAAAGAACAAAGCATAGATAGATATATATAACCCCCCCCCCCCCCCCNCCCCCCCCCCCCCCCCCAACCTCAAAGTCACTTTCATTCTCTAGACAGTCATCCTTCGAGTATCACGTTGTTCTAAGGGAAGCTGCATGACATCTCCACCTAACTTATCCAACATCGTGAGAACCAGATTGTGGAAAAAGCAGATTTGGAGATTCCTATGATGATATAAAATAGACATCAGGAATCAGTAATTTTCAGGGCCTAGACATTCATTTAACATAGTGATGCAAAATCCAATGCAACTGTATCACCTCAAGCAACATCTAATATGAGAGCAGCTATAGAATATCCAACAGACAAAGCAGAGAACAACCAGAATATAGGGAAAATCATAAACCAACTGAAAAGTTTTGCATCATCATCATCAGAAGAAAGCCTTATTAGGGGCATTTGTAAATGACTCCTGGTATTATCATATTATTTTCTCCAAGAAACTCCAGCTATTGACGCATTAAGAACCAATAGATATCACTATAAACAGATAACAACATCCAGATAGATAGTTCCTAAATCAAAGTATATAAGATGTCAAAGGTTTAAGGAAAACACTGTCTTATATACACTAAAAACTCCGTACTAAAATGAGGTTACAGACTGAAGAAACTGCTCTTCAGAGGATTGGTTGCCACTTAACATCAGAATTAGAACTAAACCACAAGATGGAAGGACTAAGGGAAACGATCGCAAAAATGGAAGGACTAACGGAAGAGTAAAAAACATAATGAAGCCGTCAACAGGGGAATAAACAAAGAAGTAGATCAAGCCTGTGTGCCAGTCAACGCTTTCATCTGGATATGATTGTTGTCCCCTACAGCAGCATTGGGCAAGGCCTCATAGGAGCCCAGTCTCCGGATGGAAACAGTCTTGGAGACGACAGCATACAAGACCATTACAATCAGCATTACGAACATGACGTGCACCAGGAACGCCAGATCCAGAATGGCCACGGCCCTCAGCCTGGATTCCTCCAAGTCGCACTTGGTGGAACCTTCCACGCCACTCACCACATCTAGCAATCTATGACAACCTTCCGGAATGAACGCCTCGACGTAGAGCGAAAGTCCCGTTTGCAATACCCAGAGACCCTGCAAGCACATAGCCGCTCCCAACCCCACATCCGCCACGAAAAGCCTCGGCTGGCAAGCTAGGATCAGGCAGAGAAGTGACGCGAAGACAGAGATTCTAGCTGAGACGGAATCACATTTGGCCTGGAGATCGGAGGTCTGGACGGAAGCGGCGGAGGAGGAAATGGAGAACTGCAAGAAGAAGAGGGCAGAGGCGAGGGCAAAAAAGAGATCGGAAGGGAGTGGGAGAAAAGAGGTGGAGTCAGAGAGGAGGAGGGCGAGGGAAAGGATGAGGAAGAGGAAGAGAAGAGCAGCAGCCTGAAGAGAGGTGAAGAGATGGACAGGGGTGCTTCCCTTGAGGAGAGGATCGGAATCGGAGGAGACAAGGAGTTGATGGACGAAGGCGATAAGGAGGCAAAGAATGATGAAATAGAGGGGAAGGTGTCGAAGGCGATGGTGATTGTGATGCTGATAGGAATTCGATTGAGAAGAAGAGGAAGGAGGGAAGGGATGAAAGGGCTTGGCGGAGTAAGAACTGGGAGATTTGAGGAAATTGGAGATGGTGGAGACTAGGTGGTAGAGTCCCAGTAAAACAAGTGCAGACGATGAGAATATGTTGTACAAGAGGACCGCCATTTTCTTGCTGTCTTTATCTCTCTCTATCTCTTCTCTAATGTAAACACACAGACGCAGAAAGACTGATAGAGATAGAGAGAAGATGGATTAGGTTGAGGTGGAGAATGAAGATCCCACTGTTTTTTCAGAGAAACATATGATTAAAACAGAGGGAGAAGATTTTGGTTGCAGAGGAAGAGAGAGAGAGAGAGTGGTGGTTGGAAACTGAGGAGATATATTTTTAAAGGAGCCGGTGGCCGATGTATGGAGGGGAATGACAAGTATGATGCAATTCCAAGACGCTTGCTCCCTTTTTGAGAAGATGAGACTCTTTTTCGTTGTTGTCGTCGCGCCTCGCGGGCAAATACTTTTGATCTTTCTGATTCCTTTTTGCACAAAATATTGCTATTGTTCAATCAACATATTACATGGGCCGAAGAGAAACGCCCACGACTTGGGTAGGCCTTCAGAAGGGAAAACAATGTTCATATTTGGTTTGGGGTGTGCACTGACATGACAGAACGGGAATGGGATGGTATTTGACATTTTTTATCTAAAATTGATGATATATATTCGAGTTTTCAATTCTAAATACAATTTTGTCATATATTTTAAAAAAATTAATAGTTTTTATATTTAGTTAGTTACTATTATACCCTTTTATTTTTAATATATATATTTAATTGTAATAGGAAGATAAGTAATTTTAGTTAATGGGTCCATTAGTTTGGTTATTTTTTATAACTATGAAATTAGTTGTCTAATTTCTTATTAAGTTTCTAAATAATTGCTAGATATGTAAGGTTAAATTGGGCTAAAATTCTAAGGTTAAAAATTATAGATTTAATCAAATTTAAATTTTACTTTTGGATAATGTCATTCTTGTTTTGTTATTTTGCACATATGACTAAAATAGAGAAGAGAAAAATCAGGTTGCTAAGATTTTCTTTGTTATTTTACCTTTATACATTTATTTTAATTGATTTGTGTTTTAAATTTTTTCTCCTTCACAATACAAATGGCTTGGCAAATCTGAACTAGAGATATAAACTTGGAATTTATCTTTCGCGCAGGCTTGTGCGATTATGTTCATTCATCTTCTTTCTTTTAGAATTTTGTGTAATTTATTTAAATGGCTAGATATCGAAGTAACCATATTGTCGTGGTCGTTGAACGCGGCTTTGCCGTTCGCAGCGTCCAGATCTGGTCACGGCTTCCCTAATCCCTGCAACCAAATCTGGTCAGAGCTTCCTTCGCTGCAATCAGATGTGATTTTTATGTAACAATTATCTTTCTCCCTCTATTTTTGGTTTTCGAGTGAGAGAGATGAAGAAGAAGGAGGGGGCGGGTTTGAGTGTGGGAATAAGTATAGTACCTGATGGTATATAAAATATACTAATAGTATAAAAAATTATGGAAAATATACACAACACAGTATATTTTATATAGCATAGAGTATATATCTATAAACTACGTAACATTTTACGCTGAGGTTGTTACGGGAATAAGGTTTTACGCTAGGGTTTTTATGCGAATAACGTTTTTTGCTGGGGTTGTTACGAGAATAATGTTTTTTGCTGGGGTTGTTACAGGAATAATGTTTTTTTGCTGGGATAGTTACTCAAATAAGGTCTTTTATTAGTGAGAGTGATCTCGTCCATTTACAATATTTTTTTAGATTTTAAAGATGGGTCATTATAAAATTTGACCATTTATGTAAATTATAACTTTTTTGGCCATTTTTTATATAGTTGCATATTTGTCTAATTGAAAAAAATAAAAAGGGTTTAAAGAATATTAAATGTTAATTTTTAAAAGAATAAGGGTAAAAAATAAAATAGAAAAAATTAGAAACGTTGTAATTTTTTGTGGCCAATTGGGATCTGTAGTGCATGCCCTCGAATTAAAGGTATGTGGGAGTCCGAGGTTTGGAGGGAGTATGAGATCTCTCATCTCTCATTCATAGAATCCGAGAACCCGATGGACGTTTTTTAAACAACTTATTTTCATGGTCAAAGGGGTTGCTTGGGAGGATTGCATGTTTTTGCTGGGTATTTGGTCTTCCAGAAACCAGTGGGTGCTTAAGGGGATAGGCTGCCCGAGTGGAGAGCTGGTTCGTAGAGCTGATTCTTTCATTCAGGGGTGGTAAAGTTCCACCCTCCACTTACAAATCTGGTAGCCCGTGGTCAGCGTTGGAGGCCTCCTTTGGTGGGCAGTTTGAAGATGAATGTGGATGCAGCTTGCTCTCATGCAGGTTCGGGTTTTGGTGTGGTTATCAGGGACCATTTGGGGAAGGTTATTGCAGCATGTTCGATTTTTCAGGATCCTAAACTTGCTCCCTTCTGGGCAGAATGTGTGGCTCTTCTCAAGGGTTTGAGATTTGCCCAGGAACATTCGATAGTTGTTTCGGTGGCTGAGTCTGATAATGTGAATCTTTGTAAGTATGTTGGCTCTAATGACATGGCTTTATCCCCGGAAGGTGACATCTTGACGGCTATAAGACAATCCTTATCATGCTTTTCTGGTTGTAGAGTGGCTAATAGGTTAGGGAAATATGTTGTTGCCATGAAATTCTCTTCCTATTGGGTAGATATGACTCCTCCAGTTGTAGAGGATAGTTGTTTTCTGGATTCGGTTGGTTGAATGAAATTTTCAGTTTAAAAAAAGGCTTTCAAAATTTCAACATATTAAATGACTCCTCCCGTCCAGCTCCAATTTATAAATGTTAACAAATACGTTTTCATCGAAACATGTATACCGATTCAAATTATAAAACTCTTTTGTTGAATATTTGAATAGACGAAATACCAGTAAAACCAGGTAATACCTCTATATGAATGTTCTGAAATACCAGGTAACAAATACAAATGTCTTTCACACACACCCTGTTAAAAAACCTAGTGAATCTAGTACGCAACCCAATCTTGCTAAAGAAATCTCACAAACATAATTGTACATGTTGATCAATCACCCACAAAACCAAACAAGAGATTCCCAATTCACCGAAAACACAAAACAATAAATGATAAGGAAAACGAGGAAAGCATGTTTTGTTCTATAAAGGAACTCACAGAGACGATAAATTAAATCAACAAAAATGATCAGATAGATCACAAAAACGATCAGATAGACCACAAAATTGTCTCCTGCATCTCCACAGTACTATTGTGTACACGTACTTGTGCTCTAAAAAATAAGGACAAGAATAACAATAACCACCACCACTACAATAATTGCCAGCACCCACCAACACTGCCAAGAAAAAAAAAACATGTCATCGAACATGTTAGGAAAGAGAAGATGAAACGCTCTTGAATAGACTAGGAGAAAGAACAGGTTTATCAGATGATGCCGTTATGAATTTCTCATCGGGAGACATTTGCCAAAAACACAGTCTGCTTGTTACATAAGATTTACTACATGAACTCAGGGCCTGGTGGTTTTAGAACACAGTTTTTTCATTCACTTCTTTTGATTTATAATCTTATCTTCTCTAACTGAGCAGAAGTCAAGCTACTAAACCCATTCATTTCGAAACCCAACTTGACCAAATGATGCGTCAGGCAGAACTCTGTCTTCAGTTTCTTTTATTAAAGAAAATCAGTAAGTAGGATCAAAATGAATATGGGGCTTACCCATGAGGATCTGGATTTCACGCTTTTAGAAGCCTTGATCAACTGAACTCTAGCTTGGGTTGTTCCAGCAGCCGAGGTATCGATATTGGAATGAATATCATCTATCAGCATAGAACATCATCAAATAAAGCAAAATGAAGCCACAAAGCTCAAGAAATGGCAGGCATTAGAGACAAAATGAAATCTGATTATAAAAACTGCTTCACCGTCCAGGTAAGCATTATCTTACCGATAACCACACCCTGCTCGTGAACTAGAACAGCAAGGTCTTTGAATATTTCATTGGCTTCTCCAATTTGCTCTTCAATGTCTCTGATGCCCTGGTCTCTTTCTTCAATTATAGCTTCATTGAAAGCAACTTCGTTGTCAAGCAGGAGCACCTCCTGCCTGCATATTTTGGACGATAACGTCGAATTAGTAAAGGACAACCCAAGCTCCGCATTAGAGAGAAAGCATTAAAAGATATAACAAGTGAAGGTTAACACCATTCTATTTTATCTCTAGATTAAGATAGTTAACATGCATAACATGATCTGGCTAAGTGTTCAACTTTCCAAAGGTATTATGCTACAAGATAAAGAAAATCTTATAGAGCTCATGTGATTTAGAAAAATCAGATTTAACATCTTCATGGATTCACATGGCGCAGAGATCTGTCTGATTATAGATATAACGCATCATACCGAATTTAATAACTTCATGGATTCACATGGAAAAATCGCATTTAACATCTTCATGGATTCACATGCCGCAGAGATCCATCTGATTATATATATGATGCATCATATTGAATTATATCTTCATGGACATGGCACAGAGATCCAGCTGATTGAGTGCCTATATATATGCTGCATAGCCTTTCAAAGACCTTTTTCTATAAGAGAGAGTCGGGGGGGGGGGGGG